>CM065380.1:14265000-14442500 GCA_033060915.1 Euryodendron excelsum | reverse complement strand
TTTCATACTACATTTCAAAAATGCATACAAAATGATAAGACTGTGTAAAAATGGAGCCAAATAATTAAGACAGAGTGTAAAAATGGAGTGTAAAAGTGAGTGTTTCATACTACATTTCAAAAATGCATACAAAATGATAAGACAGAGCGTAAAAATGGAGCCAAATAATTAATAGCAAATAAGTAAGTAGCATATATGAACACTACATAGACAAGTTATGAGCATATTAGAATAGTTAAGCAAAGAAATAAGTCGATGTTCCATCACTAAGTATATGAACATTGTGCATCAAAAATAGCGGACCAATAAACAAAGAATTTGAATATAGCAGATACGGTTACAAAGTGTCATTATATTAGCAAGTGTGCATGTATGCAAGCAAATGAGTATGGTTAATTGTCATTATTTATTGCTAACCAACATAAGAGAAAAGGGTGCTTAAAAGTATAAAATAGATCCATTCAAAATTACAATACATGCAGCATATACCTCATGACCTAAAATAAAACAAATCCAACCTTTGACAATGCCTTGGCCACACAAAGCATACGCCCAAAGAGTCACTGGCCTATTTTTTCAAGCCTAAAGGCATTTTAGGATTGTGCCACCTCCACACAAATCCTTAAAGCAAGCTTGGAATGGATTTAAAACTGACTGCGTGCACACGCACACAGAAACCTTTTAGCAGACATATCTGATATATAGAACCAAAACGAACTTAAGCGAGAGGACACAAAAAGTTTGGGAAACATACTACTCATGAAATTCAAATACGAACAAAGTCACAAAACAAAAAATTTTCAACAACTCTAGTATCAAAGCAGGGAAGGGATATTGAATAGGATGGTCCAAAATAAGCAAAGACGCAAAGCCCAAGGTTTGGAATAACATGTTAATTAGGACATGGACACATGCACACACACACAAAAGGCATGTTTGTCATTTGTCAACCCAACAAATATGGGCGCTTCTGAACTTCATCAAACAGATGTTCCACCAATAGACATTACATACAGTAACAATTATAAGTACCTTTCTTCCCACAATACTCTAAATAGTCTACGATAAAACACAACAACTTCATTTGTAAGTTGTAACAGTTTCAGATAGTGAAAAGCATGATTCAGACACGATAAGGGCTCCTACAACCAGAGGCGGAGCCATGTGAGGCCCAGGGGGGGCACTTGCCCCCCCCCCCCCCAAAACTTTGTAGAAATTGCATTTTTACCTCTAATTTTGAGAGTTTTTTTCAATTTGCCCCCCTGAAATTTTGTAATTGCCCTTATACTTCTAAAATTTTGGTTTTGACCTATAATTTTAGAATATTTGTCAATTTTCCTCCTATAAAATTTATGAATGCCACCTTAAAATTTTAATTTTCCCCCTAAAACTAAGGTTTATTCCAAAAAATTTACTCAAAACAAGTTTTGAAACTAATTTACCAAGTTTTGTATAAAAGTTCAGATTGTACATCATTATGCTAAAAAAAATTTTTGGATTGTGAATAAATGTTGCCCCCCTGACTAAACTTTCTGGCTCCGCCACTGCCTACAACGATACCTATTAACCTAACAACCAATTATCATAAACCAAATATCAACAATAAATCGAATCCATAGCATCATTGCTTGTATGAATGAAGAAAAGTCAAAATGAAAACAAAATCACAGTAGAGTCTGACTGCCAATCTATCCAGAAAAGCTAAAGGAAATGACAACACTACCTCCACGGAATTCTTCAAGTTAATTAATACAACGTACCTCAAGGTAAAAGGGAAAGAGAAGAGGGGCAAATGTTGCAAACA
This sequence comes from Euryodendron excelsum, assembly GCA_033060915.1. Taxonomy (NCBI): domain Eukaryota; kingdom Viridiplantae; phylum Streptophyta; class Magnoliopsida; order Ericales; family Pentaphylacaceae; genus Euryodendron; species Euryodendron excelsum. Next base: position 14,440,696 of record CM065380.1, on the reverse strand, counting down.
GGGAGATGATGATTTTCTGGTAAATAAACAGCCTACCATGACAAGATAAAGGAAGTGGTAAATAGAGGTGATAAAGCTTAATGTTGCAACTGATGACTCTGTTTTGTTACAGCTCAAATCTTAGCCATATGAAACGTATATCTTACGTTTGACAGAACAAGAAATGTGAATATGGCCTTTCCTACCTCTCCTTTGACAGAACAAGAAATGAGCAACAGTAGATGCAAATCAACACTCACCTCACCACCCACAAAAAACTAAAGGACAACAGTTCTTGAAAATGTGAATATGGCCTTTCCTACCTACCATATCCCCAACAAGTAAAGCAAGTAAATGTATTTCAAGATTAACAGCATTACTATTTCATCTTTACTGTTGAATTCTTGTATCCATTAGAAAGCAAAAACCGGCCATTAATGAACAAGGAAGTTTTTTTTGTTCCCTGAGAGAGAATTCAAACCACAAATGCCTCAGAAATTCGTTGACGTATGTAGGTAATAGATTAGGTCCAAAGAATCTGAATCCAACTAGATCCATCCAAAAACCAACTTTCTACTACCACAATTCCATCAAACTTTAAACAAAAAGCTACCACAGCAACAGCGTCCTATCTCGAACAATATATCTTCAAATTCAGGAAGGCTACTCATATAAACTCATTTGTAAAAACTAAAAAAACACATTTCGTAGGTGGCGAACACCAGAATATTTGAAATTGGCTCGAAGTAGAGAAATACGAATCACGTACCGCTGTCGCCGATCAGGAGGAGCTTTACGAGGTAATCGTAATCCGCTCTAGCCCTTGCAGGTGGAGCAGCCATTGAAGAATCAATCCGAAAACCCTAAAATATATGTAAATATATATATATTTCTCTGTCCATAATGAAGCAACAACAATAATAAATCAAAATCAGAAACCACAATTAAAAAAAAAAAAGTACACATTAACTGTGACAGAGAGAGATTAACGGAAGAAAATACCGGATCAGGAGTGAAGAGAAAGAAAAGGAGAGAGATCGGCCATGGAGGAAGATGAAGATCTAGAGAGAGAGAGAGTGTTTGTAAATTTACCAAATTGGAGGAGACACGCTTGATCGAATGGTTCACCGTCCGACCTACAAGCTCCCTACGATGGTGGCTATGATGCGGACCTCGTCGTCCTCTATTTTTTTTTTAACCTTTTTTGAGCGTGCACCGATGCTCCCCTGCGCACGCTAGCAATCCCTCCATTTCGTCTCTTTCTTTCCACTCTCTCTCCGCGTCAGTAGGAATATTCAGGTGCTCCTGATTATTGTACAACTGGCAATATATAGCCTACGTTTGGCGCCCATGTGGAAATATGATTCGGTATTAACTACGTCTTATAAATTTTGAAGGACTCATGCGTCGTATTTGATAGGAGTTGGGTATTATCTGAGCTCGAAATCATAGAGCTGTCAGATATTGTGTGGAAACAAGGAAAAGCTGAGTCGTTCGCAGTAGCACCCAATCATAACTCCCAAGAACATGGTTGGCCGCTGATTTTTCAGTGTAACGCTCGCAAAGCTTTAATTAATGTGCTTGTGTAATGATCAGACGGTTAGGAGAAGTAGTTGCTGGGTCCTGTGACTCTTGTCTGTTGCAATTTGAAAAGTGATCATGGGACCAATTAAGACGACCTTGACCAAGTCAGCAAGCTGTCCGGGAGGAACATAAATATCTTAAGCTTTGTTTGGTTACTCTGGTACCAAGACAGTTAGACCAGTTCATGGAAAAAATAAATTTATGAGTAGACATAACAAACAGACAGTTAGACCAACTGATTTTCTTTCATTTCCACAAGAAAAATCATGAGAATACTCCATTTGTTTTAGTAATTTTTCGCTTTTCCTTTCTTGAATTTACTATTTAAAATCGTTTCCAATGCTTGGATGAAAAATAAATAAATGGGATATTATGTTAATCATGTGGCATGGTTCATGCAATCAATATTCATCTCTACACATATATGTATGTGTTTTCGGACGCCAGTGGACTCATAATTTTTAGTGAGAGGAGGCCAAGGTCATTGTATTTTATTTTTCGGTTGAGGGTAGTCAAGGTAAAATAAAATTTAAATTTTAGAGATTAATAGTCTATATTTGATCTTAAATACTGAAAAAAAAAAAAAAAAGAGAAGTTATTTTTCGTGTTTTCAGACGTGCGACGCCCAAGTCAGTCATTCGGCATCATTACACACAAATCTAATGGGACTAATAGATACAAGATTAGCTTCCTCTTCTTGTCTTTTTAATGATTTAAACTACGACGTTGAGAAAAGATTTATAACAGTAATAGAACTAATGGACAGTCTTATAGATGCCTTTCCTTGTCTTAATCTTGAATAAGAAGCAATACTACACTAAGATTATCCAATGATTAGACACAAACACAGGGCTTACTGTTCTGTCTATGCATGTGAAATCCATTTGGGATGTCTCCTGTTTAATGAAACATGAGAGAGAGAGAGAGAAAGAGAGAGAGAGAGAGAGAGAGAGATTAGTGCTTTTTGTAATAAAATAGAGTAATTGCTAAATTGATTTTGATTATAAGCGTATGTGACAGGACACGCTTGTTAACTATGGATAAAACCCATATTAAGACAATTAACACAAATTGATTTAAAAATATGGGTGATGGATTTGGACTCTCCTAATTGAATTGGGCTAGCCAAATCCTGTGACAAACTTTTAGATTATGTTTGAATTTAGGATTTTTTTCGAGATAATACAAAAAGAAACGAAAATGAAATTTCGTATACTTATTTGTTATTTTACTTGTAACAAAATGAAAAATAATTTTTTGAGAGATGTCTATGCTTTCACTTCTCATGTTTTCAACCCAACCAAGCAAAAGCAAGACATTTCATTTCATTTTTCTTTTTCTTTATTTTTCTTTTTCTTTCTCTTAATAAATTTAAAAATCAAACACGGCATTAATCATGACGATGAAATAAAGAGGGGTTCAAAACTTCAAATTCTCAAAAATTACTCCTATTACAGATTTGGCTACCACCAATCAGATCACTGTTTTTGGATGTAAAATAATGTTGAAAAATGTTGTGTTTAGCATAACTTTGAGCCTCAACAAAAAGTGAGACCCACACATCTTTTGAAGTAGATCCAAGGTGCTTTAACTTCTCCTCCATAAGGAGATGAAAATTAATCATTTATTTGCTTAAATCCATAGAGATTTGAATGAGATAATGGTTCTCAAAGTGGTCAACATGACCATGGTTACTTTGAAGTAGGTGGCTTGTCCCGTATCGATTTCTTAAGAAAGAAATGATGTGCATATAAAGCCTTCCCTTAAATTGGGTTTGGACCCCAAAGAGCACCCCAATTTTGTGGATGGGGGAGGACCTACCCAATCCATGAGTCAACCCACAAACACACACGTGCGTACACCGCTTGCTTGCACCAACCCGAGCTTGGGTGCAATTAACCTAATTGTTCCAGACCCAATTCGGTTCTTTTTGCGCCAATTTTTAATTTAATTATTTTAAATTCAAACAGGTGTGTTTGTTAACGTTATGGGCGCGTTTAGCTGGTGCCTTTCCGTAAATAGTTGTCCTCACCTATTTATACCAAAGTTTTTTCTCCAGTTTAAAAAAGATAAGAGATCCATAATCTATCCATATACCGTCCAGATCCACCGGAGTCTTATCTTGACTGACGCTGACGCCAAGGTGTTGACTCAAAATTGATCCCCACGTTGATTTTGATGATAACAAAACCATATGGTTGTTATCTAATGATTTCAATTAAGTGTGCAGGTTAGATTATAATCATTTGATAACAAGAAAATAATTAAGTTGATCGGTTGAGTATCAAACAAGAAGATTACTTGGGTAATCTTATTCTTGAAGAGATTGAAAATGCTCATAGCCTTGGATAAAAAGAAGAAGCCATATCTATTGAAAGTTCTCAAAGAACAGTTAAAATATGAAGATCTTAAGTCTTAGAAGCTCTCTTGAAGACCTTGAAGAAGACTTGAATAAATGGATGACGTCATGATGATTAAAGAGCTCTATATGTAATCAAAATAGAGTTGATTTCATTTTGAAGGATTGAAGATGTTCTTGAAGTCATCAAGCCTTGAAGAAGTATTTGCAAACTTTAATAAGACTCATTTGGATGATCCTTGAAAGGATTAGAACCTTTGGAGAAGAATGGAGAAAATCTACAAAAACAAGGTGATGAGGGTTGATCTGGCAATGACTGGTCAGGACTCCCGACAATGAGCACGACCATGCTAAGCATGACTGAGCAGAGGGCATAACAGAGCAGACAATGGCCGACCACGACTGAGCAGACCATGGCCGACCGTGATCATAACCGAGCAGAAAATGGCCGACCACGACCATGGCCGACCGTGACCATAATAGAGCAGAAAATGGCCGACCACGACTGAGCAGACCATGGCCGACTGTGATCATAACCGAGCAGAAAATGGCCGACCACGACCATGGCCGACCATGACCATAACAGAGCAGACAATGGCCGACCACGACCTGCCGAGCACGACCTGCTGAGCACGACCATGCCGAGCATGATCGAGCTGGCCATACACCGAGCAGACCATAGTTGAGCAAGACCTGCCGAACACGACCTGCTGAGCATGACCATGCCTAGCATGATCGAGCTGGCCATACCCTGAGCAGACCTTGTGGGACGGTGCCGATCATTCCCGCTCACCTGCCACGCTAGTAGGGGGGCACTGACAACCCAATCATGATAAACGCGCTCGGTAGACTCAATTACACTAAAATGCAAAAAGAGTCGACTCATTGCTTGAAAGAAACGACCCCCCAAACAGTAACGGCTAGTTTTCTGACAGACGATATGGGCAAATACACAACCTAAACTTCTCCCATACCTCTCCAACGGCTAGAATCGATCCATATCTTTATATACAAGATACATACAGCTTCAATATTGATGATGAGAGCAATGATACTATTGATGTCAAGTGCTTGAAGCTAAAAACCTCCTGTACCTCATTGCCACATATTTTCCTGAGTGTTTAAGGTTATTCATTGATCTATATTTGTTCATCTACTCATTAGGAGAGTTACCCATTGTATAATCTTTACTCATTTCACTTGGGTGGGTTTGTAAACTTGTAAGTTTGAGTGAAGCTTGGACAAAATCACTTGTAAGTTTGAGAGAAGCTCGGACAAAATCTCTTGGGTTTTGGGAGCTTGGGGAAGAGCTCTTGTAAGAGTGAGCTGGGCACTTGTAACAAAACTAGCAGCTGTGTAAGGGACTTTACATAGTGGAATACCTTCGAAAGGATCGAAGAAGAGAGGACGTAGGCAAGGTTGGCCGAACCTCTATAAATCTGGTGCTCTTCTTCTCTTGCTCTGTTTTGCTTATTTACTTACTATACTTGCTTTCATTATATTCCATTATTTGCTTGCTTAATTTATACTTTAATTAAACATTGTTGAAGTAATTAAATTCTTTTTAGTTGCATTATTTGATATAAATTTTATAAGACCCAATTCACCCCCCCTCTTGGGTTGCCTTCTTGGGCCAACACAAGGTTCTGCCGGAGGTTTCCTGTCGCTGAGAGATCAACGATTTCTTGTCCATGTGGTGCGTTCTACCTGCTGATTCTATGATTGTTCTGATTCGGTTTGTAGTGATTTTTAGTAGAAATTCTGAAGCCATCTTTTCTTCTCAATCCGTTCTAAACAGAAACGCTGTTAATTTCTGTTGTTAGGATTTTATTGCATTAAGAGAGAGTTAGAACATTATTTGGTTCTCCGAGCACGAAGATTGCAGTGCTTCTTTTTTATTGTTGTTGATCATTTTATCCTGGGAGACAAATACTCATTTATCACGTTAACACCAATGTGGAGGACGAATCTATTTTAAAGAAAGAGTGGTTTAACTCAACTTGATCAAAACCATCTTCCTTGCATATTTAATGCTTTCGGTTGTCTTGCAGTTTTAGTTTTCTTGGAGTTCACACGTCTATTGTAAGTGTTTACGGTGTTTTATATCGTGATGTAGTAGGATATGTAATGTTCTCATGTTAGCATGATTATACTGCTAATATCAGTTTACACAGTTTGGGACACACTATTGTTTATGTCACAGTTATTACTATTACACACTACGGGAATCTCATTATGTATCATATCACAGGTGAATAACAATCAATTAACAATCTTAAGACAGACTCGCATGATTAATTCCGTATGTAATGTAAGTAGTGTTTATGTGAATTGCATATTGTGTATTGATTGCGCTTAGGATGTAAGCCATAACATTGGGATTCAAATTTGTTTCTTCTTGTTACTAGATTGAATGAGAAAGTTCATATTGGTCATGAATATGTAAATGTGGAATGTTATGTTATGTGGAACCGTTGGTCTACAATACGTGTGTTGGTGTGTAAAAAGATTCTAAGTTAGCCATCTGAGAAATGCATTGAGAATGTCTTTAATCCTAAATTTGTATTTTAAGAATTGTTTTGCATTGTGGTTAGTGTCAAATGTTCTAAATTTGACGTTAGAATTGCTAGTGTGGTGGATGCTACTATTTTAAAATTCTCGAAATTTGTGTTGAGCATGCTTAGTGGCCTTTAAACTTTTTAAATTCAAAGTATGTTATGCTCTATGAGGTCCTAATGATACGACTGTGGTTTTGTGCTTGTAGTTCATGTGAACATGGTAGATTCTTGTGAATCTGAATATTCGGCTATGGCTGTCTCTTCTCAAGCAATGTGGGGCATATAGGGAACTATGAATGTAATCGAGGAAGTGGGTCAAAATTAGGTTGGAAGTCCCAAAGACGATGATCCTCCTATTTGTAGAGTTGAAGTGCAAGTTCATATCACCATCCGTGAGGAAGTTTCTCCTAAACCGATGCAACCAATTTTACCAAGGATAGCAGCGAGATCGATTAGGTTCTATTATAAGAAGATTTGACGCACTACTCGAAAGAGTGTGCCTTGTCCTGCTTACTTAAGATGATGTGGTTATCCTCACATCCTACTGGCACATATCAGGGCTTAGATGAGGTGGAATCTCGATTCTGACAAGTGCTTACGCTTGAGAGTGTTCGGAAGAGAACACATGATGTGGATGTTGGGAGATGTCCTTTAAATTCTTATCCATTGTCATATTTTTAGTCATGTGTTTATCTATGAGTTAGATTATTGTGTTTGTGTTAGAACACTTGTATCCATATAACCATATGTTAGTTTATATGTTGTGACTAAATTAATAATATGTGTTGTTATGTGAATTAACATATTTTGTTATTGTATGTCAGATGTGTTGTGATGAAATGGTAGTCAATTTAGTCAATTGCATTTTTCTTGTCTTGAAAGATGTTCAAACTAAAGAGAGTACAAAGAGGGTAATTACTTTTAGTAATTCATGCATTATGTGTTTGTATCATATCCAAGTGAGATTAAATCAATGTAGTGATAAGATTAAGGTCAAAGATATGGTGAAGCCAAAGCAATATTACTTCCATCTTAACGTTAGTTGCTTATAGCCTTTATTCACCTATCATTTACACCTCAGTAAGTGTGGCAAATACGCGTTACTGGAAAAGGTATCCAACTCTTGATAAGTTGATGATTATCACTAAATTGAATGAATCAGGTTAATCCAGAACTATGGGGGAAAGCAATGCTTTTCCTAAATAGAGATTCTCACTTAGATACTGGTGACACCCCTATTAAATTATAAATAGTTCATGGATCTTAATTTAAATTATCAAGGGTGAGGGTGTTTAGCTAAGGTGTTCAGTCTTATGATTTCAATGATGAAATAGGCTTACTATTTCAAGGACAACATAGGAACAACGTAAACACAAGTATGCATATTAGTACCTTTCATGTTAGTTTGACAGTAATGATATTCTTGCAATTATACGATAGCGATGTCATTATCCGGTAAAGAACTTCTTTGTAAACTTGCACACATATCTAGGACTGTTAAAACTTCTGTTTTCAAAATGTTCCAAGACCTAGAGTCTAGATAACGAAAACGGAAATTAGTTTAGACAATATAAAAGGGTAAGAATATCAACGGATGTTCTTATCCTTGTATCCTAACATGTGATGTTCGAACACGAAATCTCGCAGAATAGAGAATTTGTTATCTCAATAACCTATCTACTGGAAAGCGTCAATTGACTTGTAAAATGACGTTCTTTAAAATGTTGATTCTAATGAGGATCATTTAATAGATCAACGGATAGGGTTCTAACGAAAAGATATGCAATGTTGTAAAACTCTATCTTGCTTAGCATCATGTTTAACTTAATTACATATGTTGTTGAGCATGATTCCACTAATGAGGAGCTTGATTAGCATGTTTTAATGAGAGCATGTTATGCGAGTTTATCATATTTTTTAGCATGATTAGTGGCTTAATTCACGATCAATTAGCTTAATTAATCATCATGCTTAGCTTAATGGTAATAATAATTAATTATCAAAAGTGTGATTAATTATGTTAATCATGTGAATTAGTGAAACAAGGAGGTGCCACATAGGTGTGTGCTTCACTTAAGTGAGGTGTGTGCATAAGGTGTGTGTGTGTATGTGTGTGTGATGTGTGCTTGTTACTAACAAGAGTGTGAGTGTGACATGCGGTGCATTAGATACAAGTTGTATCTACCATGGCTTTCAAGTAAAGGGGGGACAGAGAAGAGAGGAACTTGTATAGAGAAATTGTGTTTAGTGAGAAAGAAAGTGAGAGAAAAGAAAAGAGAAAGAGAGAAAGGAAGAAAAGGAAGAAATAAGTGCAATGGAAAGCTTGTGTGATCATTTCATAAGGTGAGAATCTCATATTGATGCTTATTTCATTATCTACATGTTGATTCTTGCACGTTTGTATGTCATTTCATGCCATAGTGATGGATTGGAGGTGGAATGTGGAGGAATGTTTAGGGTTTTCAAGAGAAGGCTTTGATTCTTGCATATTGTGCATGTATTATGTATTATGTATTATGTATTATGTGTTGTTGGTGGCCTTAGAGTTTTATTTTCAGTCTTTGGAGAGTTTGTGGTTATGTTGAGATGGCATGAGAAGCCTTGGAGTCAAATTAAAAGATTGTATTTTTGAGCCATAGAGGACTCTGGGTAATCAGGATAGAGGTTGTGACCGTCCTGATGGTAAGTTCATTAGTATTATTTTGTTCTCGGGTCGTCCTAACGTCTCAAGACCACCTTGACGGGCAACCAACCTTTCTCTGGGCGCCCTAACTAGGCTCAGGATCGTCTTGACGGGCAGCGTCATTACATTGTTGTATTTTTAACCTTGTATTGCATTGGAAAAAGGTTTAACATGTCACATTGTGTTTTTAATGCATCATTGATAATCTAAATCACATATTTAAGGACTATAAGCTATAATCATGCATCAATTATGAATTATAGCATTTATTTCATCGATGTGGTGGCGTTTGATAGGTTTAGAAGCGGGTCAAAGCACTCCAGTTCAACCAAAGGCATGACTTAATTGTGTTTGTAAGTGATAAAAGGTGGGGATTTAAAGATATTCTTTCCTGTATTGAACTGAATGTCTTATTATCTATATTGATATTGGTGATTGGATTATGAGGTGACATTACATACAACACACATTGTGTGCATATCTTGCATTGCGCGGAGGAGGTTTAGTCGATGTGAGACTAACCTAAGGTTTAGCCGATGTGGGGCTAACCTAAACGGTGTTAATGTGGGACATCCTTAATAACAAGCCATCGATGTATTGGGTCAATATTATCAAAATAATGCACACATATGTGGTGTATCATACATTGCATTACAAGAGGCATTTCTTATGGTTAATGGTGGATTATCTACTAATGATTAATTCAGTGGATGTTTATCATTCATTCTTTATAAATATTGATTATCTTTGTGAGCGCGTTGATACCCACATAGTTTGTTTTGCCAAGTAAGATTGAAATGGTTCAGTCCACTTCAGTTGTCATGGCTTTTGTGGTAGTTGTCGTCATTATAGTTGATGTGGAGTTGGAGAGCTTTGAGAAGCTCTTGTTGATGTGTCGGTAGTCTGTAACCATGTTGTTTATGAAATGAGAGTTTGTTGGAGTTCATTTATATTTGGTCTAGTATTATTATAAGTTTTATTTCAATAGTTTTTATTTTGATGAATGATGGATTATAGGTTAATTTTTATAGATGATGTTGTGGTTATTCCTACAAGATCTTTATCTTTAGGATTAGGGTTGATGTTTCGCTTACAAAATGGTATCCTGTGCGATCATGTTCGTCCTAAAACGTTAATGATGCTTGATTAGGAGCTGGCGCGACAAATGCAATGACATGAGAAGTTTGACTGTGAAGAGACGTCAAAAAGTTCATTGTGATATGGAAATGTCATTGCTAGCCTTGTGTAAATCTTCATTCCACTTGAATATTAAATGCTTATTCTTTCGAAATGTTCTCGGATAATGACAACTTGTATTGCACTGATCCGAAACCAAAATAATTAATAAGTTAGTTAAGTAGATATGTAGATAACCTAAGGTCTACCCTCTGGACAGTCATAGTTAAGATACTCAGACTCTTAAGATACTTCCAGAACTATAAGTTACACTACATAAGATATCCAGACGTGCTTGGAAAGGTAAAATAATGTCGACTGGATATTTAACTCTAAAGACTTCAAAAATCCTTAAATGGATATGTCTTTACACTTAGAGATGCAACAATATTATGAAAATCCTCTAAATAATTGTGTTTAGCCAGATCCTTGTTGAATCTGATGAATTTACTAGCAAAGTAAGAAAGTTGAGAGACTTCATAACATAGAGGATATTACTAGTGGGTTGTAGCCAATGATAGCAATTTGTGTACATTGCGATAGACAATCAGCAATAGTAAAGGCACAGAATTATTTTTATGGCAAGTCACGACAGCAGTGTCTTTGATAATAGTACATTGTAAAGCAATAGTTTATAGATAGAATAGTATTCTTGATGATAATTAGTTAAAGGATATTATGAGAGATCTTCTTACTAAGCTTGGTAAGAGATCAAGAAATTCTTCATTGAGGGGAATGGATCTTATAGCCTATTATTTTATAAGTTACCATAATGGAAACCCAACCTAGCTGACTAGAGATCCCAAGTTCTGGTTCAACCGGACAACTGAATTGTAATGGACTTAGTCATAATCACTGAGAAATTTTGTTCTGCTATTCACTTCTATGATGAAATAGTAATTAACTACAGCGATATTAGGATAAGCTAAAGGTTTTAATACTGTTGATAACTTGTAGCCCAAGTGAAATATAGCAGAATACTCGTATTGATTACCTAAAATTTTTAATGATTTTTATAACTTAGACACCAAGTGGAGTATGGTATATACATATTAATAATAGTATCTCACTAGGGAAGGTTCAAAGCCAAAAGCCACCTATCCCGATCCGGTAACTTTCCACTTGCTCGCTTTATGTCATTTTGCATTTACATTTTGCATTACATCAGCCAATCTCATTCATTTGGGACATTGTTGGAAAATGTTATTTTTAGCACGACTTTGAGCCTCAATAAAAAGTGGGACCCACACATCTTTTGAAGTGGGTCCAAGGTGTTTTAACTTCTCCTCCATGAGAAGATGAAGATCAAGTATTTATTTGCTCAAATATATGGAGATTTGAATGAGATAATAGCTCTCAAAGTGGCCAACATGACTATGGTTACTTTGGTGTAGGTGGCTTGTCCCATATCAATTTATTAGGAAATAAATGCTGTGCATATAAAGTCTTCCCTTGAAATTGGGTTTGGGCTTCAAAGGGTACCCCAATTTTGTGGATGGGGGAGGACCTACCCAACCCACAAGTCGACCCACAAACATGTGCATGCCGCCCGCCTGCACCACACCGAGCCTAGTTGGGCCGGGCTAGGGCTCAAATGCGATTGACCTAATCAAACCGGACCTCGGTTTGGTTCTTTTTGACCCAATTTTTTAATTTAATTATTTTAAATTCACACAGGTATGTCTGTTGGGGTTAGGAGCGAGTTTGGCTGGTGCCTTTCCTCAAATAGGCACATCCTCACCTATTTATACCAATGTTATGAATCTCGTACCGTACCGGCCGGTATTGGCCGGTACGTACCGTAACAGCTTTAAAAACGGTACAAAAAGTTGCTGGTACCGTACCAGTCAAAATACCGGCCGGTACCAGAAACACCGGCCAATACCGGTGGTACCGAACAATACCGGTTTTGTATAATTTATTTTAATTCTTTTTTGATGATAATTGTCAATTAAAATTTATTTTAGGCATATACTAGACAATAATATATCTTTTAAGTATTTTTAAATATATATTTAGGTTAGATAACATGTTTACATTATATTAAAACCTTAATATTTTAAATATATATATATTTTTATAGCATATAATATTTATACCGATAAATCCGAGACGGTACCCGGTATTGCACCGGTACTGGTACGTACCGTACTAATAGCAAAAACGGTACCTTGCCTAGTACGAGATTGATAACTATGATTTATACTGGAGTTTTTTCTCTAATTTAAAAGAGACAAGAGATCCAAAATCAATCCATATACCGTCCAGAACATAAACAAAACATTGCCAATGTCCAAATCCGCCGAAGTTCTATCCTAACTGACGATGATGCCAAGGTTTTGCCGGAGGTTTCCTATCACTGAGAGATCAACAATTTCCTATCCATGTGGTGCATTTTGTCTATTGATTCTGTGATTGTTCCGGTTCAATTTGTAGTGATTTTTAATAAAAATTCTGCAACCATCTCTTTTTCTTGATTCGTTCTAGATAGAAACGTTATTGACTTCTATATTGGATATCCAAAAAGATTACCAAAATTCACAGTTGTGATTGCACTCTAAAAAACGTACAATCGGAGTCCCTAATTGTAAGCTATTGGTAGTATTTATTTATATATTATTTATTATTTTAATATAATTTTGATTTTCTTTTATATTTTTGTGTCTTGTGTAGATTTAAATTAAAACTGAGCAAAATAACGCCTACATAGACATCTGCATGTTATATATAGATATCTATATCACATATATTATATTATACATATAATATGTTATATAATATATAAATATAGTGGAGTGGGTGAGTGTGTATAATAGATATATAAGTATTTTATATTGATATCATGGCAGGTGAGACGAATGAAAAAGAAGAAAAAAACAAAAGTGGCAGATGGTGATGGTCGGAGAAGTAACCGCGTGAAGACTATTGCGCATCGATTTTTGGACACCAAGCCCTTTTGGCTCTGGAAAAAGTACGGTGCTCTCTCGTTAGAACTCATCCTCCTAGAAGAACGAGTGTAACTAGGTTTGAACTTGAAAACATTATTTGATTTAAGGGTTTTTTGGTAAAAGTTTAGGAGTCACCACTTAACTTGATTAAGGTGAGTTAGGTCACCTAAAACTAAGTATAATCCGAAGATTAAACTTAGAATTTTTTAAAAAGATTTTGAAAAACTTTCTCAAGAGAGAGTTTTTAAGAGAATAGGTTGTTTGGCAATCTTTAAAAAGTTTTAAGCCCTTTTTGTAAATAACTCCATTTTGGTCTTTTGAAAAACAGAAATCTATAGTCCAGGGGCTGGTTACGTATAAAGAAGATATTTTAAGATCATCACCCTACCCCGCCCTTTCAGTACCTATATATCTAATTACCATTAATTCACTCACTTGAATAACCGGTTACTATTATTCACTTAATATCTACTTTAGAATTTTGAAAATGGGGTTTAGTCATTACTTTTGGATGAATGATGCATGATACTAGTTTTGGAAAAAAAATTTGAAAATATGAAAGTTTTGAAAGGATTCGAAATAGAAATCTTGAATTGATAGAAAATTTTTAAAATAGAACTTGGGTTGAAATAAAAGTTATGACCGCACCATTTTAGGTTGCCTACATATCTTATTTGGCGAGAATCAAGTAATTCGTAATTCGGGCAAGGGCCCGATAGAAAAGAGGCACATTAGAACCTTTGGAATGTTTTAAAGTTATATTGAGATCTTTGGAAAGGTTTGAAGATGCTTTGAGGTCTTTGGAAAAAGAGAACTTGAGAGTTTAGAAAAATGCCTTTGAGATAGAACTTGGGAGGTTTGAAGTATTTTTGAAATCGTTTTTAAAGATGATTTTAAATATTTTTGAGATCAACTCAAGGGAATTTTAGAAGTGTTTTGAAATCCTGTTTTGAAAACTTTAGAGGTAGAGTTTGGAATGAAAATGCTCTTGTGAACTTGTCCTCGAAAAAAATTTTGAAAGTAGTTTTTGAATACCTTATTAAAAGGCATGTTTGATATTTCATCACCTTTATGGGGCTAGTCATTGAAAAACTAACTCTTTTAGGGTTATGAGTTTTGAAAACATGTTTGAAAAAGAGGGCTAGAAACTTCTCTTTGGTTTTTTTTAAAACTTTAGGATTATAGAACCCTTTTTGAATGTCTCACTTATACTTGACCAATCCTTACCATGGAAGGATTAGGGGTGCTTCAAGAATGTCATGTTTGAAAATTATTTTTGAAAACACTTAGGGTTTTTGAACCCTAATAGGGACAACCTTGAAGGTTGTACTTAATGTATTACCTTCCCTTGGATTTCCTAACCATAAAAGGAGTAGGGACACTTTAGGGTTGTGAATTCTTGAAAACATTTTGAAAATAATTTTTGAAAAATGTTAAGAGTGTAGCCATTTTAGTTGAGACAAGTTTAAGAGAACTTTTTGAATGCACTTTTGAAGATAGAGTGTAGGAATATTTAGAGTTGATTTTTGAAATCTCAAGAGAATAAGATGTTTTTTAAAGTATGTTATGAAAATAGTTTTTTGAGTTGAAGAATTATTTGAATAAGGGTCTTTAAATTGGAGCCTTGAAGCTTACTAACCTAGGTTGGGTTAATCTAAGGTTAAGGTGACCTAAGGTTAACTAACTTTGGGTTAGGTTAGACTAGGGTTGGTTGACCTAGGATTAACTAACTTGGGTTAGGTTAACCTAGGGTTTGGTTGACCTAAGATTAACTAACTTGGGTTAGGTTAATCTAAAGTTTGGTTGACCTAGGGTTAACTAACTTGAGTTAGGTTAATCTAGGGTTTGGTTGACCTAGGGTTAACTAACTTGAGTTAGGTTAATCTAGGGTTGGTTGACCTAGGGTTAACTAACTTGAGTTAGGTTAACTTAGGATTTAGTTAACCTAGGGTCAAGTTAACCTAGGATTGGAAGGTGGTTTTAAACTAGAGTTTTGACATATTGGTTTTGGAAAAGTGGTTTTATGCATGAAACTTGAGAATGAGTTTTGAAAACCATTTTATGAAAACCACTCTAGTGAATATTGGATTCATATGATTGGTATTTGGAAACCACTCAAGAGAGGGTTACCTTGGAACCATTTCAACCACTCACTCAAGAAAGTAAAACTTATAAAAATCAATATTGAATAGATATTTTGAAGATTTGAAAATTAAAAAGAATGATCCTTTGAAAATCAATTTTGGAAAAGGGGGTTTTAGAAAACCAACTTTTAATATTTTGAAGACCACTCTAATGAATAAGGGTTCATATGGTTGATTTGAAAGAAATCACTTTTAGGAGGACTCTATGGGACCATTCCAACTACAATATTCAAGAGAGCAAAACTTATAGAAAATCAAGATGAAGATGGTAGTTTTTGAAAAATCATTTTTATACAAATTTTAAGGGAATGAACTTTGTCAACCTTTCTTGAAAATGTTTGTTTTGAAAAACAATTTTGAAGTGAATGGAACCAACTCTAATAAACTAGGGTTCATATGGTCAAAATAATGGGAAAACTACTCAAGAGAGAGTTCCAAGGGACCATTTCCACAAAGTTCAATATAGTAAAATCCTTAAAAATCAATATAGAAGAAGAGGGTTTGAAAGCCATTTTAGAACAATTTTGAAAAGTAATGAAATGTAAGGTTACAAAATAAAGTCAAGGGACTTAAAGAGAGTTTTCTAGGGTGTAGAAATTGAGGATTTGACCTAGGTTTCAAGGATCCAACTCTAGAACCATTTTTAGGGAATCATTTGAATATGAAGTTTTGTGAATGATATAAAAAAGAGATAGTGAAAGTTTTGAAAAAATGGTTGTGAACATGAAAACAAAGCCAAGCATGCAAAACATGAATAAGATAACCATATGCAAAAGGGTCATGGAATCATACAAGGCTAGAGATTTTACCAAATTGCAAGGTGCTCTAAGGCCATACTATCTTAAAGTAGGTTTGTGAGAGATCCCCCTATACGGTGGCTCTCATAAACTTTCCTCTAGGCATAAACTAAAAGCTCTCGTGTTTCAAGCATGCAAGAAAATGGGGTAGGAGATGGGGGTTAAAATAGAGAATAGCCTAAGTAGGCTAGAAGGGAGAAGAGAAAAGTGAGGATTACAAAAATGTAAAGAGAATACCACCTTTGGTCTTCAAAACAACTTTAAGCTTCCATAGATGACTTCTCTTGAACTTGAAGGGCCTTAAGGAGGCTTGAAGGGGCTGGAAGTGGTTTCTCTAGGACATTAGGGGTTTTGTAGAAAGAGTGTATAGGCTAGAGAGCGGTGGAATCTAACCTAAGTGTTTGGAGGGTGAGGTGTATATAGGATTTTGAATTTCTAGAGCAGTTTCCGCAGAGCTTCGCTGCCAATTTTGATTCTGGAGGGGGCCTGTATTTATAGGCAAAATCCCTGGGGGCTAGTGCATGTAGCACATGTGCCAGTACTGTCCTTTCTTTGAATGCCACATGGCACACTTTGTACTGGCTTAATCTTAGGGAACAAGCAACGTTTTGATCGATCTGATCAAAATCTGGGCGTATGCAGCATATGCTCCGCCGCCCAAAATGTTCGTTTAAACTTTGCCTCAATAATTGTGCAATCCGAGAAGGATTTGGAAAAATCAGTCACGTTCACGATATTCTCCTAGTGTTTCTCAAGAACCTGAAATTTTCGGAGAGCTTGAAAGGTGTTCAAAAGAGTGAGATATCTTCTCAAAAAGCATGCATCAAAACACACTTTTGCGGAGCTTCTGTGATACGCTCCGTGGATGTTTAAAAGTAGCATTTTTTGAGCCACGTGATCAGGGCTTTCAGAAAGTGTTCTCTCCGATCGGATCGTATCGATGGAAAATGCTCTGGAAATACTTTTGAAAATTCTCTAATTTGTGCATTTCTCAAGTCATTTGACAGTGCATTATCAAGGAATTGGAGAAAAAGACAACCCTGGTGGAGCGTTTGTGAAACGCTTCAGGGGTTACTGAAAGTGGCAATTTTTGAGTCATGCGATCGAGTGCTTCAGAAAGTGATCTATTCAATCTGACCGTATCAATGGGAAGACTTATGGATAGGCTTTTGAAAATTTCATAATTTACGCATTTCTCAAGTCATTTAACGGTGCAATATAATTAAGGAATCGGGAGAAAAGACAACCCTAGCGGAGTGTCTGTGAGACGCTTTAGGGGACTTTCGTTGAGCTGGAAGTGTTTGGAGTAACGGGACTCATCTTGGATTGAACATGGGCATATGATAAGATCTTTCAGTTTGGTACCCAGAGCCAGTGTAGTTTTAGGGCGCGCTCGGGCTACCAGGGGTAAAATGGTCATTTTGGCCGGAATTAGTCGAAAAGGGTTAAGATCGATTGGAGTGGCATTTTAGGCGTGCCAGACTGTTCGAGGATGGTCCTGAGATATGTTTTCACTGTTTGATGGGATTTGTACTGTGCTAGGGTGCCCAATGGCAAAACGGTCATTTGATCGGCGTTGACCAGAATGGGACCAAAATTGGTTAGGATGGCGTATTGAGTACGCCTAACCGTCTAGGAACATTTTGGAAGGGTGAACTTACCGTCTTTGAGGATTTTGAACTTTCTCAAAGACATGCCTAGAGTGGGGGCCCACAAGGGTGATTAGGCCTCGATTGGGCCTATAAGGCGATTAGTAGGCTAGATTGGATTTAAATTAAATTGACTTACCATCTTAAGAAAGATGTGCTGAATTGAATCATATTGGACGATGCTCGGGGGTGTTTTGGTTACTGAGTTTTTGGTGGGCCCGAAGGGCCCGAGAAGTAGTTGACTTGATTAGACAAAGGTCCGAAGGTTGGTTTGGGCTTGAATATTCTTACGGGATTTTCAAAGGAAGTTCAATCAGGCCAGAGATTACCGAGCTGGTAAACATAGGGTGCTTACAAAGACATGAAGAAAAAAAAAGAGAGAATAAAAGGAAGAAAAAGCAAGAAAGAGAAAGAAGAAAATGAAGAAAAAAAATGAGTAGTTATGAGTAGTTAGTTTTATTCTTAGAACCAATTCTGAAAATCATTGAAGGATCTTGGGATTTCAACGGAGGTAATTGGGTTTTATTGTATATCTTTTATATTTCAATTCTTGGTAATAAAATTCTAGATATTTTCAAAAACGTAAATTTTTTACTATGTTTAGTAATTGCTATGCACAAATCCTATTTTGGTATAGTTATTGCACAAATCGATGATATGAATCTATGACTTTAATTGTATTATTGTAGATTGAATTATTATTGAATTGGCTTTAATTAAATTCTAGATATTTTTGAAAATGTAGATTTTTTACTATGTTTGGTAATTTCTATGCACAAAGCTTAATTTAGTATAATTATTACGTAAATCAATCGTATGAATCTATGACTTTAATTGTATTATTTTAGATTTAATTAAATGATTTGTGTTACAAAATCTTCGTTGAAATTTCGGGTGAATTCAGTGATTGGATCAATTGGGTCCAAGATAATTTTATTAAATTTTGTTTCTATTAAATTCAAATAAACAATCATCAATCTCTCAAAAATATTATTTTTCTTTGGTTACCTTTTCTGTACCAATTGTTCAATTCTCATCAGTACTATTTAAGGTAAAATTCAAACTAATCGGTTTAGGTTCCAATAAAGCTATTGCAATACTACGGTTTCTAATATGACTTAGTCAGTATCTAATTTGTTACCAAGAGTGAATTTTAACACGTAACTTTGCATGTTCTGTTAATCATTTCCTGTTAATCGACTCCAATCTTACCGAATTTTTATTACTGTTTCACCGCACCTACACTTGGGTGTTTTAATAGATTACCACATTCAGGATCTAAGCAAGTTTTTAGCGCCGTTACTAGGGAACGACTTTAATAAAATATGTGAAAATAAAAAATTATACCTTTGCGGATTCAAGTACAATTGATTGCTTTTCTACCTTGATAGAGGAATTGGAAGGTGCTTACCAACTATTCGACAGTTTATGCTAACCTGTTACTTTGTTCCATCCTTAACTTGTATATTTATAAATATTTAGTTTTTATTTTATTTAAGTAGTTAACCATATTTTGATTACCCTTTCTTTACTTTATACCATTTTACTTTTAGTGGTTAACCCTTTGGGTTATCATTTTTACTTTTTGTATTTTTATTTTTGTAGTTAACCTCTTTGGTTGGCATACTCGCCTATTGTTGGACAAAATCAGTCATCTTGATTACCATATTTTATATTTATTACTAACTCTTTAACTCTTTTCGAACATTTTACTAACTATTTCCTAGTTCTCTATTTCTTTTGTTGTTTTTGTGTACAGGTAATAGTTTACTGTTGTCATCTTTTATTTTTATTTTTTTTGTCCTCTTATTTTCTTTTTAGTGTTTTGTCGTGTTGGTTATCAGTCTTTGTGACTAGAAGACATTAAAGAATTGGATAATTATGACTTTGCATATAGATAGTAGAGTACTTGCATTTACATGTTATGTTAATTTGATACTTTCATTTGGTGTCAGTGGCGAAATAAGTCGCCATGCAAGAGTGTTGAGAAAAATTAAACTTCAAGAGAAAAAAACTCCACCTCTACGGGTCGAATTACTATGACTTGTAAGAGAAGAGTAAAAAACTGAATAAAGGTCACCGTTTTACTAAACACACGTGTATGAACAAGAATTATAACGGAATTAATCGATTAATGACAGAAAATCAAATGGTTTACTTACAAATTATTAATGGTAGAGTAAATGTCAAGGTATTGAGATACCTGAGTTTCACCAAAACTGTAGACTACTTTGATTTAAATGTCCGCGGTTTAACTCGATTTTGCTAGCTATTCTTAGGATGTGTTTTACTGTTTGTCTGTGTATTTCTTCCATTTCATGTTGTCTGTATTTTTTTAATTAAAAAAAAGTTTAAAAAACAAATATTTTTATTGGTACGCACGATTGTTCATTTCACAATTATTACTGTTACACACTACAAAAATTTCATCACGAATCATATCACGGTGAATAACAATCACTTAACCAATTACACTACTGCCATCTAAAATATAGTGATCATGTGACTATACATCGTGCAAGAACTGCTAAAGGACAAATAGCAGAAAGACAGATCCTTGCGAGATCTTTTGATTAGATGATACATCCATTTATGCATAACACTAAATTTTATAACAAAAAGGTGATGAAAAAAATAAATAAAATAGGCAACCAAGTGTTAATGCTTGAAGCATATTCTGAGAAGATTCTCTCTCCACCGACCCAAAAAAACCCATATATCCCTTTATAATAAGCAAATAAAAACCCATTCTCTCTTAGGGGCCATCCCTTCTTCCCATCTGGGTTCCAGCTGCGTTCCAAATGAGGCTCTAATGGAGTTTAACACCAGCGACAGTCGCAAAAATGAGGAGGAAAAGGAGTAGGAGGAGGAGGATCAAGTCTATGGTGGTGGTCAGTTGACGTTGTGACATTAGTTCTACGATCCCAATTTGGGCAACTAAAGATCCTTTGGCAACACGTCTCTTCGATGAGATGATTCTGGCTCAAGCCTCATCATTAGTTAAGCTCTTCTGTCTTTTTTTTTTTTCTTTTTTTCTTTTTGTTAGAGAAAAGACTTTTATTATCTCTTCCATGTGTTTTCAATTTTGAAATTTCTTGCTATGTCATGTTCACTTGTTAGAACACGCTTGACTGTGATTTCAGTTTTAATTTTTTGTTTTTGATTTTTAAAATTTGATAGAGACGTGTTTGGCAGATTGATTTAGGAAATTGTTCCCGTTCAAACTGCGTTTGGTAAGTTAGTTTTAGAATTTGTTTTAAAAAAAATTTTAGAAAATAGTCCAGTTTCAAGAACCATTAAAAATATATTTTTTGAATTTTCAAAACGTTTTTATTATGAAAATAATAGTATTTTTGATGTCTTACTTTTTGTTTTTGAGAATAAAAAAAAAAAGAGATGTTTATAAATTTTTTAGTTTTGAGAACACGAAAAATAAAAACGGAACTAAAATCGAAACCGATTCCAAACAAGACCTTATTTTTTCATATATCTGTAAGATAATTGTTGAGATATATCATTAACTGTATCACCTCTACATTTGGTCATCTCAGAAGGTGTGTGGCATGGGTAAAGAGCTTTAAGGCAGTGCAATATTAATCAGACGACTCTTGAGTACTCACATTTGATACAGTTGAAACAAAAAAAAAAAAGGGTTAAATTTACTTTATATCCCTTACCCTCAGTTTCACTTTAGCCCTTTCACTTCAAAGAGTGGCAATCAACCCTTTTAATTTTTGTTTATGTACCACTTTGACCCTTCCGTTAACCTACTGTTATATACTTAACGAAATTTTTTTAAAAAATTAGTATAATTCTAAAATAAAGTATAATTAGTAAGATAAAAATTAAATGTTTAATAAAATAACTTAAATAGATGTGTTACTTATTTTTTTGTGAAATAAGATTGTATATGTTGTCTTTAGGATTAATTATTAACACACCCTTTGAATTATGAATCAGTATATAATTAATCAGTGTGATTCAGTACAATCTTAAAAATAAAGTATAATTAGTAAGACAAAAATTAGATTTTTAAAAAATAACTAGCACACCCAGTTAAGTTATTTTTTTAAAATTTAATTTTTGTCTTATTAATTATCAATGTGAATCAGTATAATCCTAAAAATAAAGTATAATTAGTAAGACAAAAAAAAAAATTTTTAAAAAAATAACTAATTTCACTAAAAAAATAATTTTTTTTTTAAAAATTTAATTTTTGTCTTACTAATTATACTTTATTTTTAGGATTAGGTCAGTTATTTTTTTAGTGAAATTAGTTATTTTTTTTTTAAATTTAATTTTTGTCTTACTGATTATACTTTTTGATTTTTTAGGATTGGGCCAATTATTTTTTAGTGAAATTAATTATTTTTTTTTTAAAATTTAATTTTTGTCTTACTAATTATACTTTATTTTTAGGATTATACTGATTCACACTAATTAATTATATACTGATTGATAATTCAAATGGTATGTTAATAATTAATTTTAAAGATGCTATATACAATCTTATTTCACAAAAAAAAAATAACTAACACACCCATTTAAATTATTTTTTAAAAAATTTAATTTTTATCTTATTAATTATATTTTTTTTTAGAATTATACTATTTTTTTAAAAAAATTTCGTTAAGTATATAATGATAATTTAACGAAAGGGTCAAATTCGCACTTAAATAAAAATCTAAAGGGTTAATTATTACTTTTTGAAGTAGAGAGACTAAAGTGAAATCGAGAATAAATTATAGGGATATAAAGTGAATTTAACCCTAAAAAAAACCTATGCTTTTTGGCATTAGGGTCGTCCATCTCTCTCTCTCTCAAAAATTGAAAAAACTTGATTGGTGAGATAGATAAATTGGTCTTACTGACTTGTTTCGAGACAAGTTAGATTTGTTTCACGAAGCATCAAACACTTTATCATCCAAAGGAACAAATGAAAGACCAAGTCAACAGCCTCCAAATTTTCCAGAATATTCATGTACTATTCACTGGGGGGCTCAAGGGAGTAAGCCTCCCCAGGGTACCAGAAAATCAAGCCTGAAAAAGCACAATGCATACAAATAGACCAAATGCTTCCCCGCTGCCACAAAATATACTTATTTATTGCCTATTTGAAGAGTTTTCTCCAGCTGATCTATCAACGCAAATCAATTTCTAGGACGATGGAACTACGCAAGATCACAATTCACACTTTCTCGAATCAGTAGAGCACTGTTAAAGAGAGTTCTTCTTGAAACCTCATTACAAAGGAACATTCTCTGTAAGAGTGGAAAACTTTTTGAAAACAAGACTTCATCAACTATTCTTTCTCAAAATGTGTTACAAGATCACAAGAAATTGAAATCAAATGCGTGAATATCATCGCAGATCCAAAAATGCAAAAGCTTCAGCATAAAACATAATTCCTCTATATTATGATAAAGGGTAAATATTACTAAGCCAAAAATTCTGAAAACTGTCCTTTTAAAACTCATTTCAATAGAAGAAGCCAAGTACTTTGCCACCAACATTCTTTCTCCTAGCTTCTTCATGGTCCATAATGCCCGCAGATGTTGTCAGCACGATGTACCCAAACTGCAAGTTCATTTCACATCCGTTATTACAGAACACCAAAATTAATATTATCCAGTGGGAGAACAAATGAAGTAGAAGGTAGAATAATATAGTTGATCAGACATTCCATATATTGTGAATGTTGCATGTCAACTCGCAAATTCCTCAAACTCTTGAGGGATTCCAAATGAAATAAATTAATGTAATTATCCATTTATTTCATTGTTTCACCAATAAAGTATCATTCTCCATTTATTTCATTGTTTCGCCAACAGTCAAACAGAATCTCCAATCAGTTCCAATTACAGATCTTCCAGTAATTATTGTCTCCAGTTTTCGTATTCAATGAATAAGAACACCTCATTCAAAGACAAAATAACAGAGTGTTTCCAAGGCTAACCTGTCTTGAGGGTAGCAATCTTGCCGTCCAAGGTTCAATCTCTTTGACCCCAACATCGAAACGGGGACTAATAACCCCACACTTGTTCAGCCTTCCATTCAATTCAACCACAATTTTCCCAGCTCTGTGATCATCAACATACTCGAACTCTCCAATGTAACCTACAAAAATATTTTCAAAGAGAATAAACATAATTCACATATTTCAAAGAGAATTAACATTTTTAGGGAAGACCAAAAATTTAAAACTGATAGAGATGAATTGTGCAAGAGGACAAACCATGCTTCTGCATGACAAAAAGAAACTTGATTATCACTTTTGACGATGGCCTGATCATGACCTGTCGTTTTCCTATCTTCTCTGCATTGTACATGCTCTTAAGAGCATCATTCAGGACACTAACCCTCACCATCCTTGCAAATGAGAAGTGCTGCAAAAATTCCAGCACAAATCAAATTGCTAAACCAGCCCAACAAATTCACTATCAGTTAAGGATAACTATAAAGAAGATACACCTGCACCAGGAGGGATGTGAACGGAGGGCACCGTGGCTATTTTAAGATTGTACCAAATAGAGGACTAATGTTTACTTTCTGGTAGCACCAAATATAGCAGGAATAAAATACTACTGAAAGGTTGCTAATAGGGGACCTATGAAATAAATTGGAGACTGCTAATCCAAGAGTATTATGGCTATTTCCACAGCCTCCTCTTTCACAAGGTGAGGCCCACACCACCCACCTATGTGAGAGGAATGGCTGTGGATCCAGCAACCTCCAAATAAATATTATTTTAAATGGCAATAGAGACATGGAGTCAATCTGTCTTTCAAGCGAATAAAAGTACTTCTGCAAATCCCTCGGTGCCATGAATTGAAATCAAGCGAATTACAGTACCAAATAAGGCAAGCTTCAAACGACTCAAGCCACACCAACTCTGTTCAATACATGTAGCTAAAATCAGTAAAGGTCAGCGCAGTAACCTTTAATAAGCAAGTACATTAACTACAGTTTATGTCATACATCATTCAACCACAACAGTAAGTAATAAACCCCTCAAATAACATATGATCTTCATGTGTCCACCCTAAGTAACATATAAATATAATGATTTATTGTTTTCAAAGAAACAAACCCCTCAAAAAAAAAAATCAGATTTCCAAGTTGCAGCTGCTGAACCATATCTAAAAACCATATCAACAATTTAAACATAAAGACACCACTTTATTAAAATAGAAGAAGACCACAAATCCATGAAATCAGGATCCACACGTGCAACATCTGTATTCAATCATGTAAACCTACCTTCAGTAGTTTTACAAAATAGGAGAACCAATCTACTTAAATGAAGTCTTAAAAATGGATAAGGCAGTCACAATGAGCTTGAAGCAATGCCAACAAACTCCAAAAATTCATCAAAGAAACCGAAAGCACTGCAATCTCAACCAGAACTAAGTTAATTTCTTCAAGTGCAACCACACAGAGTGAAAGGGATTAGCATATACACATAAACATGCAAACATGCAGCCAAGCACACAACTATTCAAATTCATTTTCTCTTTTCAACATTTGTCTAACACCTTCTCAAAAAACAGAAACATGCTAATAACCTAATTGACATGCATAGGACATCAAACCAGTATTGACTTAGAGGATTGAGATTTGAAAGTGAATCATGGACCCAATATTACAAAACATAGGTTATAGATTATCCAGTTAATATTGCCCTGAACACAACAGACCTCCTGAATCATGAACCCTGCCCCAAATTGGGCTGCTTTCACTCAAGTTTCGTCCTTCCCAACCCAATCCTAGGCTGAAGGTAATAAAGAGATTTTTTTGCGGTTATCTGGGGCCAACTTGAAACTAAATGAATCCTTTTCAAAGTCCAAAACATCAAAACCAATTTAAAGATATTGGAGCACCCAAGATTAGATGAAATAACATCAAGGCCTTCAGCACCCATTAGGTACATCTAAATTCAAGACCCTCCCTCCACATTCTGGGCACTAAATTTTTGGCGACAGAGACACACCACAAATTCCAGCCCTTGGGTGGTGCTTCACTCAGCAGGCAACTAGGTTTTGATAAAAGTAAATCTGATTACAGCTTTACACAAAGATGAGAGAAAATCCCTGTATAAACAGGGCTTATGTAAACTAATAAAGAATATGCAAATTGCTTCAGAAACAATAGTCATAAGATGCATAGATTCATTGTCTTTTGTGAAACCATACAAAAATTGGACCTATAAAGGCTTCAAAAATAACGGGTGGGGATGGTACACATGCAACAACATCAGTTTTTTTGATAAATGTAACAACAATATGACTTTATTCCCGCTATTATTAAAGCATGTCAAACATGTACAAAGTATATACGATCATAGAATTAGCATTGACTACACCAATTTAGCCGGTCTAACTTATAAAGCAAGCAAGTTAGCAACCTTGATTTGGCAAGACAAAGCATAATGTAGACTAAGCCTGTACTATTAAACCGGCTTTAACAATATTAGCGAATCCCAAGCTTTAAGTCATTGTAGATTAAGTTTGATTTAGTTATGATCAAAACAATTTAAACGTCCATTTATGGGGAAAAAAATTATTTAAAAATCCATTTATGAAAATTATGCATAATGCCAGGGAAATGAAATAATCTAACTCAATCTGGGCCAGCATTTAAAAACATAGGAACATTTTTCAAGTTCAGCGACAATTTCTGTCTTATTTCATTTCAGTTCCACCCTCATGGCTTCATGGTATTGTTGGAACAGACTCATTTAGACCGCTGGCTGATGAACAACCTTCTAGTCCATTTGATGTCATCCATTATTTATAACAATGATTTATAATGCAGAGCAATTACACGCATTTAAAATGTTATCTACCCCAATACCCATATGTAAAGGCAAAAGGATAATAGATTGGATATGAAGGTTTGTAAACTTTAAGAAAATGAAACAATCACCTAGGCATGGGCCGACCTTCATCAATTCTGAAAGAGTGTTAGAAATTAGAAGGCATACATTGTTTCAACTTAAGAATGTAATTGAACTCACAACAAAGCCCATTTAGATATTACAAAATTTACAGATCTCGAGACCACGTCACTATCTCAAGAAGTTACTTTTAAATTCTAAAAAAAAAATGCAGAATCAAAAAATGAGTCACGGACAACCATTGAAACACTCACGGTGATCGTCATTTATATCCCCCGTATTTAGCAAAATAATCCATGAAAACATGATGGCCATAGAGTCATAAATTGAAACTCTTTAAGTCTTAATTGTTTTGATCGCACAAGACCTAGGATACACATCCATGGGGTCAGGAGGTGAACTCTCCTGCCAACCCATGGATCAGTGGATGCAAGGGGAATTCCTTGCAAGGTTCAACAAATAAAAGCTCATTGAACTCACGATATCGTGAGTTCAATGAGCTTTTATTCGTTGAACCTTGCACCAACACCAGACCACAAACTCACTTGTTGCTTTCTTGTGGAATTATTGTTGATTTAAGAGTTTCTTAGTTATAAATTTACGTTTTATCTAATTACGAAGATTCTACAGAGGCATTCTGGACCTTACAAGTTTTTGAAAATGACCGATCTTGCACTCACTCCTAGAGCTTACCAAGAGGTCCAAGACAGGGTGCTGTTGCTTATAGTCAATGTTACTAATCCTAATAAGTAGTCTTTTTTTTTTTTTTTTTTATAACTGTTATTACAGAAAACCCAAAAATAGTTCTTAAGATAAATCTATTATATTTTATTTTATCTGGATATAGAACTCTCTCGTATGCACACGGTATAGGCAGATACAAGGTTCGCACAGATTTGCATTAAATTAACCAGTGTTCCAATAACATCCAAGTGGTTCACATCACACCTCCACTAACACATTCAAATTGAACACAGAAGCATTTTTATCTTTCATTTCCCAGAAAAGATGCCTCTCTTAAAAATTTAACTTTCAAAGAAAACATTTTTTTCTTTCTTTTTGGAGGGGAAAAGGGGAACAGATTGTGCAAGTGACGCATAAGCAAATACCAATTATCGCAAAAATAAAGTAAAAACGTGACAACTACGATCAACCTGCCTCAAATAGCAAGACAACAGATTCAACTATCCCTGACGAAGAAATTACCCCAACATACTTGTGTCGACATGATCAACCCCCACAGAAACAATCACAATTAACCAATCATAAAATCACGAGCGGCTTCACCAAGATGCAAGCAACAGTTACTCAAGATGTTAGTCAGAGAGAAGAAAATCGCTGTTATGCTCTTGATGTGATTTCCATACATAAAGAGATACATACAGTATACACATCCTAGACTCATATATACACGTATGAAGATAGAAAGGAGTGAATCGAGCTTCGACAGTATAATTTACCTCGAGCAGAAGAAATGGCTGCAGCGCGGGGCTTAGCCTACTGACTGTGGTGGGCAGACAAGAGTGCAAAGGACAATTTATTAGGGTTTCGCGTTTTAGGGGAGCTTAACAGCCTGTTTGGAACTTGTGGACGGAGGAAAGGGAAAGAGAGAATGGAATAAAAATTGTTTTTCCTCCCGCTGTTTGATTTTGCCAATAAGATGAAAGAAAATTATCGGAATTAGTTGAAGTGTGTGTAAGTTGGTTCAAATATTTTGTTAAAAAAGAAACAATAATCAGTTTAGTCCTTGAGGAAAGAAACAGCTTGTTTGGAATTTGAAAAAAAAAAAAGGAAAGAAAAGAGAAGAGAAAATTACTATTGCCTTTTCTTTCTCTGTTTGATTCTACAGAAAAAGAGAAGGAAAATTAGAGAAAGAGAAGGAAAAAAATGAGAGAAAATTTTTTAATCTCTCTCTCTTCTTGTCTTCCATTTTTCTTACATTTTCTTCACAAAAACAAACAAACAAAGAAAAATAGTTTTCCCTTCATTTTCTCTTTCCCTCCTCGAAAAAGGCGTGGAAAATTCAAAGTAATTTTTCTACAATCTCTCCCACTTCTTTTTTCCTTTTTTTTTTAAGTTAAAAAAAAAGTGAAAGAGAAAAAAAGTGAGAAAGAAATTGTATGGAAAGTAATTCTTTTTATTTGTTTGATTTTAGTAAAAAAAGTGGAAGGAAAAGAAAATAAAAATAATTTTCGCTTGTTTGAAATGCAAAGAAAGGAGGAAGAAAAAAATTGGTTTGTATAAGGTGAAAAAATATTGGATATAACTGTGGTATCACGTTATCATGTTAATATGGTACAACGAGCCAACAACGTATATTCATATGAGTGTCTGAAATTCTTGTTTGAGGTTGAAAATTTTAAATTTTAAACTCAGTACTCCTAATGATTAAGATTTATATGAAATGTGATTCTGTAACATGTGATTATACCTAATGTGGTTCATATGATTAGGATTTATATGATATGTGGTTCTATAATATGATTAGGATTTATATGATATGTGGTTATGCAATACAACATTAGCATGATGACGTAATACCACTATTATACTTAATATTTTCTTGTCCAAGGCGTATATTATGTCTCAAGCCAATAAAATTATTAGGTATCATCCTAATCGCTTATTAAATTGTTAATTGGAATATTTTCTTCATACCACTTGATATAATAAGCATTTTAACGGGCCTGTACAAAAATTTAATTTTTAGACATTGGCACTATAAATTTTGTTTACACAATTGGTATCAACATGCAATACGTATCTTGTAAGCAGATTTAACTACAATATAAAAATATATATATTTATACACATATTGTATTTTAGCACTTGCTTATATACAAAAAATTGCTTGTATTTTAGCAAAATATATTTGCTTGTCATACCACATTAGCAAAATAATATTACATTAGCAAAAATTAATAAACATAAGAGAAGATGAAGATCTTCGTAATATGTTGAATAACAAGGATATGCTTATTACATATATAAGATAATTATTTAATAAGAAATACAAGGTGTGGCCTATTTTTATTTTTATTTTTTACTACAAGAGGCCTTCTTTCTTTGTCTATGTGAACCACTTAAACTTATTGCATTATGTAGATGATGGCTTGCTACAAAAGTGTGAGAATGAATTGAACTTAAGATCTCATGTTTAGGGCTAAACCCACGTCATCACTCCTTGTGGTTAGGTGTAGCCTATTGAGTAGTTGGTTAGCCTTCCCTCAAGGCCTTAATGTCCATAAATTTTTAGACTTTTTATTTTATTATGCTAATTGTTAGTAAATCATATCCAACGAATATTATTATTTCATTTAAACCCATTATCTAAGTTACATTGAACAAAATTAACAAAATAACATCATGGATTTAAATGATATATTAACTCTGTTGGATGTAATTTACTTACATGTGTCGTAGTGAGTTAAAGTGTACGAAGGATTATGAATATTAGAGTCTAGACATAGCCTTGCTCTTGAATAGTATAACATGTGGCAAAAACATGTGGACAGTGCTTTATAGTTGGTGACAAATGTAGGTTTAGTGGGCTAAGAATATGAAACAGCTTTGTAAGTTGTAACCATTGACATAGGACTATAAATAGCCAAAAATGCCACTGAAAAATAACCCTTCAGCCATATCACCCCAGTGTCAGTTTATTGAGAAATTAGAAATATAAGTGAAAATTTAAGGGTAGGTGTAAATTATTTCACTTGGGCTGTTTCGATAGTCACCTCCCTTCTTACTGCTTTTGGAGATAATAAAAGTCATTTTGTTAGTCTTAAATTAGTTCACTTTGATTTCCTGTATTGTATGGCTGCTTATTCTTGCATTTAGAGCAATAGGCAACCTATCCGCTTGTCGAGATTTGAAAAGATTTTTCGTCCCTAAACATGATTATAATTGACACTATACTACATAAATTAAAGAAGATAATCGTTTTAACACTATTAATTATATAAAAGTCGTGTTTTAAATCGTTTACCATTAAGTGACAATTATTAACTTTTAAACCACCTACCGTATGGTTGAAAGAAAGATATATTCACGATAATCACATTCAGAAAATGATCTTAACTCATAATTTTTATATGCGTAATATTGTTCTATCGAAAAAATAAAGATAAAAAATTGAAAAATGGACTCAATAGCACTAATTGAAAATCCAATCAAATAAGAACGGATCTAGTTAAGTAAAAAAGAATGATGCATTGTGTGATCTGATTTGACATGATTGTAAGGTGAAAATTCAAATAAGAATAAACCTTTGAACAAAAACAAATGATGTGATTTTAAGGTGAAAATTCTATCACTTAGACATAGTGCCTAATTTAATGGTAGGGTGGCCATGTGGTCTATTAACGGCTCATGAAGCTGGTCTTCATTCTATGTAATGCATGAACTATGAGTTTACTAATATTGACATAATAAATTGTGTTTGGTTTTGGTGAAAACATTTAATGAGGAAAATCCACGATAGAACATTAAGGAGGCCCCTTTAGTTTGATTTTCCTCCCAAAACTTGCGACGAAGTGGGATGTTTGTGCTAGCAAGTCATTATAAAATAATTCTTTTAATTTCTTGGTCTATAACAACATAAGGGACTTTATTATAATGATTATGATTTATGGGCATGTCCCCTTTTACTATCTTTCGGGATTTCTAAAGTGAGAATTTATAAATTTACCAATTTTTATTTTTGCCCAAGTTTTGTTTCAACAAATTCTTAATAACAATTCAAGCGGAATGTCAATAAAATCGTAGCTGGAAACTCCACTTTATGGGGAGGACTCAAAAAACTCTAAATTCCTTTGATTATGTAAATTCTACTAACTTCATTAGAAACCATTCTTAACGCAAAAAAAGAAAAAAGTACGAAGAGAAAGACAACTTTGAATAGTGAGGATAGTACCTTTAGAAAGAAAAATAGTTTAGAATAAAAGAAAATGAGAAAGGATTTTGGTAAATATTTCCGTCAGTTGTATAGAGTTACCCATATTTGTCACAAGTCAAAACATTTTAGTTCAAAATTTCACAATCTAATATAATATGGGCATTTTTTTTTTTCTATTGCGTTAATAGTATTCATAAAATTATCAAACATATTTATATATTTTTTCTTAAATGTGATGTTTGACTGTTAATATTATCGCACATAATTTTTCATTTTAATTCAATATTTTAATCATACTGTAAATATTTATTTATAGGTTTCTTTTGTCTTGGGAACTACAAATCATATTGTGCTTCTAATTTTTTTTGTTAATATCACACTAACTACATCCAATGCATCGCACGGTCAACGATACTAATTACATATTTAAATGGGACCTACAACAAATAATTACATTTATGATAAAAGTCATACCATAGAAAAAATCATTTTGAATAATCTTCCCTTTAATAAATAAACTTAGTATAATATTTTCCTTTTATCCATGGGACACTAATGTTGAAAAAATTATTTCCTAAGTTTAAGGATATGTAAAACAAATACACTACACAATATGCGTACACTTAGTTGATGTGATTGTATTTCCTTGGTCGGACATGTGTTCTGAACTTATAGATAATTACATTTAAATTTAATTACAATTATTGGCGGACAAAAGGAGGTGCGCGGGGCCATAACTCTTTAAAATTTTTAAAATTCTTGTAGCTTCTATAGTTTTTTAGGTATTTAGAACAAAATATAGTGTATTGATCTTCAAAATTTTAGAAATTTTATCTTGATCCTTAAAATTTTTTTAAAATATTCCCTTGGCCCTCTTTCAATACAGATTCTAAATCCACCACCGGTTATAATAGTTATACAATGCCATTATGGGGATACAACAAGTCAATTCTAATGTTACCATATAGCATGTTGAAAAGAAAAACTTTCAATTCTAAATCAAAGATTTAATATGATTATGTAGTTATAATTTATTATTGTATACGACACATAACATGATAATAAGTGGCAAAGCCACTAAGGTCCAAGGGGTACTTACCCCTTCAACTTTAAAAAATTATATTTTTATCCATAATAGTTGTATTTTTTTTTTATCAATTTGTTCCCTCTAAAAATTTGTAATTGCCCCTATAATAGTTGCTATTTCAGTTTTCACATGCAATTTTCGAGATATTTGTCAATTTCTCACCTATAAATATATAAATATCACCCTTGAATATATATTTTTTCAAAAACCCCTTTTATATTATATATAAGCTTATATACTTTATAAGTATTGCTATATACATACAAGTTACACAAAATTTTTGTTAAAAATGATAGCTTTGAATATAAGCCTTTAACTTTAAAATAATAAATTCATAATCATGGTTTTTAATTACGAAAATATCAATGACACATTATTTTATTAAAATTTTATTTATAAAGTTTTTTAAAAAATAACATTTTTTTATATATTATACTAAGTCCAATACCTTACGGTTTGATTTAAAAAAAAAAAAAATTGTCATGGATGGTTGTCAACAAATTTCACTGATGAGAACATTGTGCTGCCAATATTTTATCCTAATTTTCAGAACCAAAGCCATTGTCCGAGCGCCTAAGAAAGGCGCCAATCCAAATTCCAAAAGCGTTTCCTCCTTCCTAACCCGAAAACATGAGCTAAAAGCATCCCAACCGTTAATTTTTTCGTTCGCTATAACTGCTTAATTCAACGGGCCAAATCAATGACAAGTCAGCAATCCGCGTGATACCTCACTACCGAATAAGACTTCGTCAATCCCCTCTATTTAACAACCGTCATGACCCCTATCTTCTCACAATTGTTCTTTGAAGCTATTTAGATCTGTCGTTTCTCTCCCCTCGATTTCGAACCCTAACTCACTCTCTAGACGATTCTATGGCGCCCAAGGCTGAGAAGAAGCCCGCCGAGAAGAAGCCGGCGGAGGAGAAGAAGACCACCGTTGCCGAGAAGGCACCGGCGGAGAAGAAGCCGAAGGCCGGGAAGAAGCTGCCGAAGGAGGGCGGAGCCGCCGCCGGGGACAAGAAGAAGAAGAGGACGAAGAAGAGCGTGGAGACGTACAAGATCTACATCTTCAAGGTGTTGAAGCAGGTCCACCCTGACATCGGTATTTCGAGCAAGGCCATGGGGATTATGAACAGCTTCATCAATGACATCTTCGAGAAGCTCGCCCAGGAGGCCTCCAGGCTCGCCAGGTACAACAAGAAGCCCACCATAACCTCCCGCGAGATCCAGACCGCTGTCAGGCTCGTCCTTCCCGGTGAATTAGCCAAGCACGCCGTGTCTGAGGGAACCAAGGCGGTGACAAAGTTCACCAGCTCTTGAAGTTGCTCGATTGATGGATCGATTGGCTTCCCTGGTGTTTGAAGCTTTATTTTCTCTGCATATCTAGGGTTAGGGTTTTTAGTGTTAGATGACTAGTAGTGTATGTTAATGCTCTTCAATTTCTTTGTTTGGTTGCGGATTTGGATCTGCTGGATCCAGCTGTCTAGTGCAGATATGAAATACGATCGTTTGATTTCTGTCTAAAAATTGTATCTGTGAATTGGAATGAGTTAATTCGCATTAATTGCTATTATTCCTTGTGTTTGATTCCTGGGATTTTGGTCAAATGAACTCTTTCAAAAAAATTGGGGAAAAAAAATTAGTGGGATAATTCTTGCCACAAAGCTCGAATAGAGAGATGCTCATGGAATTGGTGTCACATAATACATTGTTCTGGATACAAGTTGGTAAAATGATAATGAGCCACCACTGGCTTGCACTTGAGACTCTTTGGATGAGAGCACCTTGAAATGAGCCTTAAATGGAAGCGTGTCTAAAAAATTCAGTTATTCATACACGATTCTATGCAAATTCAACTTCAATTAACAGATGAAAGGCCAGACGAATCTTATTTGCTATACAAATTTTAAATGTATTCAAGAATTGAAATTATGGCCTTCAAGTAACTGCAAGTACACCACGTTGCAGTCCCTTTTGATAAAACTGTTTGGAGAATTCGAAAGTTTTATTCGTTATACATATATACACATATTTATGTAATAAAAAATTCATCCAAAATATTTCTAAACTATAACTCAGCCCCTAAAGGTAATGATTGTAAATAGCTAATATTATATGATTATAGAAAAATATATTTAAATTAATAAATGAGGTTAGAAACATATTGATATTATATATGTTTAGTCCACTGAACATAACACTTCATATTGAGTGGCCATTTGGTAGGGTTTAAAAATTTAGTTTTTTTTAATTTGCTAGTAAAAAAGTCGAGTTTTTTTAATTGTTTTGCTTTTGGGATTTTAGTTTAGATAAAAAAAAAAAAAAAAAAAAAATAAAAAGTTAACTTTTATTGACTCTTTTGTTTATAAACTTATAAAAAAGTCAATAAAAAAGATGTACCAAACACAGCCTAAATCTACAAAATTATTGAAAGATCCACTACACTTTCACCCTAAGACTCAAAATCCTTATTGCCTTGCTAACCATGAGAAATAATCGTAGTTTAATAAATTTTATAACGCCAATGATAATGAGGAGTGAAGACGTTAATATTGGCTCTCAAATTTTTTATTTTATTTCATTTATAAAATATAAACCCTTATCTCTTGTCTGTTATGGGACTTAACATATATTGACAAAACTAAAAATTGTTGGTTCAGATAACACTAGTATTTTCCTAAGCTTTATATCTATATTATAATTGGCACAGCTAAGCAATGGGGTGCGCAGATTAGCAAATATTAACAGACTAGGATCTATTCCCGCCCTGGCTGTTAACTGAATCGAAGCTTCTGTTGGGTGTGCATGAGCTCGGGGCATTATTAAATCCAGTTCAGAAATCGTATAGACTTTCTCTTCTACGATCAAAAACTCTCTCTCTCTCTCTCTCTCTCTCTCTCTCTCAAACAGATTCAAAGACCTATGTTCAAACCTTCTTGAACACCCATCTTTCACCATCAAGAACTCAATTACCTCAATTACTTTTCCTTCAGTTCATCAC
Organism: Euryodendron excelsum; assembly: GCA_033060915.1. Lineage (NCBI taxonomy): Eukaryota > Viridiplantae > Streptophyta > Magnoliopsida > Ericales > Pentaphylacaceae > Euryodendron > Euryodendron excelsum. The sequence continues at coordinate 14,404,938 of CM065380.1, read as the reverse complement.
AGGTATGCTCTGTTTCCTGTAGTGTCTACATTAGATCATTACACCTAACTGCCCCAATAATTTTCTTGAAATTTCTTGCTTTCTAAGAGGAAAACTTGGTTGCTTCAGAGCTCTTCGATTGATCGAAGATACAGCAATGGGGAGGCTCTTTCTTCTCAAATTTGATCAAAGTCCAGATAATCAGTTTTACCTCTGCCACACATGCCAAACCCACATCGCCAAAACCGAAGAGTTTCAGTACAATTTCTCAGTAAAATCTCTCTCTCTCTGTCTCTCTCTCTCTCTCTCTCTGTCTGCAATTTTCAGTTGCCATGAGTCAACCACTGATTTGTATTTACTGTGTTCTTTTCTTTCTAAAACTATGACGATCACACAATCTCTAGACCCTGAAGTACTTCCTGAGTTCATATCTTTGCTTCTGAATTGTTTCAGTTTTTATGATTTCTTGTTATTGTTCATTGTATATACTATTAAGTTCTTTGATATTCATTACCACTGTGTGTATGGTTTATACTTGCAGAAGCATATGTAGATAGGCAATAGGTTTATGCATTCAAGGACACGGCCGTTTGAGCATGTGTTAATGGATTATGTGCTTTATAACTCTGAAAATATAGAAATGCTTAAAAGTCTCTTGCTGTTCTTAAAATGCTGAGACATGACCTATTAGGCTAATACATTTCAACTTGAATCAGGTCGCATGGAAAAACAGAACAAAGAACATTTTGCATTCTTTTCTTTTCTTGTTCCTTTCATTTCCTCTTTTGAAAAAAGAAACTGTTTCTTTAAGTCTTTGTTAGTTATTTTCTGGCGTTAGAATGATGTATCGTAAATAAAGAATGCAATCATAATTCACCGTTTATAGGAAAACTGCATATAAATCAATATAACCTAGTGTTTTATTTGACACATTTTTTTACATTAAAATTTGTGGACTGTTGAAACTTTGGCACCTACTGTTGAAGATTCATGAACAACCCACTCTTAGCCTCAAAAGTACAGAGGAATTTCATATCCTCACAGCTTGTATTTAATATGTTTTTCAGGATAATGAGCTGAAGGGAGGCATCTTTGAAAACATGTAAGAACTCATCAGTGTTGAATGCTCTTAATTTGGAGGCATGGTCTTGACTTTCACAGATAATTATCACAACCTTTTGCTTCACACATCAAACAAAATTTTCATAGCACTGCAGATTGCACTATTCATTCTAGTGCACAATTTTCTTTGTTTTTTTAGAAAAAAATTCCACCAAATTTCCATGTTTCCAGAGAAATCCTTCACCAGCCGAGACCTTAAGAAGTGTGTTTGGAATCTCAGAAACCAATTTTATTTTTCTTCATGAAAAACTATATGCAGTGTCAATGTGCACTCGGAGGGTCCAGAGAAGGATCGAAAGGTTGGAGCTCGCACAGTAAGGGATGTTCACTGTAACAAATGCTGCGATCTTCTGGGCATAAAATTTGTAAGACCAATAAAACTTTCTAGCTTTTGAAATTCTCTGTATTACATTAATTACCAAGTCTTTCTAAGCAAACGTGAAACTGTTCAGGTTGAAATTGCAGATGATGATACGATACTGGGTCATGAATGTTACCTACTATATCTGTAAGACCTTTCTTTTTCAAAGTTTTATCACTATATATATAACTGTATCCATTGTTTTGCTGCCGTTGATTTCACAAATTTTTTTAAAACAGGACCAAGCTCCTGCTGTGGAATGGATCTGACATGGTTGATGCCGAAGCACAAGCAGAGTGAAGTGAACATGAGAAATCTGGCCACAGCATCAATGGTTATGAGGGAAACTAATGAAGGGCTCTCTTGAAACACACTGAAAATGGAAGTTTCATGTACTGAATTCATAGTGATCCTCTGTTTCTTTTTCTTGTTCTGTTTTGACAATTTCTTTGATTTTCACAGTACTCAACACAAGGGAGATGAGATGTGATATAGTCGTTGTTGTCAATATAGGCACATAGGAGATATACAATGTAGAGAAAATGCAGTTAGTTTGAAATTGGAATACTTCTTTCTTATGATTGAGGAAATTTAGTTTAGTTTTGTTTTCAATGAAATGAAATGAAGGTAGAAATGTCACTTCCTTAAGGTACAATTGTAATTTGCTAATATTATATGATAAATGGAAAATATATTGTAGACCATTATATGAGACTAGAAGCACATATGACTTGTTTTAATATTAGCACAACATAATGGAAAGAAAGAGAAATCACTGCTTAGTAATAATAGATGTGAATATATATATTGTCACCAACATCCAAGTGTTGTATTCGGGGGGGTCAAAGTTAAATTTTTTTGAATCTTAGGGAGCTCAATGCACTATACTGTAAATACTTATTGCCTTATTGGGACAGTGAATTTCTAAATTTGAAGTTTTAAATCCAAAAGTGCTCTATTTTTTTTTATTGGTCTTGCATGCTTCTCACTAAGTTTATTTACAAAATTACAATTATACTTTTAACTCTCACACTAAACTATAAGCCCAGTAAAATTCATAATTGTTTACAAAAATGAAACCAAAATTATGCACTAATTGGATGCAAAATATTTATAAAATGATTTGTAAACAATTCTGAAGTTATTTAAGAAAATCTTGCCAGTAAAATAATTTATTAGTCATTTTGAACTATCCGAATTTCTGCATCTATATTTCATTACGCCAATAAACAGTAAATTTTAAAGAGAAACCTTAGCACCATCGAATATTAGTAGCTAATAGGGCGCACCTGAATTTTTGTTATTTTCATTCCTAAATCAAATTAGGATTCGCTAAAATAAAAGTATGTAAAAGAATTGTATTTATTTCTAGTGGATTAATCTTGAACCCTAGAACTATTTTTCGAAAATATGATTTCATTGTTCTATAAGAAATTCTTAGAGCTTAATTATCAGTGAGATAGAAGAATAGAGAATAATAGTAAGAATAACATATAATAAATACAATCATAATAAAGATCCTAATATTGGTTTTCGAATTTTATTTTCCCTTTTGCACTTGTTCTTCACAAAGCTAAAAATTTTGGGGATTGGGGTGCGCACGTTAGTAAATTTCCCCAGCTTGGATTCATTCCCGCGCTGGGAGTTAAGACAGTTAAACTGAATCGTAGCGTCTGTGTCTCTTTGTGTGGGTCATATTAAACCTAGTTCAGAACCTCTTAGTCTCTCTCTCTCTCTCTCTCTCTCTCTCTCTCTCTCTCTCTCTGTGTTATAGCTTCAAAGACCCATGTTCAAACCTTCTTGAACTTCAATCTTTCATCATCAAGAACTTGGGTCCATCATTCAATTTCTCCCTGGATTATCCCATTTTATGCTCTGTTTTGTACAATCTATATAAGATCGTTACAAGTACGTAGCTCCAACGGTTTTCTTGAAATTTTTTGCTTTCCGAGAAACAAAAAAAAGCTTGGCTGCTTCGGAGCTCTTTGATTGATCGAAGTTACAACAATGGGGAGGCTCTTTCTTATAGAGTATGATCGAACTCCACAGGTTCATTTCTTCGTCTGTCGTACATGCCAAACCCACATTGCCTTAACCGAAGAGTTTTGCTGTGATCTCCCAGTAAAATCTCTCTCTCTCTCTCTCTCTCTCTCTGTGCAATTTTCTGTTGGCATGACTCAAACCACAGACTTGAATTTATTATTTCCTTTTTGATAATTGCACCACCTCTAAATCTCTTCTTGAGTGCATATCTTTGCTGCTAAATTGTTTGAGTTTTGATAGTTTCTTGGTAATTGTTCATTGGATATATACTTATAATATACGATCTTGATATTCATTACTGCTGTTTTATGAATGAAATTGCATGAAAAAAAAAACAGAGCACATTTCCTTTTCCTAATTTCTCCCTTTTCAATTTCATTTCTTTTGATAACAGAAATTTTTTGCTTAAGCATTTTGTTAATAAGTTTTGGTGTTAGAATGATGTCTTGTAAATAAAGAGTGCAACAAAACAGTTCATCATCCAAAGGACAAAAAAATCATTTTTTTTTAACCTTAACTATTCACGATTCATGAATGACAGAAGATCACATGGAAAAATATGAAATGCCAGACGAATGAAACAAATTTGAAACATTTTCGCAAAAATAAAATGGAAAGGGGAAGGGAAACCATTTAGATCTGCAGATGCGTACTACTCATTCACAAATTTGATGATTTTGTGCCATATTTGAGTTCATAACAGGCTGATTTGATGATTTAGCAAAGGAATTCTCTATTCTCACTATTGTTTTATGATATGTTTTTCAGCTCGAAGAGTTGCCTGGATTCCACTTTCGACTTGTGTAAGAACTCTGTACCATCAGTGAAATCTCTTTGGCTGCGTGGTTCTGATTCTGATAGGTAATTATCAGAAAGCTTTTGTTTTTCATTTATGTTTTGCATGGAACATTTCCAAAAAAAAAAAAAAAAAAAGCAGGATTTCTAATTAATCAAGTATTAAAAATCTTCTGGGAAAATTGAGAATCTTTGAATTCGTCTCTCTGATTTTCAAGGTAGAAATTCAAGTTGGGTCTGAATAGTTGAGTAGATGGAATTTGAATCTCACTGACCAGTTTCATCTTCTTCCTCACCTGCCTTACATTTGGATTCACCTTATATGGATCATTGCAGAGTCAATGTGTTCAAGGATGGTCCAGAGAAGGATCGACAGGAGGGAACTGAAACCGTATCGGATGTTTACTGTAACAAATGCAGCAATCGTTTGGGCATACAAGAAATAAAAGTACTCTATCAAAACTTTTCCTGAATTTTGAGATTTTCTGTATTATATTACTGAACAAGTCTTCTAAGCAAACACTAAAATTCTCAGATTGACGATGCAAGTGGTGTACGGAAGGAAGAATATTTCCTACTACATCTGTAAGTTTCTTGGATCTGTGAACCACTATGCCTATATATATATGTATATATAATTCTTTACAGTTTCTTTTGCTGCTGTGGATTTTCTGACAGGTTTGTTTAAAAAATTTTGTTAACAGGGCGAAGCTCCAGATATGGAATGGAAACCAAATCGTTGATGCAAATACAGAGGTACTAGCGTAATTTGGCCACAGCAACAATGGTTACAAGTTATTACAACAACAACTACCACTAAAGAGCTCTTACGGAAATTCACTGAAATTGAAAATGTCATGCAGTACTGAATTCATAATCATCTGTTTTTGTTTGATCTGGTTTGACGATTTCTTTGGTTTTCTCACTGCTTAAATACAAGCTGTGACATGACATGTAATATAGTCGTCGTTAACAAACATGTGTGAAGTACTAGTTTGAAACAAGGTAGGGAATTTGGGAAACATTCATAGGTTAGCTGAAGGAATTCAAATTTCTCCAAACAAGGAAATTGCTTCTATCTTAGAGTTTTATTTTCTTTGATTTTCTCTGATGCTTGCTTTTTTTTTTTTTTTTTTTTTAGCCTTTTTGGCAATTTGTCACAGAGATTCCAATGAAGAAGAAGCTAGCCTACCCAATTGTCTTCTTCATATGTGAAGTGTAAACAACTTCTAAGCTTCTTTCTCCATAATTTTGAGGCAACAAATTGATAAAAACAAGAAAAGAGAAACAAAGCTCATATTCTGCTGCCTTGGTATCATACAATCCTAATTTGGTCATTTCACTTATTCAAACAATTTTCAATTTTCTTTCTTGGTAAGTTGCAAGTTTTCAATTACAGTGAAACGACTGGCTGGCCATTTACAATCTTGCCTAGCTAGCAACGTTTGAGTTGAAGAAATTGTCCTTAGAGGGAGCCTGTAATTTTTACTAATATTAGGATTGAGGGGGCAATTCCAAAAATATAAAAGTTTTTGGAGGCAGACTTTCAAAATGTTATATATAGGGCTTATGGAGATACATATATATAATATCATACATATAAAGGTTGAGAATTTTGGAAAGATTTGGAGTACCATATCATTCCTTCTCCACTCCCAGTGCATTAGGTCCCTTGGTACCTGGAGTTTATAAACACCCTAAAATTTTTTGCCATAACCTCACATGCCCCTCCTGGCTCCTAACATCTTCTAAATGGAAAAAATACGATATCGTACTTATGCTTTGATTGACTATTCATGAATTTAGAATAAAAACATAAATTCTAAGTATCACAAGGTTGAGGGAAAATAATAGAAAAAATTGAAACTCGGTTGCATGCATACAATAGCGTGCCAAATGCACGGGAGACTCGGTGCAAGATTCACAATGTATGTTTTAATCTAACGCCAGTTACACAACAATAGTGCAAAAATAATAAGATTCTACCTGTGGTTTTATTTATTTCTCAATATATTACCTTTTTTTTTTTGTAATCTTCAAAATTTGGATCAAACTTTTACATGGAAAAAAAAAAAAAAAGAAGACAGGTGTAGAGCTTTGAGGGTACAAATTAGCAGTGTGCTCATCAGCATATAACCACTCTGTGGAAGAATAACACTTGAAAGTTTTGGCTCTAAATACACCTATGCATGCATGAATATGAAGTCTTCTTCTGCCTTACAAACCTAGTACAGAAACCTAGACACTCTCTTCTACAATCAAGAATCTAATTCCTCTCTCTCTCTCTCTCTCTCTCTCAGCTTCGTAGACCCAGTAGTTCTAACCTGCTCTGAACTTCCATCTTTTGCGATCAGGAACTTGAATTCATCATCCACCTTCATTTTTTACTAGGTAAGCATCATAAATCTTCTCATTTTAGTCCAATTCATGCTCTGTTTCTTGGTTCTATTTACATTGAATCATAAGTTCATAGCTTCAATAATTTCTTGAATTTCCTTGCTAGCTCTCTCAAACTAGTTGGCACTATCTTCAGAACTGTTTCTTTGGTCTAACTGACAACAATGGGGAAGCGCACTCTAATCGAATATAGCCAAACTCCAGATGTTAATTTCGTCCTTTGTCGTCGATGCAGAACCCACATTGCCTTGACCCAAGAGTTTGTCTCCAGAGTTAGAACTCTCTCTCTCTCTCTCTCCTGTGTTGTATATTTAGTTGCTTAGGAAAACCCTGCATTGGTTTCTATACTAAATTTTCATATGTTATCACATTCCAGTGCAGTCTAAATTATAAATTATAAGACTGCATATAAGTTCTGTTATATATAGTTTACATTCTTGTTAGCTTCTTGGTACTTTCTTGGGAGAAATATAGTTTAAAAGAATATATATGTATATATATATATATATATATAAGTGGCTTAATCATTCTATTATTTACATGTTTTCCATTCATTATACTTGCACTCATCAAGTCTACCTAGCTAGTTGCAGTTATATGGAAGCCATGTTCTTGATTTTTATCAAAACACTTGGAGTCTACATTCAAAGAGTATAATTTTACTATACCGATCTAATGTTAGATAAATATCGGAGGATATATGGGAGCAAAATGCGTAATATTAACTTCTCCAAGCACAACATGACGCGATTCTAGGTTTGGAATTAGTGGCGTTCTAACAATTTGTTCATTGTCTCATCTCCTACGTCTTACCTAATAAATAGTTAATGTATGTTATAGATCCTGTTAAGCACAAATAAATCTATTCTCAGTACTGTTGTTTTCAATTTGTTTTACAGGGCGCACTGCCTTATCTAGGATTCTTCAGGAACGTGTAAGATTTCAACAATACCCTGATGAATGATTAGCCACGCTGTCAATTTGATTTTGATTACGATATATGGTATTCTTAGTGGAAAATTAATTTTAGTTTAATTAATTTTTCACCAGAGTTGTCATGGTAACAACTGGATTTGAATTCTTGGAGCTGAAGAATGTAATAAGGAAATTTTTGCAAAATGCAGATCAATTTCAACTTTTCAACCTGTGCCTGTAGGTGCATCTGATTACTTGATCAAGTTTAAGCAAACTTTATAGGAACATAAGAGCCATTTAAGTAAAAAGAAATTCAAATGCATTTTCTGGTTTAGATTCTTGTTTATAGCATTCTGAATCACTCCTACTAAATCTTGACAGCAAATCTTATTTTCTTCTTCTGCTCAGCCTTGCATTTAGCATTCATGGCAACTAATGGATTTCTCAATCTCATGCAGTGTCAATGTGCAAGTTGACGGCTCAGCATATTACCACAGGCAGGGTGATCACATCGGAGCCAATGTTTACTGTTACACATGCGACAGCCGTTTGGGTTGGAAATTTGTAAGACAATTTTTACTAAGGTTCCTTTGTTCTAACACTCTCACCAAAATTTTCTAATTCATTTTTAGAACATTAATTGTTCAGATTGTAATGGCAGAAAACAGCAATTTGGTCAACCTAGGAAGATACGCACTGTTTTTGTAAGTCTTTGAAAACAAGAGTCCACTATTGTTCAATGCAGCACTTGCTATTTTGTCTGAGTTACTTATATATAGAGACTTCATTCGAAAAAATTGTGAGCAGGAACAAGCTGCTGATTTGGGATGGTACCCGGATGCTGAATGCGAACACAAATGAACCGGTTTAAGATAGGAGACATCCATGGAGAATGGATCTTCTGAAATTCATCGAACTTGCAATTTTTACATTCCCAAATTTCACTTTCATCCAATTTCCTCTTCTTTCAAAGTCTGGTTTGTTGATTTTTTTTTCCTTCTGATTGTCTCAATTCTCAATACATTTTGAATGAAGGTTTGGTAGTTTGGGAGACCTGAGTTTTGTTTGGTTTAGGTGAAGGAATTCAATTTTCTATGCGCTGCAGTACTAAAGAATCATGGTCTTCATGTGCCCTGGAAATGCTTATGTCTTGAGAGCTATTGGGGTTCTTCGAATCCTCTTTTCCATTGATTTTCCTTATAGAAGAGGAGTGATTGGATTTATGGGCTATGTGCCTCTTGGGCACTGGCTGGCTAATCTCCCAGAAGTTTTGTGTTCTTTGATTTGCTATGATACTTCCATGGATAGGTATCAGAACTGGATCAGACCGATCGGTTCAATTAGTTGAATTGAAAATTAGATTTTGAATTGATACAGTTTAATTAATTTACCAGAAATGCATCTAAACCGAATTGAACAAACTAATTTTTTGAAAAATCAATGAACGAACCGGCCAATTTTTTTAAAAAAATCATTGACTAACTTTAACTTTTTAATCTTTTTAAAAATTTGATGAATCTGGGTAAGCATCTTTCACCTACCCTCACATTAGTCCAATTATTGTTCTGTTTCTTTTTTCAAATTGAACCATCAATCAAGGACTTAATACCTCGTCAATTTTCTCCCTCTTTCTCTCTCTCTCAGAGCTTCATAGACCCTAAACCTTCTTGAACTTCCATCTTTCGCAATTAAGAACTTGAATTCATCGTCCACCTTCATTTTTGACTGGGTAAGCATCATAAACCTTCTCACTTTAGTCCAATTCATGCTCCGTACGTTGGTCAATTTACATTGAACCATTAGTTCACTTATAGGTCCAATAATTTCTTGAAGTTCCTTGCTCTCTCAAACTATTTCGTACTTTGTCGTCGATGCAGAACCCACATTGCCTTGACCCAGGAGTTTGTTTGCAGAGTAAGACCTCTCTCTCTCTCTCTCTCTCTCTCCTGTGTTGTAGTTGGTGGCCTTTGTGCCATACGTTTCATTTTTCGAAAAAAGAAAAAAAACCCTGCATTGATATCTGCACAAATTTTTTATATGCAATAACATTCCAAAGTCTAAAATATAAATTATAAGACTGAATACAAATTCTGTTATACACTTGATGGTTTCTTGGTACTTTCTTGGGAGAAATATAAGCGGCTTAAGCATTGTAGTATTTACACGTTTTCTTCATTATAATTGCATTCATCAATTCTACCTACCTAGTTGCAGTTATATAGGGCACTCCGGCTATACATTTTTTGCGCATACATTTGAATGAGTACAATTTTTTGAAGTCCTTGAAGAAGGACATCAACGGCTATACACAAGTCATTTTAGATAAATAGCAGAGGATATATTGGAGCAAAATGTATGATATTCTTATCACTGTAATTGATCCTGTTAAGCAGAATAAATCTATTCTCACTGTCGTTTTCAATTTGTTTTACAGGGCACAACGACTAATATAGGATTCTTCAGGAACGTGTAAGATTTCAACAATACCCCAATGAATGATTCGGCACACTGTCAATTTGATTTTGATTAGCATATATGGTATTCATAGTGGAAAATTATGATCTCTGGAATCTTATTTCGCTTGTGTTATGTAAGAGGCCAATGATGTGTGATAACAATTGGATTTGAATTCTTGGTAAGATGATGAAGAAGGTAATAGGGTATTTCTTGGTGTTTTTCTTTTTCTTTTTCTTTTTTTTCCTTCTTCTCACTGTAACCCACAGTCAAATGCAGATCAATTTCAAGCCTTCCAACCTATGGGTGTAGGTGTATCTAATGACTTAATCAAGTTTAACCTAACTTTTTATGAATATAAGAGCCATTTGAGTAAAAAACATTCAAAGGCATTCTCTTGTTTAGAATCTTATTTTCTTTTTCTTCTTATAATCAGTTTTGCATTTAGCATTCATGGCAGCCAATGCATTTCTCAATCTCATGCAGTGTCAATTTGCAAGTTGATGGCTCAGCATATTACCACAGGGATGAGTATCACACCTCAGCAAATGTTTACTGTTACATATGCGACAGCCATTTGGGCTGGAAATTTGTAAGACAAATTTTCACTAAGTTTCCTCAGTTCTAACACTCTCGCCAAAATTTTCTTATTCATATAGTACATTAATTGTTCAGATTGAAGTGGTAGACAACACCATCTTGCTCAACCTAGGAAGATACATACTGTTTTTGTAAGTCTTTTAAAAAAAGAGTCCACTATTGTTCAACGCAGCACTTGCTATTGTCTGAGTCACTGATACGGATTTCATTCGAAAAAATTGCGATCAGGCACAAGCTGCCTATTTATGATGGTACCGGGATATTGCTGGATGCGAATACAAATGAACAGGCCGGATATGTGTAAACTGGCCACAGCAAAGCTGTTACAAGGAGGCATTCATGAAAGAATGGATCTTCTGAACTACATTGAACTTTCAATTTTTACATGCCCAAATTTCACTTTCATTCAATTTCCTCTTTTTTAAAATTCTGATTTGTTGATATCTTTTCAGATTGTCTTGATTCTCAATACATTTTGAAACAAGGTTTGGTAATTTGTGAAACATGAGTTTTGCTTGATTTAGGTGAAAGGGATTCAATTTTCTTCAAACAAAGGAATTTTTTTAAATGTGCTGCAGTACTCAAGAATCATGATTTTGATGTGCCCTGAAAATGCTTATGGGCCAATTTGATACAGCTTTTTCGTCTACCTTTATTTAAGCTTATAAGCAAAAGGTCAGGTTTTTTTGACTTTTTTTATTTTTTTACTTATTTTTAGTTAAAGTAAAACCAGAAAAGCAAAAAATTCAAAAAAATCTGACTTTTTTGTTTGTAAACTTTAAAAAAAGCTTGGCAAGAAAACTGTACCAAATGAGCCCTATGTCTTAAGAATTCTACATTATTATTATTATTTTTTTGCATTGGTGTAAATAAGGAAGGAAAGAGCTATTGGGGTTCTTCGAATCCTCTTATTCATTGATTTTCCTTAGGGAAGAGGAGTGATTGGATTTTTGGTCTACTGCCTCTGGGGTATGGATTTATAGAAGCGGAGTTTTGTGTTTTTTGATTTGCTCTGATGCTTCCATGTACCCTTTTTGCTAATTTGAAACAAAAAAAAAAAAAAATCAAAAACCAAAAAAAAGGAAAAATTACAATTATGTGAGCTAGCTCGGCAAAAAGTCAAAAAAGGTTAACTAACAGAAAATTGCAGTTATAGTATGTATAGTTACTTTCTTTTTTTTTTTTTTTTTGGTGATTTCTCATTTAAGGTTGTGGGAAAATAATAGAAAAAATGTGAATTAGGTTGTATGCAAACGATAGCGTGCTGCACGCATGTAAGACTCGCGCAAGATTCAAAATATGAGTAATATCATGCTCGATCTCATTTTTCAATCTATTTTCTTATTTTTAAATACAATGCCGTAAGACACATATTTATAAAAATTTATGTATGATTCATTCACTTGTGTCTAAGAGTAATAAAAGAAATTGAGAAATAAAATTACAGATTACATTTTTTTCAAAATATATGTTATAATATAACACAACAATAATGAAAAAAAGAGTTGCAGTATTGGTCTTATTTTGTTTCTCAATGTGCTATTTTTTTTTTTTTTGTATTTTTTAAACATGTTTTGTACAAAAAAGAAAGAAAAAAAAAGCTTAGATTTTTGAGGATACAAATTAGCAATATCCTCAATACGGCAGCTTGTAACCACTCTGGCTGGTAATTTATGCTCCGTTTGATACTTGAGGAAAGAAAAGAAAGAGAAAAAAATTTTCTTCATTTGTTAGAATTTTAGGGTGTGTTTGATACTCATGAAAGGAAAATGAAAAGAAAGGGAGGGAGAAATGAAAGGAAAAAGTGAGAAAAAACTGGGCCTCCTTTGTTTGATTTGAAAAAAAAAATAGAAGGAAAGTAAAAAAAACTAACTTTCCACACTATAGACCAAACAAGAGAATGGAATAGTTCTTTTCTTTTCCCTTCTCTTTTCAAATATCAAGTACACCTTTACAGCCTGTTTGAAAATTGTGGAAAGAAAGAAAAAGGAAGGAAAAGGAAGAGAAAATACTATTTATTTTTCTTTTCCTATTTGATTTTGAAAAGAAAATAAAAGAAAATGGAGGAAAAGAAGAGAGAGAAAGAGAGAGATTATTTTTAAACTTTTCCTCCTTTTCACTTCATTTTTCTTTCATTCTCTCTCCTCCCCCTTCCCTTCCCTTCCCTTCCCTTCCTTTCCTCAACTTCCAAACAAGCTGTTAATTTAGGAGAGAAGAGAAGAAGAATGGAAGAGAAAGTTGTTCCCTTCTCACTTCCCCTTTACTTCCTCTTTGTTTTTAATACATATTTTATTATTTTTCTTTTTCTCTTTTAATTTCAAACCAAATAAAGTAATATTTCTTTCACTTACCTCCCATTTTCTTTCCAAATCAAACGAAAGAAAAGAAAATCTCTCTCTCTCTCTCTCACTCACACACACACACACACACACACACACAAACAACTTGGGAAGTTCTGGCTGTTCCTAACGATCTATAAGTATACATGTGCATGCATGAATATGAAGTCCTCTGCCTGGTATAAACCCTGTACTGTAGAAACTTAGACGCTCTATTCTACAATCAAGATCACTTAAAAACCTCGTCCTCTCTCTCTCTCTCTCTCTCTGTGCATCTTAGACCGTCTTCAGCTTCCATCTTTCGCGTTCAAGAACTTGAATCCATTGTCCGCCTCCATTTTTCTTTGGGTAAGCATCGTTCACCTTCTCTCACTTTAGTCCAATGCATGCTCTGTTTCTTGTTTCGAGTTAACATTGAACCTTCAGTTCATAGCACCAATAATTTTCTTGAAGTTGCTTTCGTGTCATTTTGAGGGCTGTTTGATTGGTCGAAATGAAGACAACGGCGAGGCAATTAGTCTCATTAAACCAAACTCCAGTTGTTATATTCTTCCTCTGCCGTCAATGCAGAACCCACATGCCTTGGCCCAGGAGCTTGTTTACAGTGTAAGAACTCTCTCTCTCTCTCTCTCTCTCTGTGCTGTATATTTGGTTGCTTATAAGTTAGAACCATGCATTGATTTATATATGAATATTTTTTTTATATGTCATAGCATCACAATGTTGTCTAAATTAAAAATCATGGACTGAATGTAAGTTCCTGCTATATTGTTACATTCTTGATGCTTTCTTGGTACTTTTCTTGCGAGAAAAAATAGTGTAAAAGCATATGTGTGGTTTATTGATTTTAGAACACCACGTGTGTTGATAGTTTGAACGAATTCTTGAAACCCTTGAAGAAGAAAATCAACATTTAACATGATCAAATATTAGATACATATACATATATGTCAGTTTACGTGAGTGGAAAATGTATATTTTCTCTGGTCATGTGTTATAGATCCTGTTAAAGCAGAAAGAAATCAATTCTCACTGTCGTTTTCAATTTGTTTTTTTTCAGAACAGAGGGTTTCACCTAGGAATCTTCGAAGCAGTGTAAGATTTCAACAGTACCCTGCTGTGAAACCTATTTTAATGCCAGAAGTAACTTCAAATTTTAATAGATGATTGGCTAAGTTGTCAATTTTGATTTTGATTAGTATGCCATTCTTAGTGGAAAATTATGAACTCTGCAGCAATAGAATCTCATTTTGCTTGTAAAAACTGCTGATTATTTTCTTCTTAAGCTGTGTCAATGTGCGACTTGAAGGCCCAGAATTTTACTTCAGGCTGGGTAATATAACTTTCGCAGGAGCTTTCTGTAGCAGATGCAACATCCACTTTGGGTGGAAAATGGTGACCAAAATTTAAAATTCTCTTTGTTCTTTATAGTACCGTTACAAGATATTCTAATTCACAGTACAATAATATTGTTCAGATTGTAGTGAGAGTCTGTTTATTCGCCCAGGAAGATTTACAACCTGTAGACTTTGGATCTCAACACAACAGTGCGTTGAAATCATTTGGCCACGGTTTTACAAATGCTGTTTCAGGAGCATGTACTATGGGATGGTAATGGTATGCCATTTAGATGAATCAGTTGAAAAAATGCGTAAATTTGGCCACGGCAAAGCTGTGAGGACATGTAATATTTTCTGAAATTTTTTTTTTTTTTTTTATTTTTTGATACTAACAATTAATCACAAAGGCCAACAAACAAACTAGAAGCAATTTCTAAACGAAGAGGGCTACAGAGCCTCTCTGGTAAGGACACCAAAGTAGAAATGCAGAGACCCTAAAGTTTGGGAAGCTATAGCTTCCATCCAATTTCCTCTGCTTTCAAATTCTGGTTTGGTGATTTTTCAGATTTTCTCAATACTCTCTGTAAAGTGAGATGAGGTGTCAGATTGTTGTTAGAAGCATGTATGGAGTTTTATAGGAGAACAAATGGCCATAATTGTGGATAATTTCGGCAACTAAAAAACGGAGTTTTCTAGTTGCTGTAGTACTGAAAAAATCTAATCTGCTAATGATCTGATCTGAAATTTCTATGTTGTTCTGCAATTTGCATACTACAGATAGGGCAGTGAAGGACTTATTAGTACTATTGGTTTCCTCAAGTCATTGATTCAAAATCTGCGAGCAGGAACAATATTTCTTTGCTTTAGTGAACAATTTCATCAAAAGTTCCATCTTTTATAGAAATCCAATTGAAAAAAAAAACAGGTTCAAATAAATCCAATATTAGAGATCTTCGGATAAAATTGAGAATCTTTGAATTAGTCTCTCTGATTCTCAAGGTAGGAACTCAACTTGGGTTGGTCCACAGCAGGACCGAAATGAGGGAACCGATCGCATTCTCTGCAATTCACTGAGATCGAATTTTCATGTTGTAGTACTGAATTCATAATCATCTATATATTTTTCTTTAGCTCTGGTTTGACAATTCCTTTGGGACAGCTATTACTCCCACTCCCTTGACACGGGAGTTGGGATGATGGGACGGGAAGTCTCTTTTTTGACCCGATTATACCTTTGTTTTATTTTGTTTTTGGTTTTCACATTGATATGCTGTTTTTATTTTGTTGTTTTATTCTTATTTTGTTTTGATTAATTTGATTTTTTTTAAAAATATGAAAAGAACAAAAAAAATAAAGGTCGCATCAATGGGTAGGATTGTCAGATAATATGAGATCAACAATTTTTTGTTCAGATAAATTTTCTGTTTGGATAAGCCTCCCTCTATTTATATGAAAAGTACTTCTTCAGATTTTCTCATCTTCTTCATACCTTCACTCTCTCTGCCATCACTCTTTTAATTTATATCAAGATTTGGTCAATATCTTTCAAACTAGTAAAAAATGCATTATTAATTCCCAAGATAGTCTCAAGAAACAAATCTAAATTGGGTGTTTTCAAAAAAAATTTATGTTAATTAATTTTGTATTAAATTTTATAAATAGAGAGAAATTTTAAAAAATTAAAAAATTTTGATCAAAATTTATTTCTTTTATAAAAACCGAAAGGTGGGAGTAAAAGAAATTATAAAATTTGATCATAAAATTTTTTTTTATATAAAAATCCAGGAGGTGAGAGTAAAAAGAAATTAAAAAATTTTGATTAAATTTTTTTTAATAAAAAATTGGGAGTGGGAGTAAAAGAAAACATTTATCAAAAATTTGTTTTTTAGAATAACTGGAGTAAGGGGGTGGGATTATAGGCAAAATTAAAAAAGCAAAAGATTTTAATTATCACGTCAAGAGGGTGAGGTGTCAGGGGTTGGGAGTAGAGTTTTTCTTCCTTTGGTTGTCTCACTACTCTGACACAAGCTGTGACATGACAGGTAATATATAGTTGTTGTACGATCATGTAATTGATTAAGTTTGGTGACCCGTTTAATTCTTTCTAATTTAGGATATTAGGGAGTCTATCATAAGTATTTTAGATGATTCTAATGTCTATTCATTCTAACTCGTGCTAAGAGAGTCTTGAATAATACATAAGGTGATTGAAATTGAATTTCGATGAACGTCGGTAGATCTCGATCAAAGAAACAGAGTAGACTCCATGTTGGGTGTTCTGTTGGAACTTCAATAGATTTCGACATACTTCGGTAAAAGAAACAGATTGGGTGTATGCTCTGTTAAAAACTTTGATAGAAGAAACAGAGAAGTCCCCATTTGATAGTTTATATCTCGCTAGATTTCGACAGTCCTCGCTATCGTGAGGTGTGCGAGATTTAAACTTAGGGAAGTGCGTTGCATGTTTTTTTGACTATTATGGAAGTCCAAAAATCCTAGTTTGTTTCCTCTATAAATATGAGGTTATGAGAAGGCCAAAATACAAGTTTAAGGAGACTAAAACTTTTGAAGGAATTGATTACACAATTGCTTTAGATTCAAAAGGTTTTTATGAGAGCGGCTGTTGAGAAAATTATTCTAAAGTTTCTTACATATTTTGAAGAGGCTCTTAACTAGATTCTTAGTAAAATCAATATTCATATTCGTAGATTGATGTTTTAAAGGAGTTCAAGACAGTGGTGGATTTGAATTCAACTCTTGGAGGATTCCAGAGGTATCGGAAATTTGACACTCAATCAAGCATTGAAAAATCGTATCAAAGAATAAATATGTGATCGTCAAATTCGATCAATACAAGAAGAATACCTGCAAGCACATGGATTTAGTAACTGTGGATTGAGAGTATCTAAGGTTGGGTTTTTTTTTTTTTTTTAAAGTGTTTGGTAGGCTGGATTAGGTCTCGTGGTTTTTTTCCACTTTGAATTTTCATACAAAAATTGTGTGTCAATTGTATGCTTAACCATAATCATACTTATTATAGAATTGCATCTATAATTATTATTTAGCAAAGCTATAGACAAGGCTAAGGTTTTTTTAGTTGTTAATAAACATATATGTGTGAACTACTTACTTCGAAACAAAAGTAGTAATTTGAGAAACATGAATGTTGTTTGGTTAGGTGAAGGTATTCAATTTTCTCCGCAGATCAGTAGTATTATATCACTTGCTTTACATTGTTTTTGCTACAAAATCAGTCATGCTACATTACTTGCCAAACATGACTTTAAGGCAAAAACTTGATTAAAAGAAGAAAAGAAAAAACGGAGGTAACATTCTGCTGCTGCCTTTGCTATCCTACAATCCTAATTTGGTCATTTCAATGGTTCAAATAATTTTCAATTTTCTTTTTTTTTTTTGGTAAGTTAGAAGTTTTCAAATTTTTTATATTCTTTTTTGCTGGGTACAAGTTTTGAATTGAAAATGCAACAATTGGCTGGCCATTTACAATCTTGCCTAGCTAGCAATGTTTGGGTTCGAGTAATTTTCCTTGAAGGGGCCCTATAATATATACTTCTAATAAGATTGAGGGGGCAAATTGCAAGAATTTAAATATTTTTGGAGGGGGCTAGCCTTTAATATTTTATAGGGCTTGTGGAAATTTATATATATATATATATATATAAAGGTCAAGAGTTTTGGAAAGCTTTGGACTTCGGAGGGACAACATAGCCAAAAAATTAGTCGGTTCTTTTCGAGTACTATATTATTCTTCTTTCTCCTTGCATAATGCAGTGGATCTCTATCACTTGAAATTGTTTTGCCACGGCCTCGCATGCCCGTCCCAATCTCTTCTAAGCGGAGAACATTCGATATTGTACTTATGCTTTGAAGGGCTATTGCCACCCTTTAGAATAAAAACATATATAGAATAGCACTTAAGAAATATGAATTGTAGGTATTACAAGGTTGTGGCAAAATAATGAGAAAAAAGATAATTTGGTTATATGCGAACCGTAATGCAAGATTCGCAATGAATGTAATAATCTAACAAAAGTTACACAACAACAATGAAAAATATTAGACTGTACAAATGGTTTTTTTTATTTTATTTCTCAATGTTTTCCCTTCTTTGTGATTTTTATAATTTTCATCATATTATTACTCCAATTGCCTTGTATAAAAAAAAAAAAAATTTACAAGAAAAAAAAAAGAAGATAAAAGAGACTAGCTAAGAGCTTTGAGGGTCCAAATTAGCAATATGCATATGTATGCATGAATATGAAGTCTGACGGTTCTCTCTCTCTCTCTCTCTCTCTCTCTCTCTGTGAAGCCACTTGAGAAGTTTGGCACTGCTGTCCCTAGCTGTCTATAAATATACATATGTATGCATGAATATGAAGTCTTCTGCCTTGTAAACGTAGACACTCTCTTCCATAATCAAGAATTTAATACCTCGTCAATTTTCTTTCCTGTCTCTCTCTCTCCCTGAGCATCACAGACCCAGTTCAAACCTTCTTGAACTTCAATCTGTCGCGTTCAAGAAATTGAATTCATCGTCCACCTTCATTTTTCAGTAGGGTAAGAATCATAAGCCTTCTCACTTTAGTCTCATTCATGCTCTGTTTCTTGTTTCGATTGCATTGAAAACCATTTGTTCATAGCTCCAACAATTTCTTGAAGTTCCTTGCTCTCTCAAAAGGGTTCGTGGTATTTTCAGGGCTGTTTGATTAGTCGAACTGACAACAATGTGGAGGCACACTATCATCGAAAACCTTCAATCTCCAAATGTCAATTTCTTCCTTTGTCGTCAATGCAGAACCCACATTGCCTTGACCCACGAGCTTGTTTACAGAGTCAGAGCTCTCTCTCTCTCTCTCTCTCTCTCTTCTGTGTTGTATATTTGGTTGCTTAGGAGAACCCTGCATTGATTTAAATTTGAAATTTCTATATAGTTACATTCTGTTATATAGTCACAATTCTGTCTAAATTTAGACGTTCTGTTATATAGTTACATTCTTGATGCTTTCTTGGTAATTTTCGTTGGAAGTAAAAATAGTTTAAACGCATAGTCACCAATTCTACCTACTTTATTGCAGTTATATAAAAGTCATGGTTCTTGACATTTTTTAAAACACTTGTGTTCATATTTGAACGAATACAATTTATTGAAGTCCTTGAAGAAGAAAATCAACTGCTAAACATGTTGTAATGGGATCTTGAATCAGCATCATTTGGGAACATGATCTTGAATCAGCTTCTGGGATTAGTAGTGTTCTAACAAATTTTCATTGTCTCCTCTGCTTCGCTCTTTAAATTAAAAGTAATTAATCAGCGTTGTAGATCCTGTTAAGCTGAAAATTGAAATAAATCTATTCTCACAGTTTTTCCAATTTGATTTTCAGGACACACCGGCTCGGTTAGGAATCTTCGAAAATATGTAAGATTTCAACAATACGCCTGATTGTTAGCCAAGCGGTCGATTTGATTTTGATTAACATGGCATTCTTAGTGGAAAATTATGAATTCTGCAGCATTGGAGTTAACCTCAATCTGAATCAGACTGTGAAGAGTTCAATCTTAATTTTCTTCATCTAATCAAACGTTAATTGCATTTAGCATCCATGCATGGAAACTAATGCATGTCTCTCATGCAGTGTCAATGTGCAAGTTGATGGCCCATCACATTACCAAAGGGAAGGTGATAACACTGGATCAGATGTTCACTGTGGCAGATGCAACAGCCATTTGGGCTGGGAACTCGTAAGAGACAATTTTGACAAATTTTCCGCCGTTCGATTGAGATTTTGATCTCTCTTTGTTCTGTCACTGTTACAAAATTTGCTAACTCATAATAGTACATATTGTTCAGATTGAAGTGGCAGAAGACAACGATGTACTCAACCTAGGAAGATTCATACTGCTTTTGTAAGTCTTTGAAGACCTTAGTCCAATATAGATAGTTCAATACCGCATTTGTTATTGTCGAGTCACTGATATGGATTTTTCATTAAAAAATTTATGAGCAGGAGCAAGCTGCTGATGTGGGATGGTACCCGGATTTTGTATGCTGATACAAATGAACCAGTTGGAAACGCATAAATTGGCCACAGCAAAGCTGAAATTCATTGAAATTGCAATTTAAATGCACACAAATATCACTTCGATCCAGTTTTTTTTTTGCCCTTTCAAATTCTGGTTTGTTGTTTTTTCAGATTGTCTCAGTTACCCGGAGGGATAAGTTTGGGATTTGGATGATGTTTGTTTAGGAATTTCTGTAACCAAGGAACAGAACGCAAATGGAGTTTTCTAAGCTGCTGTACTAAAAAAATCTAAGTTGCTTATGATCATCTCTTCACGCTTGTATATCTAAGATGTTCTGAAATTTGCATACTAGGAGGAAATAAGGCAATAAAGGACTAATTAGTACTATTGATTTCTGTAACATCATGCAATTGGATAAATTTCGTGACGAGTTTTATTCCTTGTAATTTAGGTTGTGGGGGGTGTTTATCACAAGTATTTGGAATGAGTTTAATGTCTATTCATTCGAGCTTATATTAAGAGAGTCTTGGATGATACATAAAGTAATCGTTTTTGAATTTCGATGGATGTCGATGGACGTTTGCTAGATTTCGCTGGACCTTCGCTAGACTCTCGAGGGTTGTCAATGGAAGAAACAGATTGGGTGTAAATCTGTTGAAGACTTCGCTGGACCTCGCTAGACTCTGCTGGATTTTCGCTGGACCCTTGAAGGCTGTCGATGGAAGAAACAAATTGGGTGTAAATTTGTTGAAGATTTCACTGGACATCACGACCGGTAGGTGCAAACTTTGCTGGACCTTGCCAGACCTCGCTGGAAGCGAGATGCGCGAGTTTTAAACACTAGGGACGCAGTCACAAGTTCTTTTTGATTCTTTTGGAAGTCCAGGAACCCTAGTTTGTCTTCTCTATATATATAAGGTTATGGTTAGGTCAAAATATAAGTCTAAGGAGGCTACAACACTTTTGATAGAATTGATTGCTCAATTGCTTAAGATTCAAAGGGTTTTTTTTGAAAGCAGAGCTGCTGCGAAAATTATTCAAAAAGTTTCCACATACCTTGAAGAGGTTCTCACCTAGATTCTTAGCATGATCAACCTTCATACTTATTTGGTTGATGTCTTGAAAGAGTTCAAGACGGTGGTAGATTTGAGTTCAGCTCTTAGAAGATTTCAAAGGTGTTAGTAGAGTTTGATACTCAATCAAGCATTGAAAAATCGTATTAAGGAATAGATACGTGATCATGGTATTTAATCAATACAAGAAAAGCACACCTATAAGCACGTAGATTTGGCACCTGTGGATTGGAAGTATCTATGATTGGATTGTAAGTTAACTCTTTTGTATTATTTTTTTGATAGTATTTGGTTAGCTGCATTAAGTCCCGTGATTTTTTTCCGCTTTGGGTTTTCACGCAAAAATTGTGTTTCAATTGTGTGCTTGATTTTCTTTTTTTTATTTATCTTGTCATACATTGCACATATCCATAATCATAACTATCATAGTATTGCTTCAATACACCTTCTTTAGCAAAGGCATAAATAAGGCTAGATTTTTTCAATTTCTTGTGTGATTGATTCAAAATCTGCGAGTTGGCCATGGCTGAGAATTTATTTAGTCTTTTTAGAGCACCATGAAATCCTTCCATTTCTCATAGTATAGTGAGTCCTAGACACCTAAAAAAATTTGATATGAAGTCACATGCCCCTCCTAACCTCTTCTAAATGGACAAAATATGAGAAATATTTCCTTTTTGGCTAGGCAGTAAAAGGTGTCCGAACCAACTTACGTACTTATCAAATAAAAACATAAAATAGCACTAAATAAGAAAAATATTTCTTTTTCAATTATGCGGTTAGAGGTGTCCACCATAGAATAGCACCAAAGAAATATGAATTGTAAGTGCTACAAGGTTTTGGCAAAATAGCAGGGAAAAAAAAAATGTAATTTAGTTATATGCAAACCATGGTGCGCCATGCACATGCAAGGCTCGTGCAAGAATCGCAATGTATAGTATAATCTAACACAAATTAACACAAACAATAATGCCAAAAAGAAAAAGTGTACCAATGGTTATATTTTATTCTCAATATATTCTTTTTTTGTAATTTTTATAATTTTCATCATATTTTCTCCACAAAGAAAAGAAGAAGAAATGGAAAAGCTTAGAGCTTTGAGGGTACAAATTAGCAATATGCTGAGTATATCAGCATATAACCCCTCTGGCGGTTAATTTAATCTCTCTCTCTCTCAAAAACGGAAACCGCTTGAGAAGTTCTGGCGCTGATATTCCTGGCTGTCTGTAGAGATACATATGCATGCATGAATATGAAGTCTTCTGCCTTATAAACCCAGTTCTGCCTTAAAACCTCGTAGATTCTCTCTCTCTCTCTCTCTCTCTCTCTCTCTCTGAGCTTCACAGACCCTAAACCTTCTTGAACTACCATCTTTCGCGATCAAGAACTTGAATTCATCGTCCATCTTCATTTTTCACTGGGTGAGCATCCTAAACCTTCTCACTTAGTCCCACACATGCTCTGTTTCTCGATTCGATTTACATTGAATCATTAATTCATAGCTCCAATAATTTCTTGAAGTTCCTTGCTCTCTCAAAACAGTTCATACTCTTTGCTAGAACAATGGGGAAGCGCACTCTCATCGAATACAGCCAAACTCCAGACGCCAATTTCTTCCTTTGTCGTCGATGCAGAACCCACATTGCCTTGACCCAAGAGCTTTTTGCCAGAGTAAGAACTCTCTCTCTCTCTCTCTCTCTCTGTCTCTCTCTCTTCTATGTTGTATATTTGGTTGCTTAGAAGAATCCTGCATTGATTTCTAAACAAAATGTTTTACATGTTATAAATTAGAAGACTCAATGTAAGTTCTGTTATATAGTTACATTCTTGATGGTTTCTTGGTACTCTTCTTGGGGGAAATATAGTGTAAAAGAATATCAGAGGCTTGATTATTCTAGTATTTACACGTTTTCATTCATTATAATTGCATCCGTTAGGATTGGCTACATAAAGTCTACGTAGTTGCAGTTTTGTTCAAAATACAATTTCTTGAAGAAGGAAATCAACTGGTAAACATGATCCAATATTAGATACATATATCAGAGTATACAGAAATGTGTATCACAACATGATCTTGATTCTTGAATCAGACCATGATATAATACTTTATGCAATTACTGCAATAGCTTTCGGAACTAGTAGTGTTCTAACAATTTATTCATTGTCTCATCTGCTTCTCATTGACCTATAAATGATTAATGAGTGTTATAGATCCTGTTAAGCAGAAAAAATTTCTGTTGTCACTGTTGTTTTCAATTTGTTTTTTACAGGTCCCTGCGCTTGATCTAGGATACTTCAGGAACGTGTAAGAGATTTCAACAATACCTTGACGATTTGCCAAGCTGTCAATTTGATTTTCATTAGCATCGTATTCTTAAGTAGAAATTTATGATCTCTGCAGCGGTGGAGTCTCATTTCACGTGTGATGTACAGTATAAGCAACATGGATCTTAGTCTAAATTTTCACCAGAGTTTTCATGATATAACATTTTAATTTGAATTCTTGGTGAGATGAACTTATAATTTAGGCATTTTTCATATCATTCTGTGTTTCCCAATTTAAAAGAGAAGAAAAAGAAGGTAGAAGGGAAAATTTTCAAAGACATTCTCTGGTTTAGATTCTTTTCTATATAGCATGTTCAAAACTTTGTGGAACTCCTCATGCAGTGTCAATGTGCAAGTTGATTGCTCAGCATATTACAACAGGGATGAGGTTCAAACCTCGGCAGATGTTTACTGTTACACATGCGACAAACCTTTGGGCTGGAAAGTGGTATAAGACAATTTTCACAAAGTTTCCCCTGTTTGGGGATTTCTCTTTCTTCTAACACTGTTATGAAATTTTCTAATTCAAATTACATCCTTCAGATTGAAGTAGCATCTGACAGCCCAATAGAACTCATCCCAGGAACATTCATACTGCTTTTGTAAGTCTTTGGAAACAGTAGTAGTCCATTACAGTTCAATGCAGCACTTTTTATTTTTATTTTTATTTTTTGTGCTAATTGAATGCAGCACTTGTTATTGCCGATTTACTGATGGATTTCGTTAAAAAAAATTGTGAGCAGGGACGAGCTGCTGTTGTGGGATGGTGGCCGGATGCTGTATGCAGAATCAAATGAACCAGTTCAAAATGCGTAAATTGGCCGAAGCAAGGCTGAAATTCATTGAACTTGAAATTTACATGCCCCACAAATATCACTTCCATCCAATTTCCTTTTCTTTCAAATTCTGGTTCGTTGGTTGATTTTACTCTATAAAGTGAGAGGAGTTATAAGATTGTTGTAATTAGAAACACATGTATTGAATGTTGTAGTAGTTAAGGAAATTCAGGTACCAGAGAACATGACACAAGTGGACTTTTTCCTAGTTGCTGTACTAAAAAAAATCTGATCTGCTTATGATCTGATTGATCATCATTGTTGTATTTCTAAGATGTTCTGAAATTTGCATATTACAAATAGAGCTGTGAAAGGACTTAAGAGATCTTCTTCTGAATACTTGGATAGGTCACATAATCATCTATTTATTTTTGTGTGCTGCAATAGTACTAAGAATCATGATGTTCATGTGCCCTGGAAATGCTTATACCTTAGAGTTCTATTTTCTTTCATTTTCTCTATTACTTACTCGTAGCCTTTTCGGCAATTTGTCATACAGACAAATGAAGAAGAAGCACACCCAGTGGCTGAGCCAGAAAATGCAACAGGAGAACATTAATCACAAACTTAATTGAGCCATTTAAAATTTTTCAGGAGGGCATTTATTATTTCCAAGTGGCAAAGTGAGGAATGTTTTTGAAGTTGTAGGTAATTTTTTTTTTTTTAAAGTTAGGGGGCAACTGCCTCCTCTATGCCCACAGTTGCTTGGCCTTAGCCCATCCGTTGTCTTCTTCTATTGCTTACATTGCTTTTGCCACAAAATTAGTGTTAATATCACAAATTGATAATCTATAAAATTTAACTCATTCCCTTATAATCTATCACAAATCGGTCCAAACTTCTCTAAAGTCGTGAGTGTAATAAACTCTATGATGTATACAATGTAATTAGACTTACTGTAAATTTTTTTTAATTTGACTCACCTGCCATACTTGTGAAACTTTATATGAAAAATAAATTAAGTTTTGCATTTTCCCCCTTAAAAAAGGTTGAATGCTTTTCACATGAGAATTTTTATTCTATTTTTTAAATTTAAAAATTAGCAAAAAGTTGACATTGCAATAAATTAAAAGTACAAGAGATCTAATTAACTATTACAATTAAAAATGAAGGTCTCAAAGTGAGATTGGTACGAGCTACTATAAGAGTGCAATGTAATTAATCCAAAAATATAAATCTAATAATTTTCATCATATTTTAGACACAAAGAAAAGAAGAAGAAAAGGATAAGCTTATCAGCATATAACCACTCTGGCTGTTAATTTAATCTCTCTCTCAAAACATAAGCCATTTGAGAAGTTTTGGCACTGATATTCCTAGCTGTCTATAGATACAAATATGCATGCCTGAATACGGAAGTCTTCTGCCTTATAAACCGAATTCAGAAACAATCAAGAACTTGATACCTCGTCAATTTTCTCCTCTCTCTCTCTCTCTCTCTCTCTCGCTTCATACACCCTAAACTCTTTCGCGATCAAGAACTTGAATTCATCGTCCACCTTCATTTTTCACTGGGTAAGCATCATAAACCTTCTCACTTTAGTCCAATTCATGCTCTATTTCTGGATTCAATTTACATTGAATTATTATTTCATAGCTCCAATAATTTCTTGAAGTTCCTTGCTCTCTCAAAATAGTTCATACCATTTTCAGAGCTGTTTCGTTGGTCGAACTGACAACGTGGAAGTGCAGTCTCACCGAATACAGCCAAACTCCAGACTTTAATTTCTTCCTTTGTCGTCGATGCAGAACCCACATTGCCTTGACCCAGGAGTTTTTTTTCAGAGTAAGATCTCTCTCTCTCTCTCTCTCTCTCTCTCTCTATATATATATATATATATATATATTCCGTGTTTTATATTTGGTTTCTTAGAAGAAACCTGCATTGCTATCTATACGAAATTATAAATTATAAGCTCAATGTAAGTTCTGCTAAATATAGTTACATTCTTGATGGTTTCTTGGTACTCTCCTTGCGAGAAATATGGTGTAAAAGATATACACACACACACACACACACACATATATATATATATATAGGCTTAATCTTACACGTTTTCATTCATTATAATGGCAGTCGTCAGAATTTGCCACATAATCATCGAGTCTACGTAGTTGCAGTTATGTTCAAAATACAATTTCTTGAAGCCCTTTAAGAAGGAAATCAACTGGTAAACGTGCTCTAATGTTAGATATATATATATAAGAGTATACATGAGGGCAAAATGTGTATTAATTACACGGAGCACAACATGACCCGATGCTAGGTTTGGTTTGATCGATCTTGAATCAGATCATGTGGGAACACAGAAATGTGTATCACAACAAGATCTTGAATCAAATCATGATCTAATACTTGATGCAATTACTACAACATTTTTTTGGAATTAGTCGTGTTAACAATTTGTTCTAACAATCTGGTACTTGTTAACTTACAACTAATTAATGGATGTTTTAGATCCTGTTAAGCAGAAAAAATTCTATTCTCACTGTTGTTTTCAATTTGTTTTATTACAGGACCAGCTTGATCTAGGATACTTCAGGAACATGTAAGAATTTCAACAATACCGTGTTAATATAGATCCTGTTGCTTCATTCTCTGGTTTTAGATTCAATTCTCTATATAGCATTTTAAAAACCATTGTTGAACTCCTCATGCAGTATCAATGTGAATTTTCGTCGCTCAGCATATTACCACAGCGAGGAGGATCACACCGGTGCTGATGTTTTCCGTTACACATGCGACAACCCTTTGGGCTGGAAATTGGTAAAAAGACAATTTTTCACAAAGTTTCCCTTTCCCCTGTTTGGGATTCTCTTTCTTCTAACAATGTTACAAAATTTTCTAATTCAAATTACATCTTTTCAGATTGAAATGGCATCCGACAGCCGTACGGTGCTCGTCCCAGGAACATTCATACTGTTTTTGTAAGTCTTTGAAAACAGACATTCATACTTTTTATTGCCGATTTCACTGACAGATTTCGTTAAAAACAAATTGTGAGCAGGCACGAGCTTCTGTTGTGGGATGGTGGCCAGATGCTGGATGCGGAATCATATGAACCCGTTTAAGATGCGTAAATGGGCCGAAGAAAAAGCTGAAATTCATTGAACTTGCAATTTACATGCCACACATCACTTTCATCCAGTTTTCCTTTTAGTTCATATTCTGGTTTGTTGATTTTAATTACTCTTTGAAATGAGAGGTGTTGTCAGATTGCCGTTAAGGATTTTCAGGTACAAAGAACAGGACTCAAGTGGAGTTTTCTAGTAGCTGTACTAAAACAATTTGATCTGCTTATGATCTGATAATCATTGTTGTAATTCTAAGATGTCCGAAATTTGCAACTACAAATAGAGCAGTGAAAGGACTTTTAGAGATTTTCTGATAAATCCAAAACTAGAGGTCTTCTCGTAAAATCGAGAATCTCTGAGTCTATCTGATTTTCAAGGTAAAAATTCAACTTGGGTCTGAATACTTGGAGTGGTCACATAATCATCCTTATTTTTTTTTGTTTTTTTGTTTTTGGGTTCTGGTTCAAACATTTTCTTTGTTTGTCTCACTACACAATAGAAGTGCATGACATGAAATAGTCGTTGCTGTAAAATAAGCATATGTGAACTACTTCAAAGCAAGATAGATTATTTGATAATTCAATTTTCTCCGAACAAGGAACATAATTCACCGGCAACTTTTCTGTGTGCTGCAATAGTACTAAGAATCATGATGTTCATGTGCCCTGGAAATGCTTATACCTTAGAGTTTTATTTTCTTTCATTTTCTCGAATGCTTAGTCGTAGCCTTTTTGGCAATTTGTCATACAGACAATTGAAGAAGAAGCCCACCTAGTGGCGGGACTAGGAAATTCGACCAGGGGAAAAACATTAATCACAAAATTAAGGAGGGCATTTATAAATTTTTAGGAGGGCATTTATTATTTTCAAGGGGGAAATTGAGGAATATTTTTGAAGTACCAGGTAAAACAAAAAAATTCCAAAATTTAGGGCAGCTGCCTCCTCTGAGCCCACAGTTGCTTCACCATGAGCGCACCCAATTGTCTTCTTCACTTGCTTCCATTGCTTTTGCCCCAAAATTAGTGATACTATTACAAATTGCTAATATATAAAATCTTACTATTCCCTTATAATCTATCACTAATCACTCCAAAATTTCTTTAAAATCATAAGTGTAATAAACTCTATGCTGTATATAATGTAATTAGGTTTAATTTAATTTTTTTTTAAATTTAACTCATGTGCTATACTCGTGAATCTTTAGATAAAAAAATACTAAAATTTATGTTCTCGCCCTTTAAAAAAGGTTATATGCTTGTCACATGAGAATTTTAGTTCTATTTTTCAAATAAAAATTAGCAAAAAATTGATATTATAATATATTAAAAGTGTAGGGGTCTAATTAAGTATTACAATTAAAAAATGAAGGTCTCAAAGTGAGATAGTTATAAAGTGTAAAAGTGCAAATGTAATTAACCCAAAAAAATAAATCTTATAATTTTTTTTGACACAAAGAAAAGAAGAAGAAAAGGACAAGCTTTGAGATCTGAGGGGACAAATTAGCACTATGCTCAGCTCTGTTTACACAAAAATGAAGGTCTCTGGCGAGCTTCATACATCCCAAACCTTCTTGGACTAACCATCTTTCGTGATCAAGAACTTGAATTCATCATCCACCTTCATTTTCCACTGGGTTAGCATCATAAACCTTCTCACTTTTAGTCCGATTCATGCTCTGTTTCTCGATTCAATTTAGGTTCAATCATTAATTCATAGCTCTCATAATTTCTTGGGAGTTCCTTGCTCTCTCGAATAGAAGTTCATACTATTTTCAGAGCTGTTTCATTGGCCGAACTGACAACAATAGACGTGTTGTTCTATTTAATACTATCTACCTAGGCTAAATTGGTATCAGAGCCATGATCCTGTTCATGGTAACGTAATTTGAGGTATGTAATTCCAAGTATTAAGTTCATATATACAGTTTATATAGATTATTGTTACAATTTTTTTTCTTCTCAATTGCTCAAGCAAGTGGTACAGTACCCAAGTTATGCCTGGTTTTGTTATCTCTGTCTTACACCCGCGGAAAAGATTGATAATGGGATATGCCTGTAAGTCGTTGACAACTGTGCTTGCTTGATCAATGGATGGTAGCCTAGAAGCATTAATGATGTTTCATATTTTCTGTATAACGATATTTTATACAAGGAATTATATACCCTCTTCTTGTTATGATGGATCATTTTCATTGTGCATCTTTTTTTAAGAAGATGATTAAAGAGGTTGAGGTAAATGAATACCCAGACTAATTGGAAGCTCTTAATAAGTGAGTTATACCATCTGTACAACCTTCTTCTATCTATAAGATAGGCACCTTTGATTTAAAAGCAGTAAAAACGGTTAAAACAGTTGAACAAACTACAAGTTTGAATTCTGAAGAACAAATTATTCAACTTTTGATACTATGGATATTATGAGATATCAACATAAATATAATTTTCTACATATAGGGCTTATACAAGTTGCCTTTAAACCCCTTACCTTAAGTGGTTTACTAGCTAGTTTCTTAGCAGTCCTTCGAGATGCAAGATGTCTCGATTGGAAATCTTCCCTTGTGAAAATTCTGCAATATAGTGTTGCCCATGGACCAATATACTTTAATGTATACCCTAATCTCCAACTATCCCTCATAGACACCAATCTATTGGATGCTGCGAGTTTGAATACCAAGCTCCATGGTTATAATTTCAAATCAGGATTTGAGCCACTGTGTCTCAGTTATAGGATTTATTTTAAAGTTTTTCACACACTTACACCTAATTGTAAGTTTTTTAGTCCCTCTGGAAATACAGTTGTGATTAAATCTAATCTTCTTAGCTCTAAAATAGCTACTAATCGCCAAATCACCTTGGATGAAATTCAATTCCCAGAAACATAGCAGCTTCAACAAGCTATTTCATCTGCTCCCTTGATTCAGGAAGAATTGGATCAAATCATCCAAACCTCTGAAAGAGATATAGAGGTAAGATTTACTTCTGGATCTTCTCAAGGATCGAGATCACGATCTCTTTCCAGATCTTCTTCTACTAGATCTTTAATTTCTCCTATAAGATTTCTCTTCCAGAAACATCTAGAATTTCTACCTCTAGGCTTTCTAATAACATTGAGTTTGTTAGGATTTCTGACCAATAGATTCCTCATGGAATCCCTAAACTTTCAGTAGAAATACCTACTGCCTCTTAAATGAATTTTCGTCTTTAATGGATTTAAGGCTCGGAAGTGCAACAAGAGCAATCCTTAATAAGGAATTGTTCCAACCATATTATAAACCTTTTTGTGATTAGTATTTTTCTAGTTTCAATTCTACTGAATTAGAAAATTATAAAAATTAATATTTTAATCATTTGAGTCATACTCAATTAGAACATTTTGTTCCATGGTTTCTTCAATATTATGTTGAAACTCACTATATTAATATGCTCGAGGAAAAAGCTTGGATGATAGATATTGGATTTGTTATTCATTTTATTTTTCCTCCTACCGAACCTCTCAAAGTCACTAGCTCTTCAACTTCTCAGATTCTAGAAGCTAATACTTATGTTAAACCTTCTGTAGTTGAATTAGTGTCTATCACTATGAAAGAGCTGAATCAAGCTTTCAAACAAAGTAATTATACAAACTTATATTTGCTAACAATTAGTCAACAATTGTTAATTTTAGATCATAAACTAGATCAATTACATTCAAAGATTTCTCAAATGAAACTTCAAGGGGTTAAATCCTCTAAGGAAGCAAAGGCTACCTTGCAACCCCCTATGGAGGTTAAAGGATTTAAATTAGAATCCACAAATGAATTTGTTTCTGTGTTAGAAAAGAAATTATAATCTTTTCAAATTTTTACTCTTTCTGTAAAATCAGATCATACATCTGATTAAGATATTTTTGATTAGGATATTTATAATTTTGAATTTGAACTCAATAAAATTAAGGCTAAACCTAGGCGTTTAGAACATTATTATTATAAATGACCTACCCCTCAAGATGTATTGTTTGAGGAAAATGATAATTTTATTCAAAATAATTATTAAGGAAATTTCATCTATGAATGAAATCTTAATGGTCTTGTGGATAAACAGATATTCAATATGTGTCATCGTATCTGTATGTATAGCACTATTTATAAACAACGAGACAATAGTGATAAAGCCATAGCCCAAATGGTAATTAGTGGGTTTACTAGTACCATTAAAGGATGGTGAGATAATTATTTGTCTCCTGCTGCAAAAGCTGAAATAATAGATGCAGTTAAACATAAACCTTCTCCTACCCCAACTGATTCTAACCATGTTACGATCACTGAACAATCAGTTTATACACTGATTTTAGCCATATATGGGCATTTTATTAGAAGATATTCTAGTAATAATGAAAACATTAGTACACTTCTTCAAAATCTTAGATGTCCTACTCTTACCCATTTTAGATGGTATAAGAATGTTTTCTTTAGTCGTGTTATGCAACTTTTAGATGTTAATAGTGAACATTGGAAGCCTAAATTTATTAATGGTCTTCCTTTTCTCCATGCTAAAAGAGTTAGAAAAGCTCTTAGCGATCGAAATGATGGTTTTTTCAATTCCCTATTCTAAAAATTCTTTTGGTAGTCTTATAAATACATATATTCAGGAAGAATTAGCTTTATGTAATGATATAAAGCTTAAGACTCAGCTTAAAAAGCAAAGGCTCATTGAGAAGTCTCAACTTGGAGATTTCTGTGATAATTTTGCCATGGATATGCCCAAACCTCCTCTAGATCGTCATACTTGATCTAAAGGGAAGAAGAAATCTTCTTCTAAATCTAAATCTTCTTATAAAAAAAACAAGCATACTCATGAAGCTTCTACAAGTCAACCTTCTAGGAAGTTTATCAAAAAATCTTCTTCGAAGAAAAAATCCCCTACTTTTAAGAAAGAAATTAAATATTGGAAATGTGGCAAAATAG
Source organism: Euryodendron excelsum (assembly GCA_033060915.1). NCBI lineage: Eukaryota > Viridiplantae > Streptophyta > Magnoliopsida > Ericales > Pentaphylacaceae > Euryodendron > Euryodendron excelsum. The sequence continues at coordinate 14,372,300 of CM065380.1, read as the reverse complement.
GCCATTATGCTAATAAATGTCTTACTAAGAAGAAATTAAATGAACTTCATATTGATGAACAACTAAAAGATACTTTAGCTAAATTATTTTTGAATAGTGAAAGTGAACCTAAAGACTCTGAACCAGAAGGCTCTGAGTCACATGAATTAGACTAGGTTCAAAAAGATGATATTTCATCTTCTAGTGATACTGAACCAAATAAGAAAGACTTTTGTCTCGGTAATTGTAGTAATTACTATAAAGCCATTGTTGATATGCATGGTCTAAGTATTAATATGCTTACTCAAGATCAAGAAATGATTATAAAAATTTTAGATCAAATTCCTGACACTACAATGAAAACTCAGGTGATTGAAAATTATCTAAAACAAGTAAAAAAAATAGGATGGTATTCCTAATATCACTAATGCTTATAGCATGTCTGAGGTGATGAAACGACTTCAAAATAAGTAACAAAAATCTGTTACTTTACAGGATTTAAAAACTAAAATCAATCAGTTAAAAGCAGAGATTAAATCTCTAAAAGATGATAATTTAAGTCTTAACACTAGAGTTAATAACCTAGAATTAGGAAAACAGGTTTCCTCTAGTTCTATTCTACAAATAGAATCCTCTAAGTTTTCTATTCCCAAATATTTGGCCATCTTGAAAGAAGTAACTTCTCAAAAATGGTTTCATTATGAATATTTTATTAATTCCTAACGAATTATTAATTGCAAATCTAACTGCTTTGGTTGATAGCGGTGCATGGCATGCTGATCACCTGAGAAAACATTATGTGTGAACAACTCCTCTCTACCCCAGATGTAATGACAGATGTAGAGATTAATGAGAAACTGGTACCCTACAAAAGCTTTGTGTACAAGTCTTTCAAATTCATTTTCATAAAACGCCTTAATCCTTTCCTTACAAGGGACATCACGACAAAAGTCCTGCTCGGTCAGGCCAAGTACCCAAGTCTTAATGCCCATGACAAAAATCATGCTTGTTCACCAGATGGAGTAGGTAAAGGCTAAGCGCCCAAGGCTTAACTCTCACAACAAAAGTCCTGCTCAGTCACCAGACTGAGTAGGCAAAGGCCAAGTGCCTAAGGCTTCACGCCCATGACAAAGTCTTGCTCGGCCACCAGACTGAGCAGGCAAAGGCTTAACGCCCACAACAAAAGTCCTACTCGGTCACCAGACAGAGCAGGCAAAGACCAAGTGCCCATAACAAAAATCATGCTCGGTCACCAGACTCAACAGGCAGAGGCCAAAAGCCCAAGGCCTAACACCTAGAACAAAAGTTTTGCTCGGCCACCAGACCGAACAAGTAGAGGCTAGGCTCCCAAAGGCCAAATGCCCACCATAAAAGTCCGGTGTAGTCAGACAAAATTCTTGTTCAGTCATAAGACCGAACAAACAACGGCCAAAGGCCTAATGCTTAAACAACCACAACAAAAGTCCAAGGTAAAACTAGAACGTACAAACTTGGAAAAATCAAAACATAAGAAAGAGAAAAAGAGATGGAAAAGACAAAAGGTTCGTCCATTGACAAGATCAGAAAGAAAAGGCAAAAATCTATTCATTGATAACAGATGAATTACAAAAGGGGCTAAAGTAGTGTTATGTCAAAACCACTACAAAGGCAAAATAAAAAATGCAAGAAGAAAAAGATATACAAAAAACTACTTATTTGCTGGAGGGGGGACCTTTAATTAGGCATCATCCTTCTCAGTTGCCCCATCCTTCCCTACTGCCTTGCTCCTCTCAACTGCCATAGAGACTGTGTCATCCTTAAGGACAACCTCAATGGAAGAGAGATCCAGGCTAGGGTAAGCCTAGGCAACCATCTCCTTAGCCTCAGTAAAGCCTTGCATGTTGGTCTCACCCAATGCCAACTGGTAAGTCTCCCCTTGGTAGTACTCCTTAAAGGGTTTTCTGACGGCTGCCTCCACTTGAGCAGGAAAAGCAACTATCTTAGCTTGAGCAGCCTTCTAGGAAATCTTCTTAGCAGCAAGCTTATCATAGATAGCCTCTTTGGCAGCTCTTTCGTTGGCCAAGTCCTTTATCAGCTTGTTCTTCTCTTCTTGTAAGGTCGGCACCCCGCCCTTTAGGTTGTCCTTCTCTAAAGAGACCTTTTTCAGTCTCTTCTTCAAAGAAGCTACCTTAGCCAGGGCCTGGTCGGCTATGCGCCTCTACTAAAGGAAAGCCTTCTCGCTGTTCGTTGCCTTGGTGCTAAGTACAGAGAGCTTGGTAGTAGCCTGATCAAACAAAAAAGAGTAAGATTAGAAGTAAGAAGGAATGAGCAGAGCAACTACACAAAATTTTACTAAACTTGCCTCAATCATATCCTGACCAAGGTCCCTGGTCAGCTTGTAGGTGGAACTGCTCGCCAACTGTTCCCCATCCCCTGGATGGATTACGCTCTGCAATCTATTCCAAGCCAGGTTTAGACTTTTAAATATAGTTTTTTCATTAGTGACAACAAGATCCTGAGCGGAAGAAGTAGGTATTGCTGGAGTATCAGTAAGAGGCGTTGGTGGGGAGAGCATGCCAGCAGGCCCAATTGGGGTTGATGATGCCTCCTGGGTGACCTAGGGTGTAGGAGGAGGACTGCCAACCTTTGGTGGTGGGAGGTCTCCAAGGTCGACCCCTTTGTCCTTGCTGCCACTGCCCCCGCCTTACAGCCAACAGAAAGCTTGTAGTGCTTGGCTGCCACAAAGGGCTCTGAAGAGAGCCTCACCTTTGCAAGGATGTTCTTATTAAGAGCCATATTCCCTTCCTCATCAGAATTTTCCTTACTTTGATCTGCACAGGAGCAATAAAGACAGACTTATCAACAAGTAACCAATAAAGACAAGGAAGAGAACAAACTGTACTAACTCCTCTCACATTCTGCCCTTAAAGCTTCACTTGTAGGCTCAGGCCCTAACAAGTACATACCCAAGTTTTCTAAGTTCATCAGAGTATTGGCATCAGTAATGCCATAATCGTGGGCCCTCTTCACCCTAGCTTCCTAGGCCTCATCTAGAGTGGGTGCGGCATAAGTTAGCCAGACACAAGTGAATCACTCTCAAATGTGAAATTGAACTTGAGCTTTCCCGCAAGAGTACAGGTGTCGATCGAAGTATAAACCGGTAAGGACCGGTATCGTTCTCCCAAAGGATCGAGCTAAATATAAGCGTGGCACAAGTCGAAACAAACAACGAATGGGATGAATTAGTGAATTACTTAGTAAATTGGAACTATACTAAAAATAAGACCAAAAATCATTGAATGGTGAGAGGTTGTGATTTGCTAAACTAAACTAATTACGCTTAAAATTGAAAGCAATTATACTAAATTTTAAATCAATTAATAAATGGGCTTGGATGCAATTGCTTCAATCTACCAAATCTCTACAAAGTCTTCAATGGAGTTTTGTTTAACTCAAGTCAAAGTTCACTCCATGGAGCCTTGACCCGGAGGATTTCAACCATAAACACTTGAATTCAAGTTCAATTGAGTGTAGATTGTTGGTTCATTGTAAGAATCTTAGAATCAAATCCTTAATTGTGCAATTTCTATACCAATTAGAAGATTGTGCATAGCAATTACCAACCTAGATTATGAATCTAAGTGTTCTATGTGTCTACAACTCAATTGAAGTAAGAATTAGAGAAAACATAGGATAAATCATTGGAATTCATATACCTCCATTGAAGCCCTTGCAAATCCTTGGTAGATTTCCACAATTACATCTCAGAGATGTCTAGCTACTTGATTCCATGAAAGAAAGTATGAAGAATTGACGAATTCTCATTAATTGTTCAAGAAAAGGGTGTTTGCTTACAAAGAAAGTGTAAGAAAATGCAAGAAAATACAAGAAAAATGATATCTAACCCACTTTCTCTCTCTATATCTATTCCTAACAGAAAATCTAAGCTATAATTGATGATAGATACAAAAATTGCGGCATCTTTGGATGATATAGGCGAAAAATACGCACATGGGGTGCCGGGACCGTACGTACGGTCCAAAATACCGTACGTACGGACTTCGTACGGTGACCAATACGCTGAAAACAGCTGTCTGAAGTTTGAAAATTTGGCAGACCGTATGTACGGTGAACATTACCGTACGTATAGTTGCACCACCGTACGTACGGTGGAAAACAGCGTACGTACGGTTGGCTTCACCGTAAGAATGGTCAAGCCATCGTACGTACGGTCCACTTATTTTGATAGATTTTCAAAAGTTATATGAAATCGATATATTATGGGTTCTGGTAGCCTTTCTGGTTTGGGAGATATAACCCTCAAAAGTTTCAGCTCTACGCGCTTTAACTGGTTGTACCACAGCTTTAACAGCTTGTACCTTGAAAACATTGTCTTGAAAAACACATTCTCCTTTCATTTGAAATGCGCCCGAAACCCCTCACATTAAGCTTAAAACCTATAAAAAGCAAAATAACTTAATTAATACTAAAATCTACTTAAAAAACATATAAACTCTTAAACTAAGGCTAACAATTGGCAAATTAAGGTGTTATAATTGCACTTTTGGAGTGCAATCAACAAGGAACCTAATTCAAAACCTTAAAAATCTAGAAACTACGCCTGAGGGAAATCAAAAGCTAGAGAAACTAAGGGACATACCTCTCCGAGTTGGAACGTTTCATGATTGAGGAACTCGTGCAAAATCATAATCTATAACCTCCCAAGGTTGATGCTCCCAACCATCGCCATAAACGACAAAAATTTGTCCTTCCACCTCTTATTGGAAGAAGGCAGCCCCATCACCAGAGTTGTGTCACTACTCTTGGTTGAGAAGTACCACCAGCCCTTCTCCTACTCAGTTAATTTATAGCAATGCAAGAACTTATCAGCAGTGAGGTGGTCCTCACCATCCCTGGATGCTTGCCACAATACAACATAAGCCAGCAGAATCCTCCAAGAGTTAGGAAGGAGCTTACTAGAGGCCAACCCTAAAACATTCAGAACCCCTCTAATGTGGGTCAAAATAGGAAATCTGGGGCCACTAGCTAGGGCAACCTCATAAACATAGACTGTCTCAGGACGAGCAGAACAAGCCCAGTCTCATTTCTCGAGGATTCTATATGACAATCTAGAAGGGATTTGGTAATCCTTCCACAACTTTCTGACTATCCTCTCCGTAATGACGGAGGACACCCCCTCGACAGCAAAATTAAACTCGCTAACCCCAATGACTACCATGCCTCTGGGCCTAGGAACCATACCCCTAAGGGCTAGTCTTTCACCAGAAGCCCCAAAAGTCCCCACTTAAGCACTATCGGGGACCTTTAGCTGCACCCTAACCAGATCCTGAGAAGTATTGTTCTCAGAACCCGAGGAATGTACATCTTTAGGGTCCACCATAGAGAGTGTAATCTCCTAACCAACTTGAAGCCAATCCCAACCGACTCCAAAACAAACTCAAACAACTTCGGGTTCCTAACAAACCCTTAGAGAGAAGGAAAAATCCTTATTTTGGCGTGATACCAGAGACAACGCCTCAAGAGGAATCGCATGAAGAAGAAGAACCATAATTTGAGATCTTATCGAAGAGGAAGAAAGCTTGAATCTCCAAGCGCAGGTACACGAAGAACAAGAAGAAGCAGAGGGAAGGACGGAAGAGAGGTTTCGAAAGCCAAAAATCTTCAAAGTGTGAAGAATGCAAAGTGAAAGCCAAAGGCCGAAACCGCTAACTCTACAACCCTCCTATTCGAAATCAACGACTCAGATCAACTCATTAACCACAGATCTAAAGGATGGTAGTCGTCAAGTCACGTCACGAGATAAAACCCAATAAGAAGGGAACACGTCATGGGGGTATCAAGCGACGCGTCTAGTCATTACCAGCTATGGCCATGATTGTGCCTACGGTGTCATAAATGCGCCCTCCTTACAAGGAATCCCCTGCCATTGAAATTCCCTTGACCACAACAGAGTGCTCAAAGGAATTGGGGGCAACTAATGGGGATTGATCAGGCGATAGCTGATCAGGGTCCCAACGAAAGGCAGACCGCGCCTCTATAAGGAACCCGATCAGGTAAGATAGATGATGTGGCACTTAGGCACCACTGAGCAGGAGACATTGAACACGAACGTTGCTGAACAGATCCATGTCGGTCGTGCATATACAGAGCGGGCAGTGCTGTGCATAAACATGCTGACCATCCTATTCGCCCAGCCTGTGGGGACCATGATTGCAAGTTATCCCCTAGTAACTAATACTAGGGTTGGTAGTACAATGCTAAAAAGACGACGCATGTAGGGACAACCATTTTCTCCACTAGGTTGTCTTCAGCCTGACAAACCCCAAAGGAGGCGACGCATGACCACCCAACGACGAAGCGCCACGCGAAAAGGTTATTATTTTCACTACTTGCCTGCAGATTCTCTTGGGACCACTCCAAAAATCATACCAGTATAAAAGGCACCCTAAGCCTTCCTGCCCAAGGTATGTATACAAAACCTTAGGCATCGGAGAGTTCTTGGCAGGTACCACACTAGTGTTCCTTTACCTAACTCCTCTTCGCAGTCAACCGGAGGTGTTCATCATGACCTGGGAGCAAACCTTACAAGTTTACTCTATCATTATATATATATATATATATATATAGATAGATTGTGTGGCTGAGAATTTATTCAGTCCTTTTTGGAGCATCATGCAATCTCTCATTCTTTGACAATGTAGTGGGTTCAAAACACCTAAAAAGGTTTTGGCATGACCTCACATGCCCCTCCAAACCTGTTCTAAATGGAGAAAATATGATAAATATTTTTTTAAATTATGCGATCGGGGTATTCAGTCCAATTTATTTGTATCTCAAAATAAAAACAAAGAGCAGCACCAATGATAGATAAATTGTAAGTACTACATGGTTGTGGCAAAATAGAAGGGAAAAAAATAATTTGGTACGTTGTATGCAAACCGTAGCGCGCCATGCACATGCAAAGCTCGTGCAAGCTGCACAATGCATAGTATAATCTAACACAAGTTACACAGTATAATCTAACACAAGTTACACAACAATAATGCGTAAATGTAAGAGTGTACCAATGGTTATAATTTATTCTCAATATATTTATTTTTTGTAATTTTTATAATTTTCATCATATTTTTCACACAAAGAAAAGAAGAAGAAAAAGGACAAGCTTAGAGCTTTGGGGGTACAAATTAGCGCTCAGCATATCAGCATATGACCACTCTGGCGGTTAGTTTAATATATATATCTCTCTCCCAAAACAAAAACGACTTGGGAAGTTCTGGCACTGATATTCCTAGCTGTCTATAGATATACATATACATGCATGAATATGAAGTCTTCTGCCTTATAAATCAAGGACTTATACTTCGTCAATTCTCTCTCTCTCTCTCTCTCTCTCTCTCTGAGCTTCATATACCCTAAACCGTCTTGAACTTCATACACCCTAGACTCTCTTCTACAATCAAGAACTTAATACCTCGTCAACTCTCTCTCTCTCTCTCAATAAACCCAGTTCAAACCTTCTTGAACTTCCATCTTTCGCGATCAAGGCCTTGAATTCATTATCCACCTTCATTTTCCACTGGGTAAGCATCATAAATCTTCTCAGTTTAGTCCAATTCATGCTCTGTTTCTTGGTTCTATTTACATTGAGCCATTAGATCATAGCTCCAATAATTTCTTGAAGTTCCTAATTGCTCTCTCACAATAGTTCTTACTGTTTTCAGAGCTGTTTCATTGGTCGAACTGACAACAATGGGGAAGCGCACTCTCACCGAATACAGCCAAACTCCAAATGTTAATTTCTTCCTTTGTCGTCGATGCAGAACCCACATTGCCTTGAGCCAAGACTTTGATTACGTAAGAACTCTCTCTCTCTCTCTCTCTCTCTCCTGCGTCGTATATTTGGTTGCTTGTTACCATGCTTTGATTTCTATACGAAATTTTTGTATGTTAGAACCTCACAATGCTGTCTAAATTATAAGTGATAAGACTCAATTAAGTTCTCTGAAATAGTTACATTCTTGATGGTTCCTTGGTACTTTTCTTGGGAGAAATATCTTATTGATTCTAATGCTTACACGTTTTCATTGATATATATAAAACACATATATGGTTCTTGAAATTTTTTTAAAACATTTGTATTTACATTTGAACGAATACAATTTCTTGAAGTCCTTGTAGAAGGAAATCCACTAATAAACATGGTCTAATGTTTTATATATACATATATAAATATATATGAGAATCTATATGAGTGCAAAATAGGTTTGGTCTGATCTTGAATCAGATCATGTGGGAACATGATCTTGAATCAGCTTTTTGGTTTAGTGGTGTTCTAACAATTTGTTCATCATCTAATCTCTGCTTCTCTTTAACCTATTAATAATTAATCAGTCCTGTATACCCTGTCAAGCAGAAATTGATCTATTCTCACCGTTGTTTTCAATTTGTTTTACAGGTGACAGAGGCTAATATGGGAATCTTCATATACCTGTAAGATTTCAACAATACCATGATTAGCCAAGTTGTCAATTTGATTTTGATTAGCATGATATTCTTAAGTGGAAAATTATGATCTCTGCAGCAGTGGAGTCTCATTTCGTTTGTGATGTATAAGCAACATCCATCTTAGTCTAATTTTTCACCAGGGTTCTCATGACAACATTTTAATATGAATTCTTGTGAGATGAAATTATAACTTACTCAATTTTCATGTCATTTTGTGTTTCCCAATTTAAAAGGGAAGAAAAAGGGAAAATTTTCAAAGGCATTCTCTGGTTTAGATTCTTTTCTATATAGAATGTTAAAAACTTTGTGGAACTCCTCATGCAGTGTCAATGTGCAAGTTGACGTCTCAGCATATTACCACAGGGAGGTGGATCACACCTTAGCAGATGGTTACTGTTACACATGCGACAACCTTTTGGGCTGGAAATTGGTAAAAGAAAATTTCCCACAAAGTTTCCGCTGTTTGGGATTCTCTTTCTTCTAACACTGTTACAAAATTTTCTAATTCAAATTACTTCCTTTCAGATTGAAGTGGCATTCGACAGCCGTATAGTGCTCGACCCAGGAACATTTATACTGTACATGTAAGTCTCTGGAAACAGTAAGAGTCCACTATAGTTCAATGGCAGTACTTGTTACTGCTGATTTACTAATGGATTTCATTTAAATAATAATAATAATGAGCAGGGAGAAGCTTCTGTTCTGGGATGGTGGCCGGATGCTGTATGCAGAATCAAATGAACCAGTTTAAAATGCGTAAACTGGCCGCAGCACTGCTGAAATTCATTTGAATTTGTAATTTACATGCCACACAAACGTCACTTTCATCCAATTTCCTCTTCTTTCAAGTTCTGGTTTGTTGATCTTAATTACTCCGTAAAATGAGAGGAGTTGTAAGATTGTGTTAGAAACATGTATGGAATATTGTACTAGCTAAGGATTTTCAGGTACCAACGAACAGGACTCAAGTGGAGTTTTCTAGTTGCTGTACTAAAAAAAATCTGATCTGCTTATGAGCTGATTAATCATCATTGTTGAATTTCTAAGATGTTCTGAAATTTGCATACTGCAAATAGAGCAGTCAAGGACTTAGGCTATGTTTGGTATAGGGAATGAAAAATAATGGAATGAGAATGAGAATGAAAATAGAATGGAATGAAATAGTCATTCTCATTCTCTTGTTTGGTAAGACCAATAAACAATGCTAGAATAGAATGGAATGAAATTTGTACATGATATGAAAATTTAATATTATGTCTATACAAAATATTAGTAATATATTATTTAATTATTATATATTATTAAGCATTTGTAATGATGGTGGTGGCGGCGGCGGCGGCGGTAGTTTAATTATTAATTTTTTTTATGAATTTTCAAAATTTTAAATTTTTTAAAATTTTAAATTTTAAAATTTTAAAATTTTTAAAATCAAAAAAATAATTACCAAACATGTTTTATATTTTTTTAAAAAAATTTGATAACAAAAATCTTACTAAGTTTTGTTTTATGATATTTCATGTGGAATGGAATGTCCATTCCCACTCTTAAAATAAAGAATGGTCATTTTAACAAAATGTGAGAATGATCATTCCATGAAAATGGTCATTCCACCTTTAAATAATAGTACCAAATAAGGAAATGTAAATAAAAATGAGAATGACCATTCCATTTCCTTGTACCAAACATAGCATAAAAGATCTTCACATGATATATCCAAAATTAGAGGTCTTCGGATAAAATTAGAGTCTCTGGATTATTGTATAAGATTTTCAAGGTAGACTCAACTTGGGTCTGAATAATTTGATAGGTCACATAATCATCTATTTATTTTTGGCTCGGGTTCAACGGTTTCTTTATTTGTCTCACTGTGTATCCAATACAAGTCAGTTATACTATATTAACTTTTGGTTTTGAGGGGTGGTGATATACCATATCACTTGCAAACATAATTTTAAGGCAAAAGAATGATTAAAAGAAGAAAAGCAAAAACAGGAAAAAAAAAAAAGTAAAAGAAAAACAGAGTTCATATTCTGCTGCCTTTGCTATCCTACATACTAATTTGATCATTTCAATGGTTCAAACATTTTCAATTTTCTCTACTTTTTTTTTTTTTTGGTGTTAAGTTACAAGTTTTCAAATGAAAATTCAACAATTGGCTGCTCATTTAGTGTAATGGGAAGATCCTGTAATATATACTTCCATAAGATTGAGGCAGAAATTGCAAGAATGTAAAATATTTTGGAGGGGGCTGACCTTTTAAATTTTAAAGAGGTTATGGAGAGATATATATGCATATATGTGTATATAGTGGAAAATTTTAAAAGACTTTGGAGGGCCTTACCATGGCTGAGAAAATTATTTAATTCTTTTGTACCATCATTTCATACTTTTTCTTCCATGTTGCAAATTATTTAATACAATATCGTACTTGTGATTTGATTAACCATTCCCTCAATTTAGAATAGAAGCATAGAATAGCAACTAAGAAATTCTGGTTCATAATATGTCATTACGATGAGGGTTGGATTATCAAGTAGTTATAGAGTTTGTATAAATTACACTTATCTCACTTCTATTTTACACATAGTTTCACTTTAGTACTAAAATTGCGACAGTTAAATTTTTATATTTATGATCAAGTTATAACATGAATTTTTTTGTTAACTACCGTTTATCTATGTAATACAAATTATTTATAAAAGACTAAAATGAAATTTTATATAAAGTGAAAGATGTTAATTGTAATAACTCTATTTTTTTTTTACATGCAACTGTTTTAAGGGTTAAAAAAAAGGTAATTTGATTATTACACAGCCAACGAAAGGACGGAATTGTTAAAAAAACACTATTTAAAACAAGAAAAGCGTAGAGCTTTGACCGTTCAAATTAGCAATATGCTCAGCACATGAGCATATAACAACTCTGGCGGTTAATTTAATCTCTCTTTCGAAGGAAAAAAAAAACAGAGAAGTTCTGGCACTGCTACTCCTAGCTGTCTATATATATATATGCGTGCATGAATGTGAAGTCTTCGGCTTTATAAACCCAGAACGGAAACTCAAGACACTCTCTGAGCTTCATAGAACTCTCTCTCTCTCTTTCTCTCAGAGCTTCATATATAGACCCCATTCAAACATTCTTGAACTTTCATCTTTTGCGATCAAGAACTTGAATTCATCGTCCACCTTCATTTTTCATTGGTTCCTTTAACTTCCTTGCTCTCTCAAAATAGGTCCTATTGTTTTCAGAGCTGTTTCTTTGGTCGAACGGACAACAATGGTAACGCGCTCTCTTATCGAATACAGCCAAACTCCAGATGTTAATTTCTTCCTTTGTCGTCGATGCAGAACCCACATTGCCTTGAACCATGAGCTTGTTTACATAGTAAGAATCTCTCTCTCTCTCTCTCTCTCTCTCTCTCTCTCTCTCTACTGTGTTGTATATTTGGTTGCTTAGAACCCTGATTGATTTCCAGAATGCTGTCTAAACTTGTAAGACTCAATGTGAGTTTCTGTTATATAGTTACATTCTTGATGCTTTCTTGGGAGAAAATATAGTGTAAAAGCATGTATGTGGCTTATTGATTCTAGCACTTACACGTTTTCTTTCATTAGAATTGCATTGGCCACATAGTAATCAAGTCTACGTAGTTGCAGATATATAAATGCCATGGTTCTTGGTATTTTTTAAAAAAATTTTGTAGCTTACATTTGAACGAATACAATTTCTTGAAGTCCTTGAAGAAGGAAATCAACCGCTAGACATGATCTTGAATCAACTGTCAGACAAATAAACACACACACACACACACACACACACTGACACACACGTGTATATATACGTATACATTTGTTCATTATCTCATCTCCTTCTCGTTAACTTATAAATAGATACGAGTTATACATCCTGTTAAGCAGAAATAAATATATTCTCACTGCTGTTTTGAATTTTTTTTCAGGGCACAGGGAATCAGATAGGAGTCTTCAGGAACCTGTAAGATTTCAACAACATCCTGATGATTAGTCCTGCTGTCAATTTGATTTTGATTAGGATTGTATTCTTAGCAGAGAATTATGATCTCTGCAGCACTGGAATCTTGTTAGAAAGAAAGAAAAAATATGATAAATGATGACAACTTAATATACCAAACATAGATCTCAGTTTAATTTTTTTTCACTGGAGTTGCCATGACAACGTTTGAATTTGAATTCTTAGTGAGATGAACTTATAATTTACTCAACTTTCATATCATTTCGTGCTTTCCAATTCAAAAGAGAAGAGAAAGAAGGTAAAAGGCAAATTTTCAGAGGCATTCTTTATTAAGTCTATTTTCTATAGCATGTTAAGAAGGGTACAACTCCTCTCATGCAGTGTCAATGTGCAAGTTGATGGCTCAGCACATTACCACAGGGGGGCTTATCACACAGGAGCCGATGTTTACTGTTACACATGCGACAGCCATTTGGGCTGGAAAATTGTAAGACAAATTTTCACAAAGTTTCTCTCTTGGTTCTTAAACTGTTATAAAAAAAAAAAAAAACCTCTAATTCATAGCACATTGTTCAGACTGAATTGGCATACCACAGCGGTATACTCGACCTAGGAAGGTTCATACTGCTTTTGTAAGTCTTCGAAAACAGTAGTCCATTGCAGTTCAATATGCAGATTGTTGAGTTGATTATGGATTTCATGCAAAAAATTGTGAGCAGGAACAAGCTGCTGTTTTGGGATGGTAGCCGATTGTTGTATTTAGATACAAATGAGTAAATTGGCCACAGCAAAGGTGTTACAAGGACATGTAGATGGAGAATGGCTCTTCTGAAAATTCACTGAACTTGCAATTTACATGTAGATTGATTTCACTCCCATTCAATTTCCTTTTCTTTCAGATTCTAGTTTATTGATTTTTCAGATTGGCTCGATGGTACTGTATAAAGTGAGATGAGTTGTAGGATTGTTGTTCGAAGCATGTCAGGAATATTGTAGTAGAACGGGAATGATAATTTGGGGATATGGATGTTGTTAGTTAAAGAAAGGAACAAAACCCAAATGGAGTTTTCTAATTGTTGTATTAAAAAAAATTAATGTGCTTGTGATCTGATCATCACTCTTGTATTTCTTGTGTGTTTGATTCAAAACCTGCAAGTAGGAACAATACTTCTTGGCTTTTCTGAAAAATTTCATCAAAGTTTCATGTTCCACAAAAATCCTTCACTGGCCTAGACCTTAAGAAGCATGCACATGTCCAAAAAAAATGGGAAAAAAATATTTCAAATAAATTCAATATATAATACTAGAGATCTTCAGATAAAATTGAGAACCTTTGCTACAACTTACGTGGACCATGTGTAGTGCGATCAATGTGACAAAGTCCTATGTAACCCAATTTATTTTGTAATGCAGGAAATACTTGTATCAAACATTAGACACTTAGAATTTGACACTTATGTAAGAGTATGAATATAAATTAAGTCTGACATGTATTGTTAGACATAAACTTAGTAATTCAAGTCTACTATATATAAAGGTATAGAACTCCCATGTACACATGAAATGGTCTATAGTATCTTGTAAATATTATTTTATTAAAAAAAATAAAAAAAGTATACTAAGAAATAGAAATATATTGTTGTGTCCTAGTGTCATTAGACTGAAAATTTGATGGGTTTCGACATTTGAACACCTACTAGATAATGGTTCTAATCTACCACAACAAGAATGAGAATGAGTAAGATGTTTTTGGTTAATTCTCAATATACTCTCGTTACCGTAATTTTTAAACATATTTTGTAGGCCAAAAAAAGTAAAACAGACAAGCCTATGTTCATCGCATTAGCGTATAACCACTCTCGCGGTAAATTAACTCTCCTTCTTTCTTTCTCAGAAACCACTTGAAAAGTTCTAGCAGTCTATAAATATACGTGCATGAATAAACATGAAGTCCTGAGCCTCATAAACCCCGTACAGAAACTTAAACAGTTAAACACCTCGTCTCTCTCTCTCTCTCTCTCTCTCTCTGTGTGTGCATCATAGACCCAGTTCAGACCTTCTTGAACTTCAATCTTTCACGTTCAAGAACTTGAATCCATTGTCCGCCTCTATTTTTATCTGGGTAAGCATCTTTCACCTTCTCTCACTTTAGTCCAATTCATGCTCTGTTTCTTGTTTCAAGTTAACATTCAACCGTTGGTTCATAGCTCCAATAATTTTCTTGAAGTTGCTTTCGTCCAGTTTTCAGAGCTTTTTGATTGGTCGAAACGGAGACAACGGGGATGCAATTACTGATTATCTCATTAGACCAAACTACAGATGTTAATTTCTTCCTCTGCCGTCAATGCAGAATGCACAATGCCTAGACCGAAGAGCTTGTTTACAGAGTAATAACTCTCTCTCTCTCTCTCTCTCTCTCTCTCTCTCTCTCTCTCTCTGTGTTGCATATTTGGTTTCTTATAAGTAAGAACCATGCATTGATTTCTATATGAAATTTATTATTGGTTATGAAGCGTTGGAACGAGTCACCCACTTCAGCACTTTTCAAGTTTATAAAAGGTTGTAGTTAGTTTTAGGATTTATTTGAGCCTGTAAGAGTAGATTAGAGTGAACGTTATAGCTTTTTCATAATTTTTTTTTAATTTATGTAATTATATTTCACAGTTTTTTAATAAATTTACATATATCTTTGAGTATCTATTATGGCGTTAGGTATCTAGATTCCATCTTAGAATCAATTGTGAATATTAATTGAAGATCTTAGATGAACAATGGAGTTAAATTGATTTTCAATGTTTAAATCTTCTTTTCTTAATTCTTTGAAACTAAATCTTAGATATTTATGAAAACCTAAATGTTTAATTATACTTGGTAATATCTATGCACAAACTCTAGTTTGGTATATTTATTGCACAAGTCAATGGTATGAATTTTCAATTCTAAACGTGATTTATTTTAGATTTGATTGTTAAAAGATAAACGTTTTTATCGCTAAATCTTCCAAATCAAAAACTTATAATGCAGTCAATGATTTGAGTTATAAAAAGTTTCTATTAAAATTTTGAGTAAAATAATTGATTGAAATAATTGGTTTCGAGACTTTCTTTTATTAATTTAAAATTTTTTTTGATAATTTAGTTTCGATTAAAACAACTTTTCAAAGTTAAGATTTTTGGTTTATTTTTTGGGAGTGCGCCCTTAAGATTTTGAACCACGGTAATACGACCCGGATTTCAGTTACACACTGTGTTAAGTATGGCATGGCAAGGAACCAGTTGGCAGTCACCTTAGCAGCTCTGTTGCTTCATCCTCGTCGGCAAAGCAAAGGTCTATATTCCCCGACTCTAACAGCTGTAGGAGAGGCAATCTATACATATATACATATAGACTCTCTAGAAATTCAGAATGCAAATATGAGTGAATTACCAGCTTACATACTAGCTCAAGTATGTAAATTGGTACATTATTTGACTTTTGTGGTTGATTTGTATTTCATATAGGATTTGTCATGGATCTGATGGCCCGTTAAATTTGTCCAAGCCAGTTTTTATTTATACTGCTTGAGATTTTTTAGGTCAAATTATGTTAATATTTTGAGATTATGGAGTCAACCTCTCTCGTTCTCTCTCTCTCTCTCTCTATAAATTCAAACCAATTGAGAAGTTATGAAATTAGTACATTATTTGACTTTTGTTCTTGTATTTCATATAGGATTGGTCATGTACTTGATGACTCGTTAAACCTGTCCAAGTCAGTTTTTTATTTATCGTGTTTGAGATTTTTTAGGTCAAATTATGTTAATGACTCTCTCTCTCACATAATAAATCACTTGAGAAGTTCACTGTTATTCCTGGTCTATAAATATACAGTAGTGATAACCGCACACGCGATACTAATTCTCTTATGTCTCACTAGTAAATAATAACAAATAATGTTAAATGTTAAAGTATGGATCTGTAAATAATTATTCCTTATAAGTAACCTAAATATATAAAAATAAATTTTAAAAAGAAGTAAAACAAAAAAGAGCATAAAATTAATAATAGCTAGACTAAGACATCAATCTTTATTTTATTTTTTGCACCACTCTTCGCCAAAAGAAAATCAACCACATTGGAGTGATAATCATTGTCAGACCATCTTAGCTTACAGTTTTAAGTATCGTATCAGACCCAAACAAATATTTTGTTTTTTCCCCCATGAAACCCAACAAATTTACATATAATAATTTCCAACCCCAAAAGACAAATATCTCCTTTTTTGTTTTCCCATGAAACCGAACAAATTTACACATAATAAATTCCAACCCCAAAAGAAAAATGATTGTCAATCCCAAATAGAGTTACCAAACTAAAATACTCCAAACACAATTGTGTATAACGACAGCTATTACCAAATTAAAAATAATTGAAATAAATGCTTGTCAAGGTTAACAAAGTACATCCAACGGAGTATGTCTATGGTTGGTAACTGAAGAGCAACGAAGGTAAAATGATCCATTATGATATGAAAAACTTACAACCTGCTTACATACTCATAGGAAGAGCACTCCAAGATATGCACTCATTCGTATTGCGGGATACACAATTCATATTTTTTCACAGCTTTGCCAAATATCCAGAATATATACAATGCACTGGTCAAACTTGATTTATTGGTTGAATTGCTAAATGTCCAAGCACTCCCTCTTTCTTGTTAACCGAATTTTCCTTCAAACATATTGCCACCTTTCACTGCGTTGCCAAATCTTCTCGCACTGTGCAACTCTTGCAACTGGGGGTATTATTGGGAGTATAAAATGTGACACAATTGGAGCTTCACCGATTTACCAATGCCAGCTATTTACTTTATAATAGTACAGATATACATGCATGAATATGAAGTCTTCTGCCTCATATACATATCTCTCTCTTTCTCTGTTTTTTAACCATCTTAAACTTCCATGCATCTTTATTGTTCAAGAACTTGAATCCATTGCACGCCGTCATTTTTCTCTGGGTAAGAGTCGTTCACCTTCTCTCACTTTAGTTCAATTCTTATGCTCTGTTTCATGTTTCAAGTCAACATCGAACCGTTAATTCATAGCTCCAATAATTTTCTTGAAGTTCCTTTCGTCCCGTTTTCAGAGCTTTTTGATTGGTCGAAATGGAGACAAAGGGGGATGAAATGGTACTCGCAATACACCAGACTTCAGGTGTTAGTTTCTTTCTCTGCCGTAAATGCAGACTCAGCATTCCCTTGACCCAACAGCTTGTTCACCGTAAGAACTCTGTCTCTCTCTCTCTCCTGTGTTGTATATTCGATTGCTCTGAAATTAGAAACCATGCATTGATTTCTATATGAAGTTTTTTATATGATATAACGTCACAATGCTGTCAAATTATAAATTATAAGACTACTGAATGCAAGTTCTGTTATACGTTACATTCTGCAAGCTTTCTTGGTACTTTTCTTGGGAGGAAAGGAAATAAAGTGTAAAAACATATATGCGGTTTATTGATGATAGTATTTAACGTTTTTATTCATTAGAATTGAGTCTACCTACTTGAAGCTGTATGAAATCATGGTTCTCGTGGTGTTTATATTTTGAACGAATACAATTTCTTGAAGTCCTGGAAGAAAGAAATCAACAGCTAAACATGATCGAATGTTTTATATGTTGATGTGTATATATATATATATATATGAGTTTATACGAGTGGAAAATTGTACATTTACTCTGACCATGTGTTATAGAGCCTGTTAAGCAGAAATAATTCCATTCTTACTGTTGTTTTCAAACTTTTTTTTTTTTAGTTCACAAGTTATCAAGCAGGAGTCTTCAGAAATCTGTAAGTTTGAACCATAAATATAAAAATGCAACCTTATATTTAGCATATTCATGACAATTACTCATGCATGTCTCTCATGCAGAAGCAATATTGTGGGCGTGGGCGTTGGTGGCCCACACAATTACTACAGGGATGATGCTTTCACAGCATCAACTATTTCCTGTATCATCTGCCACCTTCATTTGGGGTGGCAAATGGTATAACAAATTTCACAAATTTTCTCTTTGTTCAAACAGTACTAGTTTTACCAATTTTTCTAAGTCAAAGTACAGCATTGTTCAGGTCGAAGTGGCATACAACAGCCCTCGTCCCAGGAAGATACATATTTTTTTTGTAAGTCTTTGAGATTGACGCAGTCGTGGTTAGAATGCAGACTTGTTATTGGTTTCACCGATATGGGTGATTCATTCAAAAATTTGTGATAGCAGGAACAAGCTGCTGAAGTGGGATGGTGCCCGGCTGCTGTACGCACATACAAATAAACCAGTTTAAAACGAGTAAATTGGCCACCAAAAAGCAGGTTCAAGGACATGTAATGCGGAGAATGGATCTTCCATGGAGGCTAGGGGGCTTATAGAATTATATACATATATATATATATGTACATATAAATGAAGGTTGAGAATTTTGTAAAGCATTGGATTTCGGAGGGGCCGGGCCACAACCTCACATACCCCTCCCAACCTCTTCCAGAGGGAGAAAATGCGACATTGTACTTATGCTTTGATCGGCTATTTCCTTGATTCATAATAAAACCACGAGTAATGCTATAAAAACAAAATAATTTGCACATAATATATCATTAGAACGATGTAATAAAATGAGAGTCATTCACTTAAAAATAAAATATCATAATGATGATTCTTAATTATAAAAATACTACTACCCCATCATTTTAATAGAATTTTTCTTTACAACTTTTTAAAAAGAATAGCATTTTTTTAAAAACATACAATAGCACCAAAGAAATTACATGAATTGCAAGTATCCTTGTAGGAAAATGGTAGGTGAAATTTTTTTTGGTTGTATTCAAACCATAGCGAGCCACGGACATGAGATCCACATTTAAATGTTAAAGCTAACACAACGATGACGAATAAATAATATTGGATAATTGTTTATTTTATTCCTCAGCATACTCCCTTTTTTTTTTAATTTTTATTATTTTCATCACATTTACTTTCTTTTTTATTTTAATTGGTCAATTGGAGGCTGAAGACTTGCAAGGGGCCAGGCAGAAAGCCCGACAATGAACTGAAAACTAAGCCACATTTGGTAGTAGTCTCGATTCTTGTTTTAAAGAACTTATCCAGAACGCGTTTGGTAAATTATTGAAAAATTATCTTTAAAAACAACCCCAATTTAGGATCCCAAAAAAATTATTTTCTAAATTTTGAAGCCATTTTCATACCAAAAAAATTATGATATTTTCAAAATTTTCATTTTTGCCTTTCTAAAAATTTAAAACTATTATTGAACAAGGCTCAAGTGCCGGACAATTAGGCTGTCACGAAAGAAAAGAAGAGAAGCTTTAAATCTGCAGTACAAATTAGAAATATGCTCACCAAATGAGCAGGGAAATGCTATATAACTAAAATTTTTTGATAAAATTTATTATTAGAATAACATAGTTGATGAAAAATCATTCACTTTAAAAAAATATATTTATGATGATGAGTTTTTGTACAAATTTTTTAACAGAATATTATTTTCCCATCAGTATATAACTTTAAGAGGAATGCCATATGGAAAATGTTATTTTTACAAAAAAAATTTATACAGAAATACCCACCAGAATAATGTGGTAGTGGTAGTTTTATAAT
Source organism: Euryodendron excelsum (assembly GCA_033060915.1). Taxonomy (NCBI): domain Eukaryota; kingdom Viridiplantae; phylum Streptophyta; class Magnoliopsida; order Ericales; family Pentaphylacaceae; genus Euryodendron; species Euryodendron excelsum. Next base: position 14,352,172 of record CM065380.1, on the reverse strand, counting down.
TAAAAGCTATTACGATGGGTATTTTATTTTGAAGTGAAAAGCTGTTATTAAGACACATCATTTTGTATAAATTTTTTATTTATATAACATTACTTATGGCATATACACTCTCATGTCTCAATCTATTGTTTCATACCAAAGTACAAGATCATAAAATTCACATTAATAAATTCATATAAAATCTATTCACTTGTGTATAAGAATAAAAAAAATCAAGAAATAAAATTACATATAGTATTTTACTAAGGTTAATTCTCTCTCTCTCTTTCCAAATTTCTCATCTTTCCCAATTAACCATCTATCCATACCCACGCATGTTGCGTTATTGTGACAGCTGGGTCCCCATGACATCATTTTATAGCTAACACTTCCTCGTGACCAAACTACAACCTCCATCAAATCTCTCTCTCTCTCATAGACCCAGTTCTTCTTGAACTTCCATCTTTCGTGATCAAGAACTTGATTCGGTCGCCCATCCCCAATTTTCTCTGGGTAAGAATCCTAATCCTTCCCACTTTAGTCCACTTCATGCTCTGTTTCTTGGTTCGATCTACATTGAATTATTAGTTCATAGATCCACTAATTATCTTGAAGTTCCTAATAGCTCTCTTAGAATAGTTCGTACTATATGTTCTCGGTGCTGTTTGATTAATCGACATGGCATCAACCGGGAGGACGCACTGTATCATCGAATACTCCCACACTCCGGGTGTTCATTTCTTCCTCTGTCGTCAATGCAGAACCAGCATTGCCTTGAATGAAGAGCTTGTCTCCAGAGTAAGAACTCTCTGTTCCCCCTGTGTTGTATATTTTGTTGATTGGAACCATGCGTTGATTGCTAAACGAAATTACGTATATGTTATATGTAGTTACATTCTCCATGCTTTCTTGGTACTTATCTGTGGAGAGATTTAGTGTAGAAGCACATATATGTGGTGGGTTGATTATAGTACGTACACATTTTTCTAATGGAAAATGCTATACAACCAGAAAAATCATATAGAATTTATTATCAGAATAATGAGGTTAAATTGTATGCCTATCACTTTAAAATAAAGAACCCACTTAAATGCTTATTAATTACAAAACTGTCATCGCTACATTATTCTGGTGCAGATTTCTGTACACAAATTGATGCAGCGGAACTTTAAGGAGCAAGAAATTCAACTCTAATCCGTTGATTCACCACGAATGCCAGAATAAAGTTTTTTTTTTCAACCTGTAGAATCACCATGAATCCCAGGTTCAAAAGCGTCAAGCGTTCTTTGATTCGCAAGAATACCGAACGATTGGAAAAAAAGTGCAATTCACGCATAAAGTTTTATTAATCTTCAAAAGCTATGGAAAATACTTTAAACCAAAGTATAAATACGGCACAAAACCCTAGGGCCCGAAACAAACCGGGTTAAATAAAAAAAAACTGACAAAAGCTCAAAAAGATAAGCCCAAAACACAAAACGGGCCAAAAATCACACTTAGAAGCGTTTCTTCGCGTTTTCCTAGGCCAAATAATCATTTCATTATTTTTTTATTTCTCCGGCTCGTCGCTGGCTTTTCAAAAACATATTATAATAGGAAAACGGAGTTACGGATCAAAAGTTATGGCTGATTGAAATTTACCAATCGCCGGCCCGCACATAACGACGCCTCCGGGTTTCTAAGTAATCTTCTGCTATGTGATTTGCATAACAAATTCTAGAAGACTAGTATTTTTCTTTTCTAATTTCATTGATCAGGACTGTCACATAGTCATCATCTCTACCTACTTGCAGTTATATGCAAGTCATGGTTCCTGAAATTTTTTAGAACACCATATTTTGAACATTACAATTTCTTGAAGTCATTGAAGAAGGAAATCAACAGCAAAGCATGATCTAATGTTGGATACATCTATATATATATATATATCAGTTTATATGAATTCAAAATGTATATTTACTCTGTTATAGATCCTGTTAAGCAGAAAGAAATATATTCTCACTGTTGTTTTCAATTTGATTTTCAGGGGACCAACATAGGATTCTTCGGAGAAGTGTAAGATTTCAACAATACCTGATGTGAGACCTATTTTAATGACAGTAGCAGCATCTAATTTTAATAGATGATTAGCCAAGTTGTCAATTTTGATTTTTATTAGTATGCCATTCTTAGTGGAAAATTATGATCTCTACGTCACTGGAATCTCATTTGGCCTGTGCAAATGCTGCTCTGCGTGTAGCAATCTAAGAAAAAAGTTCAAATTTTACACGCGCGCACAAGAAGCATACAATTTGGTGGTAAAAAATGATATAAGAACAGAAATTATAATACCATGTAATTGGCTAAGTTTCATGTCTTGTTTAATTCTTTGTAATTTAGGATGTCGAGGAGTCTATCACAAGTATTTGAAATGGTCTTAATGTTTATTCATTCGAGTTCGTGCTAAGAAAATCTTGAATGATACATAAAGTGATTGATTTTAGACTTCGATAACTGTCGGTAGGCGTCAATACAAGAAACAAATTGATTGTAAATTTGTTGAGACTTCACTAGATGTCGCTAAACTTCACTAGATCGATAGAAAGAAAAACAAAGCACTTCAATAGACTTTGACAGACGTTAACAGAAAAAACAAATTAGCCCGTTTCTGGCTACTTAGATCTCTCTAGACGTTGCTGGACGTCGCTAGAAGCAAGATGCGCGAGAATCTAACTTAGGGACACGCACTATAAGCTCTTTTTGACCATTATGGAAGCCTAGAAATCCTAGTTTGCCTCCTCTATAAATATGTGGCTATGGAAAGGTCAAAATACAAGTCTAAGGAGACCAAAACACCTTTGAAAGAATCGATTGCACAATTGCTTTAGATTCAAAGGGTTTTTATGAGAGCAGAGCTACTGCAAAATTATTATAAAGGCTTCCAAATACCTTAAAGAGGCCCTCAATTAGATTCTTAGCAAGATCAACCTTCATCCTTGATTAGGTGATGTCTTGGAAGAGTTCAAGACGATGGTAGATTTGAGTTCAGCTCTTGGAGGATTCTAGAGGTGTCATAGAGCTCGACACTCAATCACGTATTGAAGAATCGTATCAAGGGATAGATACATGATCATAGAATTCGATCAATACAAGAAGAGCACACCCACACGTACGTGGATTCGGCACCTGTGGATTGGGAATATCTATAATTGGGTTATAAGTTGACTCTTTTGTATTCTTTTTTGATAGTGCTTGGTTGGCTGGACTAGGTCTCGTGATTTTTTACCTAGTTAAGGTTTTCTACACAAAAATATTGTGTGTCAATTGTGTACTTGATTTACTTTACTTATCTTGACATGCTTTGTGATTGCACGTAGCCATTGTCATAATTATCATAGTATTGAGCCAATAACTATCCTTTAGTAAAGCTATAGACCAAATAAGGTTTTTTCGATTAGTATCAAAGTGGGACACTCAAAACTAATTTTTATTGAAAAATTATTTTCTAAGAGTGAGATCCTTGATTGTCTGGATTTATGAATTTGTCTAAAGAAGATGTGTTGACTGTTAGTTCACCATCACTTATGGAAGAGCCTATTTATTGTGCTACATATAATTTGTAAGGTTTTTGTTTTTGGTGATTTGTGTTTTAAACATGTTGCTAGGTCACATTAGGTCTGGTGAACAAGATGGGCTCATTGCAGAAGTTTTTAATAGCTAAGAGAGTGATTCCTGGAGAAACTTCACATCTGGCACTAGCCAGCTATGGAATAAGCACTTGCCATGTTGGGCAAATTAGATTTCAGAGAGCTAACAACTAATGGCAAGATCATTGGCAAGATGAATGACACTTACCATGCTCTCGAGTAGATTCCAGTGAATTGATAAATAGTGGCAAGATCAATGGCACTTGCCATGCTCACAGGTAGATTACAGAGAGTTCGCAAAAATTGGCAAAACGTATGGCAAGATCGATGACACTAACCAAAGTTGGCACTAGCAAATTTCAACATGACACTTGTCATGCCTGAAGACCTGCAAATCTGTTTTAACCAAGCTAATTGGAAAGTTTGAGATATGGATGACTCTTAAGAAGATCTTTCTTATATGACTTTGGTATGTATCTAGACAAACTAAGTGGAGAAAAAAGAGTCCATAGAGAGGATGATACCTATTAAAGAGGTTTTGAAAAGAAATAAAAGACTAAAGAGATGAAATTGGTGGATCAACTCTCCAACATTTTTACAGAGAAATATACAGAACTTTCCACCATTAAAGAACATTTAGATAAGCTTGTCTTGGTGGATTTCGAAGGTGAAAAATAACATTGTGGCGATTCAATGTTAGAGACAAAGCATAGTGGTGATTCGGTGCTAGAGTCAAGTGATTGGGAAGAACAGAAAATCGAGGAGTCTAGCAAGTTAACTTAAATCGAAGTTCGTGATGATTCAAATGGCATTTATAGAGTTCGGTGATTGGTTGTAAGTTTAACTTGTGAAAACTATTCATTGATAGTGTTTGGCTTGCTGGGACCGAAGGAGTTGGTCTAATGTGGTTTTTTTCCGCTTTGGGTTTCCACAACAAAAATCTTGTCTCATTGGTTATTATACTTTATTGTTCATATGTGGAATGATTGCATAATTAAGTGGAAAGATATTCGGTGAGTAATTAAGTCGATCACTAGGTATTTCCCCTCTAGGTTAACTTTTTAGGAAATTAGGTTTTTTGATTTGGTATCAGAGCGGGTCACTCATATCTGTTTAGAGTGCGATTTTGACCTACTTTCCTATGGATATGCCTAAGGAGGGTTTATTGACCATTAGATCACCACTTCTTGAAGGGGGTAATTATCCCTACTGGAAAGCTTAAATGCGAGCTTTTATCAAGTCTATTAATGAGAGACCTTGGTTATATGTTGTTAATGGGTATAGCGCACCTATGGTCACAACAACAACTATCACTACGCTTAAACCCATTGAATCCTGGGATGCTACAAATTATGCAAATTCCAATTAGAATAGCAAGGCCCTAAATACCATACACAGTGTTGTTACTCCAGATGAGTTTCTTAGAATCTCTAATTGTGAGCACGCTAAAGAGGCATGGGACCTACTTCAACTCACCCATAAAGGTACCCCAAGTGTAAGGCTCTCAAAGTTGTAAAGGTTAATCGCATCGTTTGAAATCCTAAGAATGAAGGACAACGAATCTTTGATGAATTCTATGCCAAACTAAGTGATATAGTCAACACTAGCTTTAATCTTGGTGAGAGAATTTTTGACAATAAAATTGTCCAAAAAATTTTGAGATCTCTACCTGAGAGATTTCAAGCAAAGGTCACAGTTATAGAAGAGAGTAAGAATGTCGATTACATTCTAGTTGAAGAGCTTGTTGGCTCAATACAGACCTTTGAAATGAATTTGCGTCAACCTAAGAAGAGCAAATGTATGGCATTAAAATCTACTCAGGAAGACGTTACTGAAAATAGTGGCCATGAAACAGATTTTGATCTAGAAGAGATAACCCTTATGGTGAAAAAATTCAAAAAATTTCTAAACTAAAAAAAAGGAAAAGGAAACACCTCCTTCAATAACAAGAAAAACGGGGTGATAAATTGAGAATTGGGAATAAGTTTGATAAGAAGGGTAATAAAAAACAAACTCAAGGTATTCAATGTTATGAATGTCAGGGTTTTGGTAACATTGCCTTAGAGTGTCCAAATAAAAAGAAAAGAAAAGGACAAGTGATCCTTACTGTTAGAGATGATAGTAGTGACTCCGATGATTCTGAAGAGTCTGATGGTGATGATGACCAAGGTAATTACACTGCTTTCACTGTTTCAACTATGAATGATGAGAATACCTTGATAGAAGAATCAACCAAGGAGGTTGAATGTTCTGGAAAACTAAAGTTGAGTGACTTTGAGTCTGAGAGTCACAGTGAAACGAAAAGAGAAGGTGAAGAGTTTGAATCTGCTTACTCTGAACTTCATGATGAATGCATGAAATTGAAAAAAATATAAATTTGAAGTCACTGTCAAACTCCATACTTTAGAAAAGAAAGGGATGTCCTTAAAAGTGAAGTTCTAGAGTCGGTGACTATGATAAATAATTTAAACTCTCATAAAGTTCAGTTGGATGCTAAAAATGTTGAACTTCAAACTGCTTTAAATGCATGTTTAGAATAGAAAAGGGATCTTAAATTGAAAATTGTATCGCTTGAATCTATATTGGCTACTACTAATGAATATGTGAAGAAGATGAATGTAGGTGCAAAAAGCCTTCACACCTTCAAATGCAAAATGTTTTCGGAGACAAGAAGGGTATCAGATTTGAGGATGATGAAAGTAAAGGGAAAATATATGACAACTTTGGCTTTCTTAACTTTGCTAATCCTCCCAAGTCCAAGGCTAGACCCACAAGACAAGCACCAGGTAAAGCACATGACAGGTTTGGCCCTATTAACTTTGTACATCCATCCAAGTCCAAATCTAGACCCACTAGACAAGCACTGACACAAAAATTTGTACATGTGTCTCATCATTATGGCATTAAACGTCACATCCGACCTCAATGTCATAAGTTGTATGGGCTTTTAATGAATTATATTCAAAATAAAACTAGAAGATCATACCAACTGTGGCAAAATATTGCGTTTCTAAGAAACAGGTTTGGTGTCTTGCCACAATCTAGGCACTACACTCCTCAAAGAAGAAATTCTAAGAAAAGTGCCAAGGTAGTGCCAGAAGAAACACCATCCACAACTAAAACCAAGACTAGAACCATATGGATAAGAAAGTCTGACCTTAAGTGTCTTGTTGTTAACACTACTCTTGAAGCTCAGAATCTGGATATGTGGTATTTAGATAGTGGGTGCTCCATGCAAATGTGTAGGAATAGATAGCTGTTTACTTTTCTTGAGGAAAGTGATGGGGGAATTGTCACGTTTGGTGATGGGAGCACGTCTAAAATTGTCGAAAAAGGTTGTGTTATTGATCTTGGTATTCCAACACTGAATGATCTTTTTCTTGTTGAAGGGTTAAAGGCTAATCTGATAAGCATTAGTCAGATATGTGACTCACACCACCAAGTTCTATTTTCAAAAAGAAAATGTAGCATTTTGAATAAAGCCGGTGAACTTATGATGAAACGTGTCAGAACATCTAACAATTGCTATGAGATTTTGCCCTTGAATGGCCAAGTGTGTAACACTGCTAAATCTAATGATGTTGAGTAATGGCATCACCGTCTTGGCCATGTAAATTACAAGGATCTGACCAAATTGGCAAATAGAGATCTTATAAGAGGCTTACCCAAACTTGAAAAACCAGTAAACAAAGTTTGTGGTCCCTGTCAATTAGGTAAACAAATTAGGAGTGCTCATAAAAAGATTAAGCATCTTGCTACAACACACGCTCTTCAACTTGTGCACATGGACTTGATGGGTCTTACAAGAACTGAAAGTATTGGGGGTAAGAAGTTCATATTTTTGGTTGTTGATGATTTTTCCAGATACTCATGGGTTAATTTTTTGAAGGAAAAATCTAATGTGTTTGTCGCCTTTAGCTCACTATGTCTTAAGCTTCATAATGAAAAGGGAATGAAGATTGGTTGCATCACACGAATCTGTACAGATCATGAAAGAGAATTCTAGAATAAGGAGTATGCGGATTACTGTGATGAACAGGGCATAAGACACGAATTTTTGGCACCCAAAACCCCACAACAAAATGGGATGGTGGAAAGAAAGAACAGGGTTGTACAAGAAATGGCATGTGTCATGCTCCATGTTAAGCAACTTGCTTTGAAGTTTTAGGCTAAGGTGTGAACACTGCATGCTAAACTTCTAACATAGTGTATCTAAGGCCGATTACAATTCAAACTCATTATGAAATTTGGAATAGTAAGAAGCCAAACCTAAAATACTTTAGTCTTTGGGGAGCAAATGTTACATACTTTGTGATCGAGAACATTAGGTAAATTTGACTCCTGAAGTGAAGAAGGTATCTTTCTTGTTTATTCCGTGAACAGTCATATTTTTAAAGGTTGTAACTTGAATACTTTGACTATCATGGAATCAACTAACGTTGTGATTGATGATCTATGTCTAACTACTGATAAGAATTCCAAAGAATTTGTGGTTGAACCCATCATTGAACAGGATGAAGAAAGTGAAGACAAGGAAGAAGAATATCTTATATCTTCTGAAGATGCTCCAACTTTACCTCAACCAACATTGGAACCATTTTTTAGAGTGAAACTGAATCATCCCACTACTCAAGTGATTGGAGAAGTAACGGCTGGGATGAAAACTCGAAGATAAATTCGAAATGAGGTAGCTCATCTTTGTTATTCTTCCATACTAGAACCTAGAAATGTTAATGAAGCATTGAAAGATGATTGTTGGATTAATGCCATGCACGATGAGTTAGAACAACTTGTTAGAAACGATTTATGGGATTTAGTGCCTAGACCTACTGATATGAATGTTATTGGTACAAAGTGGATATTTAAGAATAAAACTAATAAGCATGGTACCATAATAAGAAATAATGCTAGGCTACTGGCTCAGGGTTATACCCAAATTAAGGGTATATACTTTGATGAGACCTTTGCACTAGTAGCTAGATTGGAATCAATTTACATCTTATTTGCTATTGCTTGCAGTCTGCGCTTTAAATTATTCCAAATGGATGTGAAAAGTGCATTCTTAAATGGAGTGCTAAATGAAAAAGCTTATGTATAACAGCCTAAAGGGTTTGAAGACCCACGACATCCTAATCATGTACATAGGTTGAAGAAGGCACTCTATGGTCTGAAACAAGCTCCTAGAGCTTGGTATGAGAGGCTGGCAGCCTTTCTACTAGAGAATGGTTTCTCTGGAGGTAATGTAGACAAAACCCTATTCATCAAACATAGTGGTAAACATATTCTAATTGCACAAATTTATGTTGATGATATTGTTTTTGGTTCCACTTCTAAATCACTAACTCAACACTTTGCTGATTGCAAGAAAAATGAATTTGAAATGAGTCTGGTGGGTGAATTGTCATATTTTTTAGGTCTTCAAGTTCGTCAAATGAAAGATGGGATGTTCATATCTCAGTCTAAGTATTCTAAAGACCTAGTTAATAGATTTGGGTTAACTACTGCTAAACATGCTAGAACTCCAATGAGCACTAGCACAAAACTTAGCAAAAATACTGCTAGAAAAGATGTAGATCAAGCAACATATCGCAGCATGATAGGAAGTCTATTATACCTTACAGCTATTCGTCTTGATATTGCCTTTAGTGTTGGATTCTATGCTAGGTACCAAGCATGCAGGGGGCCATGGCCCCCCCAAAGTTTTGAAAATCTCCTATACACCTTATAAAATTTTAGATATTTCACATACAATATAGTGTATTGGCCCCCTCAAAATTTCTAAAATTTCATTTTTCCTTGTAGATTTTCGAATATTTAGAATACTATATAGTGTATTGATCTCCCAAAAATTAAAACAATTTCCTTAATCCTCCTTTCAATAAAAAAAAAAATTTCTTCACCCCCCTCAATTGAAATCCTGCATCCGCTATGGCAAGCATGTCCAAAAAGTCGCATCTCTTTGCTCTTAAGAGAATTATTAAATATGTGAATGCGATTTTAGGGTTAGGCATTTGGTTCTCAATAGACACAAATGCAGACGTTGTCGGCTTTACTGATGCAGATTAGGCAGGATGTGCTGATGATAGAAAAAGCACTTTTGGAGGATGTTTCTACATTGGAAACAACCTAGTCTCTTGGCATAGCAAAAAACAGAACCCTATTTCCCTATCCACTGTAGAAGCAGTGTACATAGCCGCTGGAAGTGGATGTACTCAACTTTTGTGGTTGAAACAGATGCTATCTGATTATGGCTTAGTACAAGGTATCATTGTCATGTATTGTGATAACACAAGTGCGATAAACATATTGAAAAATCTGGTTCAACACTCTAGAACTAAGCATATCGACATTAGGCATCGCTTCATCCGTGAATTAATCAAGGACAAGGTCATTGCTCTTGAACATATTGAAACATAACATCAAAAAGCTAACTTGCTCACAAAACCCCTAGATGCCCTTCGGTTTGAAACCCTTAAGAATCTTGTAAGGGTCTGCTTCATCGACTAGGCATTTTTTCTTCACATAGCCTAGGATGTTCTTGTTGCATATTCCTCCTCCTAGTGCTATGTTCTACGTTGTTTTCTTTTTAAAAAAATGTCAAAAATATTTTGTGTTTACTTGAAAAATCTTTTCAAAAATTCAAAAAGAGTTTTTTTGGCTTCAGCATTTTTTTTATCATTATGCTACTCATGCAGAAGTGGAAAAAACATTGTTTTATATAAGGCTTACAGCTTAAGGCTAGGTATGTTCATATTGATAAAGTCTTTTCAACTTCATATGTGACTGATTGATATGTTTCATGCTAAGTGTGACACTTGTACACATATCATGGTGGATTTAACGAGTTGTTTGTTCGCATATGTGATCGAATATCTCTATAAGTTTTTCTTGGATTTGATGATGATCATACTCTAGATTGACCAAGTATTGATATGCCATTAAAATTGTTGAACCCTCATGACAAAAGAAAAAACTATGAAACTCTTGCATGAGAAAATGGCTACTTATGATTGTGTGTGAAAGTCGCTATCAAACTTGCAAAAAAAAAATGTATATATTCATAGAATATTCAGTCTACAGTAAAAGCTACCACAGTCAAATAGTGTGAAAGTCGTCATATGATTGCAACAAAAAAAAAAAAAATCAATAAGGGGAATAAACCCTTTAAGTTTATACGATGTCATATCATTGAGGGGGAGCTAAGTGCTCTTTATCACCTAAATTTTTGTTTCTGGCTAACAATATGTTTGACTTTTAGTATGTGAATATCTTGAAAATTTAAATGTGATGCAGTAACATAGATCACAACTAGAATTTGAACAACATGTTATCTCTGACTTGATATTTTCATTCACTCTCTCACTCTTTCATGAAACTGTTCATCTTAGTTGGAGTGTAGAGATTGAATTAATTTATCATTGATTTCATACTCCAAGCATTAATATTAAGTTTTGTGTGAATCAATGTTGTTTCATGCTTCACTTGAGAGTATGATGACATTAAAAATTGTACAAAGCTTGCAGGTTTGAGTTTGTGTTTTCTTGGCCAGTGAAATTAAAAATTTTCAAAATCTGCCAAAATAGCTCAAGCGGATAGCATATGGCAGAGCCAACTTATGTTCGCAAGAGCAGACCCGGTGGGTTTGCATTTTTATTCCCAGCCCTAAAGTGGTCCAGCAGCGGTGGGTTCTAAATGAAAAAAGGGGCGTTTTGGTTCTACACTTTCCACTAAAATCTCCTTTTGATTCCAATCTCAGTAAGAGTTTTTCCTCTCTAGGGTTCCCAATCGCCATCTCAAGAGGGTTTCTCCGTGCGATCTCCACCGCATCGTTGCTCGTGTGGTTCCTTCACACTAGATCTTTCGATCTTCACTTCGTAGGGTAAGTCTTTGCGATCTTCTTTGGGTTTCATCCTCCTGGTAAGCGTCTTCACTTCCTCATGAATCATTTTCGTCTTGGGGTTGTTTTTCTCTTGATTTTGGTCGAAATCTTGATTCGGTGTTGGGGCATTGCAAGTGTCTGTCTAGGGCTATACGGATTTGGATTTGTTTTTGGGGGTTTTGCTTGGGTTTATCTAGGGTACTTTCAATCTCCTTCTATGGGTCCTAAGGTGAAACATGCTATAAAATAGCCTATTCACCAAGTCTTTCGGACCGTCAAGGACCAAGAAAGGTGTGATGATTTCTTTCATTCCAAATCTATTCGTGTTGAACGTCCTGTCACCATAGAAGATTTCTTCAATACCCCTCTCAAGACTCAATTCGAGTCATGTGGGTGGGACCCTATGTTTAGTTGGTCGGGTGATGCACGAGTTCGCTTTGTTCACGAATTCTACGCCCACGTGCATGTTCCTAAAAAAAAGGACAATAAGTTTTTCTCTTATGTTAGGGGTCGTCAAATTACCCTTACTCCCGACGTCATCTCGACGTTTTTGGGCATTCCTAGGCATAACTCTACTTTTCCTCAGTCCCATGCTCTAGAGTCATTGCACGCCATGGCATTGTCCATGCGCTGAAATGGTCAAGGTTGGCCTCTTCGCAGTACCAAAATTCCTCATAAGAGCTTGTCTTCGTACTATAGGCTCTTGAATATTATTGCAGCTCACAATATTGATCCTAACAGCCACACTAGTTCCCTTGGTTGTACTCGTCTTAACCTTCTTCATGCATCGGTCATAACATTCCCATTGATCGTCCTAAGTTTATTTTTGAGACGATTAAGGAGGTTAGAGAAGCTGATCGGGTTCATTGTGGTTTGCCATTTGGGTTGTTTATTACGAACTATCTTCTTGCTTTGCATGTTCCCTCATCTTCTAATGAAGAGGCAAAGCAATCTATGGGGCCAATTAACCGATTTACTATGATGAGTAGTGAGTCTCGCGCTAGAGGAGCTAGGCCGCGTAATGGTCCTGCTGCTCCCATGGATGAGGATGCAGACTCAAAGACTGAGGACCTAACACCGGAGGAGAGGATGTTCACCATGCATGCTGATATTTATGACATGAGATCAATCTTCACCAAATCAATTTGATGCTTTGAATGCTCACATGGACCAGATGGAGCTGAATGTCTCTCAGATAGGTAACACTGTTATTCAGATGTCTGATAACATGGCTGTTATTCGTGCTTTGTTGGAGGGACACCCTTCAACAAAAAGGGTATTTAGATTGTTTAGGCCTGTTACTAGTTTTGGTTTATATTTTGTCTCTGTCTAAAACTGGATATATTTTATGGCAAAAAGGGGGAGAAGAATGCTGTTTTTTTTTTTTTTTTTTTTTTTGTTTGGTATATATGATACTTAGTTGGTATATTATGCATTAAAAACTGAATGATGGTTATGCTTTATGTTATTGGTGGTGTTCTTTTGATCATGTCTTCATCTATCTCTTCATTTATCTATATCTTTGTGTTGATATTGTCATCTTAGGCTCATGCTCTTGATGTTGATTTGAGGGGGAGCAAGTGTTAATGAATTGAGGGGGTGCCTCAATATCATTTTTTTACACACTTGCTTTTTCACATGTTTATGCTTTCGTGAAGTGTTCAGGTTGATCGATGTCCTCAACCGTTGTTTTTTGAGCGATGAGAGAATATGTAATGGATTGGTTTTGTAATGATGTGTTTGAGTACTTAATGTGCAAGGGTAGATTATTTTTATTAGTTTTGTCACAAAATCACCAAGGAGAGATTGTAAGGTTTTTGTTTTTGGTGATTTGTATTTCAAACATGTTGTTAGGTCATGTTAGGTCTAATGAAGAAGGGGGGCTCATTGCAGAAGTTTTTCATAGCTCAGAGAGTGATTCCTAGAGCAACTTCACAGCTGGCACTAGCCAGCTATGGAATAGGCACTTGCCATGTTGGGCACATTGGATTCTAGAGAGCTGACAACTAATGGCAAGATCATTGGCAAGATGAATGACACTTGCCATGCTCTTAAGTAGATTTCAATGAATTGATAAATAGTGGTAAGATCAATGGCAAGATCAATGACCCTTGCCATGCTCATTTTTAGATTATAGAGAGTTCGCAAAAATTAGCTAGACGTATGGCAAGATTGATGACACTAGCCAATTTCAACATGGCACTTGCCATGCGTGAAAACCTGTGAACCTATTTTAACCAAGTTGATTGAAAAGTTTGGGATATGAATGACTCTTTAGAAGATCTTTCCTATATGACTTAGGTATGTATCTAGACATATTAAGTGAAAAAAAAAAGAGTCCATAGAGAGGATGATACCTATTAAAGAGATAGGTTTGGAAAAGAAATAAAAGACCGAAGAGCGGAGATTGGTGGATAAACTCTCCAACGTTTTTATAGAGAAAGATATAAAACTTTCTACCATTGAAGAACATTTAGAGAAGCTCGTTTTGGTGGATTCCGAAGGCAAAAATTAACATCATGATGATTCAGTGTTGGAGACAAAGTATCGTGGTGATTCGATGCTAGAGTTAAGCGACTAGAGAAGAATAGAAAATTGAGGAGTTGAGCAAGTTAAGTTAAACTGAAGTTTGTGGCGATTCGAACGGCATCCGTAGAGTTTGGTATTTGGTTGTAAGTTTAACTTGTGTAAACTATTCGTTAATAGTGCTTGGCTCACTCAGACCAAAGGAGTTGGTCTAACATGGATTTTCTCGATTTGGGTTTCCATGACAAAAATCTTGTCTCATTGGTTATTATACTTTATTGTTTATGTGTGGAATGATTGCATAATTGAGCGAAGAGATTTTTTGAGTAATTAAGCCGATCATTAGGTGTTTACCCTCTAGGTTAACTTTTTTGGAAATTAGGTTTTTTGAAAAGCCTTCTATGCACAAGAATGTTCACACATCTTCATCTAATGTCATATATGTTGAATCTGATAGTTGTCTTGACCATAGTGAGACTCTTGAGTCAAATTATGATGACTTAATGGATGATAAGAATAATGATGATGAGATTGTAGACCTTTAACAAGCTTATGACCAATTGTTTCAAGAGAGTTACAAATTAGGAAAAGTCAAAATTAAATTGGCTATAAGGGTGAGGACCTTAAAAAAAGATAAGGATGCATTGAAACAAGAATTTGTTGAAACTCAAACCCTTATAAGTTAATTGAGTATTCAAAGGGTGACTTTAAGCAACAAAGTCAATGTTCTTGAGAAAGAGAGTCAAGACAAAGTTGAGTCTAATAAATTTCTTGAGGACAAGGTCAACAAGATTAAAACTGAACTTGTTAATGTTCATCTATTTTTTAATAAGTTCATTGCAAGCTCAAAAAAGATTGATGAAACTTAGAATGCACAAAAGAGCTCATGTGACATGACTAGATTTGGATTCACAGTGAAGAATTCTAAATCTTTCCAACCGGCAAGTAAGTCTAATTCTATGAAGGCTTAAGGTGTTTCTTCTATACAAAGTGAGGCTAAGCATGCTAAGGTTGTTCCCTCATGCCACTATTGTGGAGCTAAAGGGCACATTAGGCCTCACTGTCCTAATTTGAATGCCAAGGTTGTGACTTCCAAACAAAACGCCGCCACACATATACGTGTTGTGCCTATTGCTGAGACTAAGCCTACTAGGTTTGTTCTAATTTGTCATCATTGTGGTGTTGAGGGTCGTATCCAGCCTCATTGCTTTAGTTGGGAGACTAAGCATGTGCCTTATAAGTTCATTACTTCTCATGTGAATCCCAAACATCCTAAGATTGTTCAATCTTTTAAGTTTAACCCTGTTTGTCATCATTGTGGTGCATTTGGTCACATTAGATGTTATTGTTGCAAATTGAATAGGGTTCCTAGATCTCACATTAGTCATCAACCTAGGAATCATTTTGAGAGGTTTGAAAATCATATTAGAGTCCATACTGAACATGTGAACAGATTTGTTTCAAAGTCAAGGCAAGTTTCCAAAACTCATGGTCAAAGGAGGAACCACAATGCCAAGGCAAGACCTTGGACTACACCCAAATTTCATGAGTTTATTGATAAACTTAAGATGAAATCTATTTGGGTCAGAAAATCTAATTTAGGCTCTTTGAGAATCTTTAAAAAATTTATAGGAGCAAGCCTTATATAGTAAAGGCTATTTGTGACATAGTCTAGGGTATTTGGGCTCATGCTTATTTTATTTTCCTAGAGCTATGATAAACTTTATATTTTTTTCGTTTTGTTTGATTTATTGAAAAAAATAGAACTTTTGAAAAATACCAAAAAGATTTTGTTTTTGTGTGTCTTGGTTTGATTGTGCTAATCATTGACTTAAAACATTCTGCATGAGTTGATTGATGCAATGGCATGTTTAAGATTGAATCCTATGTGTTCCATTGCTTACATCCTAATAAGTCAATAGTTTTGGTAATCTTTATCATACTTGTGATTTATGTTCATTTGATGCCTACTTCATGAGATTTCTTAAAATGTGGAATCGGCTTTTTATAATCCTTCTAAAGCAAACATCATTGTTGAAACTCCTTGAATCTTCTCATAACTAGATTGACCATGTTTATGTGATTCCTTCTTTTGTTAGTCTTATATCCTTGATAGAAAGGGCTGGTAGTGAGTGTGAGTGCAACTACCATTGTTATATGACAAGAGGATAAAGTTACCTACTCATGTTTGTGAAAGTCACCATCTCTTTATGCTTCAATGTTAACATTTTTGGAGAGATAGGGTTAGAATTTCATTGCAATTGTTAAGGGAAAGTGCTTGAATTTTGAGTAGGTGATGAAATGGGTTTGACTTCTAGATCATGAGCTTCTCTATGATGTGCTATTCTTGATCAAGTCTAGGATTTATATTCTCACTGATCTCAATGAAGTTCATACATTCATCATACATTATCATGGATATGCTTTTGATCACCTTATGACCAATTGTTCTTATTTTTTTGTGATCTTTGAGCATATTTAATGTTGATTTTTTCATGCTAATGTCATCATGAGACTCTTGGGATATACTTTGTGTTTTCTTGATTGGCATGTTGATTCCAAGACTTTTTGTCTAAATTTTTTTCAATTTTTTGGTTGGTTTCAGCTTTTCTGTTGATTTCTCGAGACCTCGCTAGACCTAGCGGCCACGAAGTTTAGATATGGTTTTTTTTGCTAGCCTGGTTTTATTGGTTCATCTTATATGCCTAGTTAAGACTTTTTGGTTTTATTTTGTTGCTTGTACTCTGATCCTGCTTTGTATATTAGTTTTGTTTCTGTCTTTGCTTATATGCTTGCTTTGACAATTTGTTCCAAAAAAAGGGAGAATATGAGTGATTGGTTTTATTCTTGTAACCTTGCACTTGATGATGTTTTGTGTTTTGTCTCTTGTTTAGTTGATATTGTGCAGGTACAAGAGTTTGGAATGCTTGGTATTTGATAGACAACATCCTTATGCTTATGAGTTGGGTTATGTTGTAATCTTTTTAATATAGGGTTTTGATCACAAAATTGCTAAAGGGAGAGATTGTAACATCATGTAATTATCTAAGTTTCGTGCCCTGTTTTATTCCTTGTGATTTGGGATGTTGGGGAGTTTATCACAAGCATTTGAGATGGTCGTAATGTCTATTTATTCGATCTCGTGATAAGAGAATTTTAGATGATACATAAAGTGAATGATTTTGGACTTCGATGGCCATCGGTAGATGTCGATACAAAAAACAGATTATGTGTAAATATGTTAAGACTTCGCTAGACCTCACTAGACTTAGTCAAAAGTTGATAGAAGAAACAGATTGGCTTAAAATTCTACTGAGACTTCGATAGACGTCAATAGAAGAAACAGATTAGCCCATATTTGGCAGGTTAGATCTTGCTAGATGTTGCTGGATGTCGCTAGAAGCAAGATACGCGAGAATTTGACCTAGGGACGTGGGCCGCAAGATCTTTTTGACCATTATGGAAGCCCAAAAACCTTAATTTGCCTCCTCTATAAATATGAGGCTATGAGAAGGTCAAAATACAAGTCTAAAGAGGCCAAAACACCTTTGAAATAATCAATTGCACAATTGCTTGATATTCAAAGGGTTTCTATGAGAGCGGAATAGCTACGAAAATTATTCTAAAGGTTTCTACATAACTTGAAGAGGCTCTCAACTAGATTCTTAGCAAGATCAACCTTTATCCTTGATTGATTGATTTGAGTTAAACTCTTTGAGGATTCCAGATGTGTCGTGGAGCTTGGCACTTAATCAAACATTGAAAAATCGTATTAAGGGATAGGTATATGATCGTGGGATTCGATCAATACAAGAAGAGCATACCCACAAGCACATGGATTCGGCACCCATGGATTAGAAGTATCTAGGGTTGGGTTGTAATGACTCTTTTGAATTCTTTCTTGATAATGCTTGGTTGGCTAGACGATATCTTGTGGTTTTTTTTTTATCCAATTAGGGTTTTTCACACAAAAATATCGTATGTCAATTGTGTGCTTGATTTACTTTATTTATTTTGACATGCTTTGTGATTACACGTAGTTATTGTCATAACTATCATAGTATTGAGCCAATAACTATAATTTAGCAAAGCTATAGACCAAGCAAGGTTTTTTCAGAAATTAGAATGGGAAATTTGAACTTATAATTCATTCAAATTTCACACCATTCAAATGAAAGAAAATTCGTGACTCCCAATTTTATAGTGAAGAAAAGAAGGTAAAATTAAAGGTTGACGCAGCCTTCCACTCAGATGTTTGTATGAAAGTATTGGGGTTGTAGCAAGAGATACTGATGGCCAATTGGTAGGTGTTAGTGTGCAGAAAATTGAAGGAATTTCGTCCTCACGAGTTGCTGAGGCATCTGCTATTCGTATTGCCTTGTTAGCTGCTTTACAATGGAAATTATGCAGTATTCAGGTAGAAAGCGATGCATCGGCTGTTGCTTTGCTACTACAGAAAGATGATAATTTTTCTCTAGATATTGCAACCATTCTGTGAGATTGCAAGAGACTATGTTCTATGTTCTGTCAATGTTAGTTTTTATTTGTTCGTTGTTTGAAAAATGTGGTAGCGCATGAATGTGCTAAAGTTGCTATTTATGCTGTTGAATCTGGCACATGGGGTGCCAATTTTTCCCCTGGTGCCTGAATTTGTTACAGCAGTCTTGTTGGCCTATTGGTCATTGGTTTATTATCAATAAAAAAACCTATGCCTGTAGGTGTCTCTGACTTGATCGAGTTTAACAAAACTGTGTATGGCTGAGAGCCATTTGAGTTTTAAAAAAAAAAACTTTCAAAGTCTCTGGTTTAGATTCTTTTCTTAGCATTCTTGAATCACCCTGAAAAATCCAAGAAAGGAAAAAAGGACAGTAAAGATTCTAATCTCGGCTTTGCATTTTGGCATTCACAGCAACTAATACATGTCTCTCCTGCAGTGACAATGTGCATATTGGAGGCCCAGAATATCTCGGTTGGAAGGGTATCTTGACTGTAGCACAAGTTTTCTGTGCCATTTGCGACGGCCATTTGGGGTGGAAATTGGTAAGACAATTTTCACGAAGTTCTCTTTGCCCCCTGTTTGAGATCCTCTTAATTTGTTACAAAAAAATGTTCTAATTCAGAGAACATTTTTCAGATTGAACTGAGTTCTCACATTGATATGCTATTCCCAGAAAGATTCATACTGTATCTGTAAGTACTTGAATGCAACGTTGGTTATTATTTACTGATATGAATGAAGTTCATTAAAACATTTATGCACAGTGACAGGCTGCTGAAGTGGGATGGTACCCGGATGCTGTATGCAGATACAAATGAACCTATTGGAAACGCATAAAATTGTCCACGGCAAACCTCTTTACAAGGACATGCATATGGAGAATGGATCTTCTGAAATTCATTGTTGATTTGTTGTCTGCATTGTTGTTAGAATCATGTATGGAATATTATAGTAGAACAGAAGGGATAATTGTCGGATATCAATGTTGTTGGTTTAGGATTTTCAGTTTCCGAGTAACAAAACCCAAAATCTGATCTGCTTATGATCTGATCACGCTCGTATTTCTAGGTTTTTTCTGAATTTTGCATACTGCAAATTGACAGCAAAGGACCCAGTAGTTGGCCTCTTTGTTTTTTCTTTTCTTTCTATTCTTCTAGTTTTCAGTTTTTTTCCTCTCTAGATATGTAGATTATAATCTTCTCTCTGCTGATTTCATTTTTGAATAAGGGTATTTTAATTATGTTGGTTATACTGATTATTTGTCTCAGTACTAATCAATACAGAGGACATGGCAGGTAATATAGATGTTAATAAGCATGTGTGAACTACTTTGAAACAATGTTAGGTGCTATTGATTTTCTCATGTGATTGATACAAAATCTTCGAGTAGGAACAATAATGCTATGTGAAAATTTTCATCAAACTTCGATGTTCCGCCAAAAATCTTTCGTTGGCCAAGACCTTTAAAAGTATGCCCATGACAAAAAAAATTTGACAAAAAATAAGTTCCAATAAATCCTAGATAGAGAACTCCGGAAAACATTGAAAATCTTTGGATTAGTCTCTGATTTTTTCAAGGTAGAAACACAAGTTGACAATGAATATTTTTATAGGGCACATTTTCTAATATTAAGTTTTCAATTTGTCCCAATGGTTGAGACCCTTTAGACTTTCTCATTCAGTGAGAGTTCAATATCCACCGACTCCTTCAATTTTTTTTTTTTTTTGTTTTTGATTGGCTTGCATAAAATAAAAATAAAAACACTTTCCAAATACCCTCTTTCAATATTTTTTTGTTTTGGCTTTGAAGACCTCTTTATATATTATATGTTGCACCCAGATTCACCTAGTACAATATTATCCACCACTTCACCTTCTCCAAGTGATGTGAGACAATCTCAAGGCTCTAGTCGTCACAATCCATTCCCTCTTTGGGGCTGCAACGGGGATGTTGTAGGGCAATCCACACACTTCCGGTTGGGCTTAGCTTTGATACCATTCTGTCGCACTCGAGTCCGCTTAGCACAATATTTTTTTCACTTTGAGCCATAGCCCCCATGGCTTTAAAAACATGTACTAAGTAGATGACCAAAAACCTATAATATATAGCTCTTTATTTCACCTTCTCTTAGAGATTTGAAACTTAGTCACCAGATCTTATGCACCTCCCATAGTATTGGTCACAACCTCAAGTTTCAAAGTTGTCATAGTTTGTGGACGACCCATGATTGGAGTTTATGGATTCGACTTATTGGCTATTTCCAAATTAGTTTTGGACTCTCTAATGTATCCGTATATATGATATATTATTATATATTTCTTTAGGAAATTCAAAATACGGGATGATGTGTGTATCACTTTTTACTTAGCGTCATATACTAGGTCAAGTAGTGGAAGTCAGTACATTATTTGACTTTTATTGTTTGGATTTGTATATCATATGGGGACTGGTCATGGCCCGCTAAATCTACGCACGCTTGTTTATTTTTTTAGGACAATTATGTTTAAAGGTCCTGAACCCATTATGATTTTTAATCCAATACACAAATTACATTAAATTATCACTTTATTAAGTTAATTAAGCTCATCAGGCTTGAAGACCATAAATAAATCTAATGATGTTTAGTAATGGCATCACCGTCTTGCCAATAAATTACAAGGATCTTACCAAATTGGCAAATAGAGATCTTATAAAGGCTTACCCAAACTTGAAAAACCAGTAAACAAAGTTTGTGGTCCCTGTCAATTAGTTAAACAAATTAGGAAGTGCTCATAAAAAGATTAAGCATCTTGCTACAACACACGCTCTTCAACTTGTGCACATGGACTTGATGGGTCTTACAAGAACTGAAAGTATTGGGGGTAAGAAGTTCATATTTTTGGTTGTTGATGATTTTTCCAGATACTCATGGGTTAATTTTTTGAAGGAAAAATCTAATGTGTTTGTCGCCTTTAGCTCACTATGTCTTAAGCTTCATAATGAAAAGGGAATGAAGATTGGTTGCATCACACGAATCTGTACAGATCATGAAAGAGAATTCTAGAATAAGGAGTATGCGGATTACTGTGATGAACAGGGCATAAGACACGAATTTTTGGCACCCAAAACCCCACAACAAAATGGGATGGTGGAAAGAAAGAACAGGGTTGTACAAGAAATGGCATGTGTCATGCTCCATGTTAAGCAACTTCCTTTGAAGTTTTAGGCTAAGGTGTGAACACTGCATGCTAAACTTCTAACATAGTGTATCTAAGGCCGATTACAATTCAAACTCCTTATGAAATCTGGAATAGTAAGAAGCCAAACCTAAAATACTTTAGTCTTTGGGGAGCAAATGTTACATACTTTGTGATCGAGAACATTAGGTAAATTTGACTCCTGAAGTGAAGAAGGTATCTTTCTTGTTTATTCCGTGAACAGTCATATTTTTAAAGGTTGTAACTTGAATACTTCGACTATCATGGAATCAACTAACGTTGTGATTGATGATCTATGTCTAACTACTGATAAGAATTCCAAAGAATTTGTGGTTGAACCCATCATTGAACAGGATGAAGAAAGTGAAGACAAGGAAGAAGAATATCTTATATCTTCTGAAGATGCTCCAACTTTACCTCAACCAACATTGGAACCATTTTTTAGAGTGAAACTGAATCATCCCACTACTCAAGTGATTGGAGAAGTAACGGCTGGGATGAAAACTCGAAGATAAATTCGAAATGAGGTAGCTCATCTTTGTTATTCTTCCATACTAGAACCTAGAAATGTTAATGAAGCATTGAAAGATGATTGTTAGATTAATGCCATGCACGATGAGTTAGAACAACTTGTTAGAAACGATTTATGGGATTTAGTGCCTAGACCTACTGATATGAATGTTATTGGTACAAAGTGGATATTTAAGAATAAAACTAATAAGCATGGTACCATAATAAGAAATAATGCTAGGCTACTGGCTCAGGGTTATACCCAAATTAAGGGTATATACTTTGATGAGACCTTTGCACTAGTAGCTAGATTGGAATCAATTTACATCTTATTTGCTATTGCTTGCAGTCTGCGCTTTAAATTATTCCAAATGGATGTGAAAAGTGCATTCTTAAATGGAGTGCTAAATGAAAAAGCTTATGTATAACAGCCTAAAGGGTTTGAAGACCCACGACATCCTAATCATGTACATAGGTTGAAGAAGGCACTCTATGGTCTGAAACAAGCTCCTAGAGCTTGGTATGAGAGGCTGGCAGCCTTTCTACTAGAGAATGGTTTCTCTGGAGGTAATGTAGACAAAACCCTATTCATCAAACATAGTGGTAAACATATTCTAATTGCACAAATTTATGTTGATGATATTGTTTTTGGTTCCACTTCTAATCACTAACTCAACACTTTGCTGATTGCAAGAAAAATGAATTTGAAATGAGTCTGGTGGGTGAATTGTCATATTTTTTAGGTCTTCAAGTTCGTCAAATGAAAGATGGGATGTTCATATCTCAGTCTAAGTATTCTAAAGACCTAGTTAATAGATTTGGGTTAACTACTGCTAAACATGCTAGAACTCCAATGAGCACTAGCACAAAACTTAGCAAAAATACTGCTAGAAAAGATGTAGATCAAGCAACATATCGCAGCATGATAGGAAGTCTATTATACCTTACAGCTATTCGTCCCGATATTGCCTTTAGTGTTGGATTCTATGCTAGGTACCAAGCATGCAGGGGGCCATGGCCCCCCCAAAGTTTTGAAAATCTCCTATATACCTTATAAAATTTTAGATATTTCACATACAATATAGTGTATTGGCCCCCTCAAAATTTCTAAAATTTCATTTTTCCTTGTAGATTTTCGAATATTTAGAATACTATATAGTGTATTGATCTCCCAAAAATTAAAACAATTTCCTTAATCCTCCTTTCAATAAAAAAAAAATTTCTTCACCCCCCTCAATTGAAATCCTACATCCGCTATGGCAAGCATGTCCAAAAAGTCGCATCTCTTTGCTCTTAAGAGAATTATTAAATATGTGAATGCGATTTTAGGGTTAGGCATTTGGTTCTCAATAGACACAAATGCAGACATTGTTGGCTTTACTGATGCAGATTAGGCAGGATGTGCTGATGATAGAAAAAGCACTTTTGGAGGATGTTTCTACATTGGAAACAACCTAGTCTCTTGGCATAGCAAAAAATAGAACCCTATTTCCCTATCCACTGTAGAAGCAGTGTACATAGCCGCTGGAAGTGGATGTACTCAACTTTTGTGGTTGAAACAGATGCTATCTGATTATGGCTTAGTACAAGGTATCATTGTCATGTATTGTGATAACACAAGTGCGATAAACATATTGAAAAATCTGGTTCAACACTCTAGAACTAAGCATATCGACATTAGGCATCGCTTCATCCGTGAATTAATCAAGGACAAGGTCATTGCTCTTGAACATATTGAAACATAACATCAAAAAGCTGACTTGCTCACAAAACCCCTAGATGCCCTTCGGTTTGAAACCCTTAAGAATCTTGTAAGGGTCTGCTTTATCGACTAGGCATTTTTTCTTCACATAGCCTAGGATGTTCTTGTTGCATATTCCTCCTCCTAGTGCTATGTTCTACGTTGTTTTCTTTTTAAAAAAATGTCAAAAATATTTTGTGTTTACTTGAAAAATCTTTTCAAAAATTCAAAAAGAGTTTTTTTTGGCTTCAACATTTTTTTTTATCATTATGCTACTCACGCAGAAGTGGAAAAAACATTGTTTTATATAAGGCTTACAGCTTAAGGCTAGGTATGTTCATATTGATAAAGTCTTTTCAACTTCATATGTGACTGAGTGATATGTTTCATGCTAAGTGTGACACTTGTACACATATTATGGTGGATTTAACGAGTTGTTTGTTCGCATATGTGATCGAATATCTCTATATGTTTTTCTTGGATTTGATGATGATCATACTCTAGATTGACCAAGTATTGATATGCCATTAAAATTGTTGAACCCTCATGACAAAAGAAAAAAACTATGAAACTCTTGCATGAGAAAATGGCTACTTATGATTGTGTGTGAAAGTTGCTGTCAAACTTGCAAAAAAAAAATGTATATATTCATAGAATATTCAGTCTACAGTAAAAGCTATCACAGTCAAATAGTGTGAAAGTCGCCATATGATTGCAACCAAAAAAAAAAAAAGTCAATAAGGGGAATAAACCCTTTTAAGTTTATACAATGTCATATCATTGAGGGGGAGCTAAGTGCTCTTTATCACCTAAATTTTTGTTTCTGGCTAACAATATGTTTGACTTTTAGTATGTGAATATCTTGAAAATTTAAATGTGATGCAGTAACATAGATCACAACTAGAATTTGAACATGTTATCTCTGACTTGATATTTTCATTCACTCTCTCACTCTTTCATGAAACTGTTCATCTTAGTTGGAGTGTGGAGATTGAATTAATTTATCATTGATTTCATACTCCAAGCATTAATATTAAGTTTTGTGTGAATCAATGTTGTTTCATGCTTCACTTGAGAGTATGATGACATTAAAAATTGTACAAAGCTTGCAGGTTTGAGTTTGTGTTTTCTTGGCCAGTGAAATTAAAAATTTTCAAAATCTGCCAAAATAGCTCAAGCGGATAGCATATGGCAAGAGCCAACTTATGTTGGCAAGAGCAGACCCGGTGGGCTTGCATTTTTATTCCCAGCCCTAAAGTGGTCCAGCAGCGGTGGGTTCTAAATGAAAAAAGGGGCGTTTTGGTTCTACACTTTCCACTAAAATCTCCTTTTGATTCCAATCTCAGTAAGAGTTTTTCCTCTCTAGGGTTCCCAATCGCCATCTCAAGAGGGTTTCTCCGTGCGATCTCCACCGCATCGTTGCTCGTGTGGTTCCTTCACACTAGATCTTTCGATCTTCACTTCGTAGGGTAAGTCTTTGCGATCTTCTTTGGGTTTCATCCTCCTGGTAAGCGTCTTCACTTCCTCATGAATCATTTTCGTCTTGGGGTTGTTTATCTCTTGATTTTGGTCCAAATCTTGATTCGGTGTTGGGGCATTGCAAGTGTCTGTCTAGGGCTATACGGATTTGGATTTGTTTTTGGGGGTTTTGCTTGGGTTTATCTAGGGTACTTTCAATCTCCTTCTATGGGTCCTAAGGTGAAACATGCTATAAAATAGCCTATTCACCAAGTCTTTCGGACCGTCAAGGACCAAGAAAGGTGTGATGATTTCTTTCATTCCAAATCTATTCGTGTTGAACGTCCTGTCACCATAGAAGATTTCTTCAATACCCCTCTCAAGACTCAATTCGAGTCATGTGGGTGGGACCCTATGTTTAGTTGGTCGGGTGATGCACGAGTTCGCTTTGTTCACGAATTCTACGCCCACGTGCATGTTCCTAAAAAAAAGGACAATAAGTTTTTCTCTTATGTTAGGGGTCGTCAAATTACCCTTACTCCCGACGTCATCTCGACGTTTTTGGGCATTCCTAGGCATAACTCTACTTTTCCTCAGTCCCATGCTCTAGAGTCATTGCACGCCATGGCATTGTCCATGCGCTGAAATGGTCAAGGTTGGCCTCTTCGCAGTACCAAAATTCCTCATAAGAGCTTGTCTTCGTACTATAGGCTCTTGAATATTATTGCAGCTCACAATATTGATCCTAACAGCCACACTAGTTCCCTTGGTTGTACTCGTCTTAACCTTCTTCATGCATCGGTCATAACATTCCCATTGATCGTCCTAAGTTTATTTTTGAGACGATTAAGGAGGTTAGAGAAGCTGATCGGGTTCATTGTGGTTTGCCATTTGGGTTGTTTATTACGAACTATCTTCTTGCTTTGCATGTTCCCTCATCTTCTAATGAAGAGGCAAAGCAATCTATGGGGCCAATTAACCGATTTACTATGATGAGTAGTGAGTCTCGCGCTAGAGGAGCTAGGCCGCGTAATGGTCCTGCTGCTCCCATGGATGAGGATGCAGACTCAAAGACTGAGGACCTAACACCGGAGGAGAGGATGTTCACCATGCATGCTGATATTTATGACATGAGATCAATCTTCACCAATCAATTTGATGCTTTGAATGCTCACATGGACCAGATGGAGCTGAATGTCTCTCAGATAGGTAACACTGTTATTCAGATGTCTGATAACATGGCTGTTATTCGTGCTTTGTTGGAGGGACACCCTTCAACAAAAAGGGTATTTAGATTGTTTAGGCCTGTTACTAGTTTTGGTTTATATTTTGTCTCTGTCTAAAACTGGATATATTTTATGGCAAAAAGGGGGAGAAGAATGCTGTTTTTTTTTTTTTTTTTTTTGGTTTGGTATATATGATACTTAGTTGGTATATTATGCATTAAAAACTGAATGATGGTTATGCTTTATGTTATTGCTGGTGTTCTTTTGATCATGTCTTCATCTATCTCTTCATTTATCTATATCTTTGTGTTGATATTGTCATCTTAGGCTCATGCTCTTGATGTTGATTTGAGGGGGAGCAAGTGTTAATGAATTGAGGGGGTGCCTCAATATCATTTTTTTACACACTTGCTTTTTCACATGGTTATGCTTTTGTGAAGTGTTCAGGTTGATCGATGTCCTCAACCGTTGTTTTTTGAGCGATGAGAGAATATGTAATGGATTGGTTTTGTAATGATGTGTTTGAGTGCTTAATGTGCAAGGGTAGATTATTTTTATTAGTTTTGTCACAAAATCACCAAGGAGAGATTGTAAGGTTTTTGTTTTTGATGATTTGTATTTCAAACATGTTGTTAGGTCATGTTAGGTCTAATGAAGAAGGGGGCCTCATTGCAAAAGTTTTTCATAGCTCAGAGAGTGATTCCTAGAGCAACTTCACAGCTGGCACTAGCCAACTATGGAATAGGCACTTGCCATGTTGGGCACATTGGATTCTAGAGAGCTGACAACTAATGGCAAGATCATTGGCAAGATGAATGACACTTGCCATGCTCTTAAGTAGATTTCAATGAATTGATAAATAGTGGTAAGATCAATGACAAGATCAATGACCCTTGCCATGCTCATTGGTAGATTATAGAGAGTTCGCAAAAATTAGCTAGACGTATGGCAAGATTGATGACACTAGCCAATTTCAACATGGCACTTGCCATGCGTGAAAACCTGTGAACCTATTTTAACCAAGTTGATTGAAAAGTTTGGGATATGAATGACTCTTTAGAAGATCTTTCCTATATGACTTAGGTATGTATCTAGACATATTAAGTGAAAAAAAAAAGAGTCCATAGAGAGGATGATACCTATTAAAGAGATAGGTTTGGAAAAGAAATAAAAGACCGAAGAGCGGAGATTGGTGGATAAACTCTCCAACGTTTTTATAGAGAAAGATATAAAACTTTCTACCATTGAAGAACATTTAGAGAAGCTCGTTTTGGTGGATTCCGAAGGCAAAAATTAACATCATGATGATTCAGTGTTGGAGACAAAGTATCGTGGTGATTCGATGCTAGAGTTAAGCGACTAGAGAAGAATAGAAAATCGAGGAGTTGAGCAAGTTAAGTTAAACTGAAGTTCGTGGCGATTCGAACGGCATCCGTAGAGTTTGGTATTTGGTTGTAAGTTTAACTTGTGTAAACTATTCATTAATAGTGCTTGGCTCACTCAGACCAAAGGAGTTGGTCTAACATGGATTTTCTCGATTTGGGTTTCCATGACAAAAATCTTGTCTCATTGGTTATTATACTTTATTGTTTATGTGTGGAATGATTGCATAATTGAGCGAAGAGATTTTTTGAGTAATTAAGCCGATCATTAGGTGTTTACCCTCTAGGTTAACTTTTTTGGAAATTAGGTTTTTTGAAAATCCTTCTATGCACAAGAATGTTCACACATCTTCATCTAATGTCATATATGTTGAATCTGATAGTTGTCTTGACCATAGTGAGACTCTTGAGTCAAATTATGCTATGATGACTTAATGGATGATAAGAATAATGATGATGAGATTGTAGACCTTTAACAAGCTTATGACCAATTGTTTCAAGAGAGTTACAAATTAGGAAAAGTCAAAATTAAATTGGCTATAAGGGTGAGGACCTTAAAAAAAGATAAGGATGCATTGAAACAAGAATTTGTTGAAACTCAAACCCTTATAAGTTAATTGAGTATTCAAAGGGTGACTTTAAGCAACAAAGTCAATGTTCTTGAGAAAGAGAGTCAAGACAAAGTTGAGTCTAATAAATTTCTTGAGGACAAGGTCAACAAGATTAAAACTGAACTTGTTAATGTTCATCTATTTTTTAATAAGTTCATTGCAAGCTCAAAAAAGATTGATGAAACTTAGAATGCACAAAAGAGCTCATGTGACATGACTAGATTTGGATTCATAGTGAAGAATTCTAAATCTTTCCAACCGGCAAGTAAGTCTAATTCTATGAAGGCTTAAGGTGTTTCTTCTATACAAAGTGAGGCTAAGCATGCTAAGGTTGTTCCCTCATGCCACTATTGTGGAGCTAAAGGGCACATTAGGCCTCACTGTCCTAATTTGAATGCCAAGGTTGTGACTTCCAAACAAAACGCCGCCACACATATACGTGTTGTGCCTATTGCTGAGACTAAGCCTACTAGGTTTGTTCTAATTTGTCATCATTGTGGTGTTGAGGGTCGTATCCAGCCTCATTGCTTTAGTTGGGAGACTAAGCATGTGCCTTATAAGTTCATTACTTCTCATGTGAATCCCAAACATCCTAAGATTGTTCAATCTTTTAAGTTTAACCCTGTTTGTCATCATTGTGGTGCGTTTGGTCACATTAGATGTTATTGTTGCAAATTGAATAGGGTTCCTAGATCTCACATTAGTCATCAACCTAGGAATCATTTTGAGAGGTTTGAAAATCATATTAGAGTCCATACTGAACATGTGAAGAGATTTGTTTCAAAGTCAAGGCAAGTTTCCAAAACTCATGGTCAAAGGAGGAACCACAATGCCAAGGCAAGACCTTGGACTACACCCAAATTTCATGAGTTTATTGATAAACTTAAGATGAAATCTATTTGGGTCAGAAAATCTAATTTAGGCTCTTTGAGAATCTTTAAAAAATTTATAGGAGCAAGCCTTATATAGTAAAGGCTATTTGTGACATAGTCTAGGGTATTTGGGCTCATGCTTATTTTATTTTCCTAGAGCTATGATAAACTTTATATTTTTTTCGTTTTGTTTGATTTATTGAAAAAAATAGAACTTTTGAAAAATACCAAAAAGATTTTGTTTTTGTGTGTCTTGGTTTGATTGTGCTAATCATTGACTTAAAACATTCTGCATGAGTTGATTGATGCAATGGCATGTTTAAGATTGAATCCTATGTGTTCCATTGCTTACATCCTAATAAGTCAATAGTTTTGGTAATCTTTATCATACTTGTGATTCATGTTCATTTGATGCCTATTTCATGAGATTTCTTAAAATGTGGAATCGGCTTTTTATAATCCTTCTAAAGCAAACATCATTGTTGAAACTCCTTGAATCTTCTCATAACTAGATTGACCATGTTTATGTGATTCCTTCTTTTGTTAGTCTTATATCCTTGATAGAAAGGGCTGGTAGTGAGTGTGAGTGCAACTACCATTGTTATATGACAAGAGGATAAAGTTACCTACTCATGTTTGTGAAAGTCACCATCTCTTTATGCTTCAATGTTAACATTTTTGGAGAGATAGGGTTAGAATTTCATTGCAATTGTTAAGGGAAAGTGCATGAATTTTGAGTAGGTGATGAAATGGGTTTGACTTCTAGATCATGAGCTTCTCTATGATGTGCTATTCTTGATCAAGTCTAGGATTTATATTCTCACTGATCTCAATGAAGTTCATACATTCATCATACATTATCATGGATATGCTTTTGATCACCTTATGACCAATTGTTCTTATTTTTTTGTGATCTTTGAGCATATTTAATGTTGATTTTTTCATGCTAATGTCATCATGAGACTCTTGGGATATACTTTGTGTTTTCTTGATTGGCATGTTGATTCCAAGACTTTTTGTCTAAATTTTTTTCAATTTTTTGGTTGGTTTCAGCTTTTCTGTTGATTTCTCGAGACCTCGCTAGACCTAGCGGCCACGAAGTTTAGATATGGTTTTTTTTGCTAGCCTGGTTTTATTGGTTCATCTTATATGCCTAGTTAAGACTTTTTGGTTTTATTTTGTTGCTTGTACTCTGATCCTGCTTTGTATATTAGTTTTGTTT
Source organism: Euryodendron excelsum (assembly GCA_033060915.1). NCBI lineage: Eukaryota > Viridiplantae > Streptophyta > Magnoliopsida > Ericales > Pentaphylacaceae > Euryodendron > Euryodendron excelsum. The sequence goes on along the minus strand of CM065380.1, from coordinate 14,321,444 downwards.
CTGTCTTTGCTTATATGCTTGCTTTGACGATTTGTTCCAAAAAAGGGGAGAATATGAGTGATTGGTTTTATTCTTGTAACCTTGCACTTGATGATGTTTTGTGTTTTGTCTCTTGTTTAGTTGATATTGTGCAGGTACAAGAGTTTGGAATGCTTGGTATTTGATAAACAACATCCTTATGCTTATGAGTTGGGTTATGTTGTAATCTTTTTAATATAGGGTTTTGATCACAAAATTGCTAAAGGGAGAGATTGTAACATCATGTAATTATCTAAGTTTCGTGCCCTGTTTTATTCCTTGTGATTTGGGATGTTGGGGAGTTTATCACAAGCATTTGAGATGGTCGTACTGTCTATTTATTCGATCTCGTGATAAGAGAATTTTAGATGATACATAAAGTGATTGATTTTGGACTTCGATGGCCATCGGTAGATGTTGATACAAAAAACAGATTATGTGTAAATATGTTAAGACTTCGCTAGACCTCACTAGACTTAGTCAAAAGTTGATAGAAGAAACAGATTGGCTTAAAATTCTACTGAGACTTCGATAGACGTCGATAGAAGAAACAGATTAGCCCGTATTTGGCAGGTTAGATCTTGCTAGATGTTGCTGGATGTCGCTAGAAGCGAGATACGCGAGAATTTGACCTAGGGACGTGGGCCGCAAGATCTTTTTGACCATTATGGAAGCCCAAAAACCTTAATTTGCCTCCTCTATAAATATGAGGCTATGAGAAGGTCAAAATACAAGTCTAAAGAGGCCAAAATACCTTTGAAATAATCAATTGCACAATTGCTTGATATTCAAAGGGTTTCTATGAGAGCGGAATAGCTACGAAAATTATTCTAAAGGTTTCTACATAACTTGAAGAGGCTCTCAACTAGATTCTTAGCAAGATCAACCTTTATCCTTGATTGATTGATTTGAGTTAAACTCTTTGAGGATTCCAGATGTGTCGTGGAGCTTGGCACTTAATCAAACATTGAAAAATCGTATTAAGGGATAGATACATGATCGTGGGATTCGATCAATACAAGAAGAGCATACCCACAAGCACATGGATTCGGCACCCATGAATTAGAAGTATCTAGGGTTGGGTTGTAAGTTGACTCTTTTGAATTCTTTCTTGATAATGCTTGGTTGGCTAGACGATATCTTGTGGTTTTTTTTTATCCAATTAGGGTTTTTCACACAAAAATATCGTATGTCAATTGTGTGCTTGATTTACTTTATTTATTTTGACATGCTTTGTGATTACACGTAGTTATTGTCATAACTATCATAGTATTGAGCCAATAACTATAATTTAGCAAAGCTATAAACCAAGCAAGGTTTTTTCAGAAATTAGAATGGGAAATTTGAACTTATAATTCATTCAAATTTCACACCATTCAAATGAAAGAAAATTCGTGACTCCCAATTTTATAGTGAAGAAAAGAAGGTAAAATTAAAGGTTGACGCAGCCTTCCACTCAGATGTTTGTATGAAAGTATTGGGGTTGTAGCAAGAGATACTGATGGCCAATTGGTAGGTGTTAGTGTGCAGAAAATTGAAGGAATTTCGTCCTCACGAGTTGCTGAGGCATCTGCTATTCGTATTGCCTTGTTAGCTGCTTTACAATGGAAATTATGCAATATTCAGGTAGAAAGCGATGCATCGGCTGTTGCTTTGCTACTACAGAAAGATGATAATTTTTCTCTAGATATTGCAACCATTCTGTGAGATTGCAAGAGACTATGTTCTATGTTCTGTCAATGTTAGTTTTTATTTGTTCGTCGTTTGAAAAATGTGGTAGCGCATGAATGTGCTAAAGTTGCTATTTATGCTGTTGAATCTGGCACATGGGGTGCCAATTTTTCCCCTGGTGCCTGAATTTGTTACAGCAGTCTTGTTGGCCTATTGGTCATTGGTTTATTATCAATAAAAAAACCTATGCCTGTAGGAGTCTCTGACTTGATCGAGTTTAACAAAACTGTGTATGGCTGAGAGCCATTTGAGTTTTAAAAAAAAAAACTTTCAAAGTCTCTGGTTTAGATTCTTTTCTTAGCATTCTTGAATCACCCTGAAAAATCCAAGAAAGGAAAAAAGGACAGTAAAGATTCTAATCTCGGCTTTGCATTTTGGCATTCACGGCAACTAATACATGTCTCTCCTGCAGTGACAATGTGTATATTGGAGGCCCAGAATATCTCGGTTGGAAGGGTATCTTGACTGTAGCACAAGTTTTCTGTGCCATTTGCGACGGCCATTTGGGGTGGAAATTGGTAAGACAATTTTCACGAAGTTCTCTTTGCCCCCTGTTTGAGATCCTCTTAATTTGTTACAAAAAAATGTTCTAATTCAGAGAACATTTTTCAGATTGAACTGAGTTCTCACATTGATATGCTATTCCCAGAAAGATTCATACTGTATCTGTAAGTACTTGAATGCAACGTTGGTTATTATTTACTGATATGAATGAAGTTCGTTAAAACATTTATGCACAGTGACAGGCTGCTGAAGTGGAATGGTACCCGGATGCTGTATGCAGATACAAATGAACCTATTGGAAACGCGTAAAATTGTCCACGGCAAACCTCGTTACAAGGACATGCATATGGAGAATGGATCTTCTGAAATTCATTGTTGATTTGTTGTCTGCATTGTTGTTAGAATCATGTATGGAATATTATAGTAGAACAGAAGGGATAATTGTCGGATATCAATGTTGTTGGTTTAGGATTTTCAGTTTCCGAGGAACAAAACCCAAAATCTGATCTGCTTATGATCTGATCACGCACGTATTTCTAGGTTTTTTCTGAATTTTGCATACTGCAAATTGACAGCAAAGGACCCAGTAGTTGGCCTCTTTGTTTTTTCTTTTCTTTCTATTCTTCTAGTTTTCAGTTTTTTTCCTCTCTAGATATGTAGATTATAATCTTCTCTCTGCTGATTTCATTTTTGAATAAGGGTATTTTAATCATGTTGGTTATACTGATTATTTGTCTCAGTACTAATCAATACAGAGGACATGGCAGGTAATATAGATGTTAATAAGCATGTGTGAACTGCTTTGAAACAATGTTAGGTGCTATTGATTTTCTCATGTGATTGATACAAAATCTTCGAGTAGGAACAATAATGCTATGTGAAAATTTTCATCAAACTTCGATGTTCTGCCAAAAATCTTTCGTTGGCCATGACCTTAAAAAGTATGCCCATGACAACAAAAATTTGACAAAAAATAAGTTCCAATAAATCCTAGATAGAGAACTCCGGAAAACATTGAAAATCTTTGGATTAGTCTCTGATTTTTTCAAGGTAGAAACTCAAGTTGACTATGAATATGTTTATAGGGCACATTTCTAATATTAAGTTTTCAATTTGTCCCAATGGTTGAGACGCTTTAGACTTTCTCATTTAGTGAGAGTTCAATATCCACCGACTCCTTCAATTTTTTTTTTTTTTTTGTTTTTGATTGGCTTGCATAAAATAAAAATAAAAACACTTTCCAAATACCCTCTTTCAATATTTTTTTGTTTTGGCTTTGAAGACCTCTTTATATATTATATGTTGCACCCAGATTCGCCTAGTACAATATTATCCACCACTTCACCTTCTCCAAGTGATGTGAGACAATCTCAAGCTTCTAGTTGTCACAATCCATTCCCCCTTTGGGGCTGCGACGGGGACGTTGCAGGGGCAATTCACACACTTCTGGTTGGGCTTAGTTTTGATACCATTCTGTCGCACTTGAGTCCGCTTAGCACAATATTTTCACTTTGAGCCATATCACCCATGGCTTTAAAACATGTTGTTCTAAGTCGATGACCAAACTTATATATATAGCTCTTTCTTTTACCTTCTCTTAGAGATGTGAAACTCGTCACCAGATCCTATGCACCTCCCATAGTATTGGTCACAACCTCGAGGTTCTAGTCGTCATAGTTTGGATGACTCATGATTGAGTTTATGGATTCGACTTATCTGCTATCTCCAAATTAGTTTTGACTCTCTAATATATCCGTATATATATATATATATTTCTTTAGAAATTCAAAATACGATGATGTGTGTATTCTTATTACTAGCGTATATACTAGCTCAAGTAGTGGAAGTTAGTACATTATTTGACTTTTATGTTTGATTTGTATCTCATATGGGACTGGTCATAGCCCGTTAAATCTACGCACGCTTGTCTTATATTTTTTTAAGAACAATTATGTTAATAAACGGGCTTAAAATTTTTTGTTTAAAGCTCATCAGGCCTGAACCATAAATACTTGATTTTTAATCAATAAAAATTCACAAATTACATTAATTATCACATTATTAAGTTTAATTTGTGACAAATTTTTTTATTAAATAATCTTAGGTTTAATCAGCGGGTTTAGACACCTAATTTTATTTTAGAATGAGCGTGATTTTTATTCCAGACCCGTGGGATTATTGTGTAACATAGGCCCCCCACTAAATGATATTCTTGATAGTTAGGTTACTTTTGTTTCATATTAAGGTTGTGGGGAAATAATAGAAACAGCAAAATTTTATTGTATGCAAACCGTAGCGTGCCACACGCATGCAACACTCATTGTTATTATCTAACGCAACAATAATGAAAAGAATAAGATTGTAGTAATGGCTTTATTTTATTTCTCACTATATTCTTTTTTTGTAATTGTTAAACATATTTTGTGCACAGAAAAGTTAATTTAGGGAGTGTTTGGACAAATAGCTTATAAACCATAAGTCATAAGTTATAAGCTAATTTTAAAATGTCACTTTTTTAAATGACTTTTTCAAGCTCAACTTAGTTATAAAAAATCACTTTTTTTTTGTGTGGAGCCAAACACATTTTTAAAAAGTTATAAATTTAATCTATAAGTTATCGAAAGAGCCACATCCAAACACCCCCTTAATCTCTCTCTCAAAAACCACTTGAGAAGTTATGGCATTGCTATTCCTAGCTGTCTATAGGATAATGCTATACAACTAAAAAAATTCATACAGAATTTATCACCAGAATAATGTGGTTGGATAAGAGCTATTTACTTTAAAATAAAATATCATCACAATAAGTTTTAATAACAATAATATTATTGCCACATCATTGTAATAGATTTTTATACACATTTTTCTCAAAGAACAACATTTTTCCTGTCTATAAATGGGTAGAGCTATACAAATAAAAAAATTTATCCAAAATGAGGTGACAATACACCTCACTAGACACTGTCATATTTAAAAATTACAAATAAGTGCACTATCACAGATGGCTATACGGCGATCCCCCCTTGCTTTCTCACCTACTCCGAAGCTCTCCACGCACTTTTCCAATGTTCTTTTGGCATTCGTTCAAGCGACCGGAAAAACCAGACCTTCTTCATCAAAATTCTCATCTTGTGGTGAGACAAGCCAGCAGAAAAAACCAAAATCTCTTTCTCTTTAACAATGCTTTTATTTGATGATTCTAACAGAGGACTTGTAGATCATCATACTTTAGTCGCTAAACCAGGAGATCAATCTGTTTTTTTCCCTGTGTATTTACTTCTCCAATGAAGTATGCTCATTAAGATCGTATTAATACAAGTCCGAATAACAAGCGACTTAGGCAAAGATTAAAACTTCATATGGCAGAATGAAGAATTGCTAAAATTTCAAGTTAATTTTAAGCATTAATATTGCTCTTCTAAGATATGAATATTACTCGATAATTCTCGAAAGAACCCGTAGGACTAAATTAAAAGAGAACGGCAATTTTTGCCTATTTCTCTTGCCACATAAGCTACCAAGTCAAACATACACCCCATGGTTATTTCCGTACGTTTTTTTAATTAAAGAATAGTATTCTCCTTTTTATTAAAAAAAATATCATTCTTACAGAAAATATCCACTAGAATAATGTACAATAATAGTTTTATAATTAAAAATCATTATGATAAATTTTATGTATTGAAGTGAAATGATATCATTAATTCTATATAAATTTTCTGTTTGTATAACATTATCCTTCTTCTGCCTCGTAAACCGACTACACTCTCTTTCTACCATCAAGTTCCCTTAAATACCTCTCTACATACCAAAAAAAAAAAAAATCACCTCTATCTCTCTCTCAGTTTAAACCATCTTGAACTTCCATCTTTCATGTCCAAGAACTTGAATTCATTGTCGGCCACCTTTTCCCTCTGGGTAAGAGTCGTTCACTTCTCTCAGTTTAGTCCAATTCATGCTCTGTTTCTTGTTTCAAGTTAACATTGAAACGTTAGTTCATACCGTTTTCAGAGCTTTTTGGTTGGTCGAAATGGAGATAACGGGGGATGAAATAGTTCTCGCAATACACCAAACTCCAGGTGTTAGTTTCTTTCTCTGCCGTCAATGCAGACTCAGCATTGCCTTGACCCGACAGCTTGTTCACACCGCGAGAACTCTCTCTCTCTCTCTCTCTCTTTTGTGTTGTATATTTGATTGCTTAGAAGTTAGAAACCATGCATTGATTTCTACATGAACTTTTTATATGTTTATAACGTCTCAATGCTGTCGAGTTATAAATGGTAAGACTTCTGAATGCAAGTTCTAAATGTTTGTTGAGAATTCTTGCAGTAATTTGGTCAGTACGAATAACAGAAAAATAATAATAAAATAAATCAAAACACGCAAAAAAAAAAGAAAAGTGATACTAGTATTTAGGATGGTTCGGCAAAATTGTCTATGTCCACGAGGCATGCTCCGGTCTCCTTTTTTACTATTGAAAAAAATTGAGAACAATGGTGTAAGTATACACTCAAGTTTAATATCTTAAACCCAAATCTTAAACTCTTGTACACCCGTCTCAACTAACCCTCTCAATCCCATTAAAGAAAACCCCACTTTCTCTTCTTCAAAAATCAGCAATAGATTTTGCCACTGCAACCTTTGATTTTGGCACCACTAACAGACAATCGTTGATAAACTTTCCGGCTGCCGTAATTGAATATGCAGCCACACTCAACAATTCTTCACCTTGGCAAAAATTCAATAGCCTCCACCTAAAATTTCAAGTCCGCATCTTGATGTAGATGCCCATCCCTATGCCCTGAGATGCTCCACCAATCTTTAACAATGCGAAGATTGATCAAGTCCAAGAATTGCTTAAACTTTTATGTAGTCAACAATTTTGTTAAAATATCTACTGCATTATTCTCAGTATGAACATTTTTCAAATTTATCTTGCTTTCTTCTACCCATTCTCTGAGTGTGTGATATCTCACGTCGATGTGTTTTGTCCTGGCATGATAAACTTGATTCTTTGCTAAATGAATTGCACTTTGACTATCGCAATACTGCTCCAAGCCTTCCTGCTTCAACCCTAATTCCTTGACCAAACCTGTCAACCACAAAGCCCCTTCGGCAGCTTCCACCATTGCTATATATTCCGCTTCAATTGTGGATAAAGCGGGAGTCGATTGAAGCATAGCTTTCTAACTGATAGGCCCACCTACAAGAGTAAATATATATCCTGTAGTGGATCTCTGCTTGTTCAGATCTCTTGCATAGTTTGCATCCACATAACCTATAATATGTCTTGTTTCATCTTATTTCTGATACAAGATACTGAAATCCGCCATACCACTCAAATACCTGAATATCCATTTAACTGCATTCAAGTGCTTCTTTTTCGGATTATCCATGTACTTACTCACAACACTGACTACATGTGAGATATTTGGTCGACTGCAAACCATGGTATACGTTAAACTTCCCATTGCACTAGTGTACGACACTCAGGACATTTGCTCCACCTCATCATCTGTAAAAGGACATGATCTAACAGATAATTTAAAGTGGTTAGCTAGAGGAGTACTGACCAATTTTGCATTTGTCATATTAAATCTCACTACACCTTCTCCACATATTTCTTTTGTGACACCCATGGTTTGCCTTTTTCTTTGTCCCTCCAGATTTTCATTCTGAGGATCTTTTTAGCAGCTCCTACATCCTTCATATCAAATTATTCTCTTAATCTGAACTTCAATAAATCTAGCTTATGCATGTTATTTGAAGCAATTAACATGTCATCAACAATTAATGTGAAAGAAACCATGTCTTCAAAGTTATACATAATTAATGTGAAAGAAGATGGATCTCCACTACCAACAATTAATGTGAAAGAAACCATGTCTTCAAAGTTATACCTACTGGTGCCTTATGAGCCATTTTCTCTTTGCCAGCAGCTATAGTAATGGGTTCTTGTTGCCTTTCATCATCAAATGTTTCTTCTAAAGAAGATGTTGGTGCATCATCGTCTCTATTAGGCCATCGTGTTTCATCTGACTCCATTTGGACTAATAATTTTTTTCCATGAGCTTCCACCTTCTTATTGGCTTCATTCCTATTTAAATTCAGCATGTGTGTTTCATGGAAGACAATATCTCTGTTAATCACAACCTTCCATGCAATTGGATCCCAAATTTTGTAACCTTTTACGCCTTTTTCGTAACCAACAAATATGTAATGTTTTGACTTTGGGTCTAACTTTGACCGTTGCTGCCCCTACACGTGAACATAAGCTGAGCAACCAAATATTATTAAATTAGAATAATCAATTGGTTTACCTGTCCAAACCTCCTCAGAGACTTTGACATTAATAGCCAAAGATGGTGATCTATTAACAATATAGCATGCCATGTTAACAGCCTCAGCCTAAAATGGTTTTAGCAAGCCTGCATGTATTCTCATGCAACTTGCTCTTTCTAACAGGGTCCTATTCATTCTTTCTGCTATACCATTTTGTTGTGGCCTCTCTGGTGTAGTATAATGATGAATAATCCCTTCTGTCTTGTAAAATTTTCTGAACCTATGGTGTTTATACACTATCCCGTTGTCCGTCTGTAAGTACTTGACTTGCTTTCCTATCTACTTTTCAACTTTCACTCTCCACTACTTGAATTTTTCAAATACTTCACTTTTGTGCTTCATGAAGTAGACCCATACTTTTCTAGAGAAGTCATCAATAAATGTGACAAATAAAGTGTTCCACCTTTGGATAGAGTTGTCACGGGTCCCTACATGTCAGAGTGTATGTACTCCAATACATCCTTCCTCGTATGATATCCTTCTTTAAAGCTAACTCTGCACTGTTTACCATACAAGCAATACTTACAAAAATTAATTTTACAAGTTTTTACCCCATCAAGCAGATTGTGTCTATGAAGTTCCTGCAGTCCTTTCTCACTCATATGGCCAAGGCGTAAATGCCATAGAGTAATGTCATCAGTACTCGGATCCAAAGGAGTTATCACAGTTGCTCCACCTGTAACTGTACTCCCCAACAGTGTATATAAGTTTCCTTGTCGTTTTCCCTTCATGACAACCATAGCCCTTTTAACAACTTTTAGGACCCCACCTGTTATTGTGAAGGCAAAACCATTAGAGTCAAGTATACCCAAAGAAATTAAATTCTTTTTGAGGTCAGGAACATGTCGCACATCACCTAGAATTCTCACTATACTATCAAACATTTTAACTTTAATGGTTCCAATTCCAACATTATTGCAAGCTGCATCATTACCCATTAGAACTGTTCCTCCAATACACAGTTTATAAGTATCAAACCATTCCCTATAAGGACACATATGATAAGAACATCCAGAATCCAAAATCCATTTGTCAGCAAGATAATTCGTACCTGTAGTAACTAATAATAAATCACCATTACCATCTGCACTATCTTGTACAATGCCCGCTTGATTTGAATTTAGAGATTTTTACACGCAGTCCCTCTTCAAGTGTCCTTCCTTCTGACAATAGTAACAATTGAATTTTTTCGCTACTCATTCCTGTTGATTTTGAACATGACATTTCCCTATTTCCAGAGCCTCTGTTGTTGCTCCTTCCTCATTATTGGCTTGATTCTCCTTTAGCCACCAACCCTTCTGCTTGGGAACTGTTGCTCAGCTTTCGGAGTGTCTCCGTCTCCAAGAGAGCCGTTGTGACCTCATTTATACTAAGAGTATCTTTTCCAACCAAAAATGTAGTCACAAGTGTATCAAAAGAATTTGGAAGAGAAGCCAAGAGAAGAATAGCTTTATCCTCCTCTTCAATTTTAACCTCAACACTTAAAAGTTCAGTAATAAACTTATTGAAAACATTAAGATGATCCATAATATTTGTTCCATCTTCCATCCGCAATTAGTATAATTATTTTTTCGGGAACAATTTATTTGTGAGTGATTTGGACATATAGAGGTTTTTCAATTTTTTTCATAACACTGGAGCAAATACTTCATTCAAAAAATTATATTTTACCTCTGGTGCAAGACATAATCGAATTGAACTCACAGCCTTCATCTCAAGTCCTTCCCAGGCATCATCTTTCATGTCTACTGGTTTGTTTGCTTTGCCTTAAAGTGCTTTGATTAGCCCTTGTTGCACTAAGATATCTTTCACTGTGCTTTACCACAGACCAAAGTTATTTTTCCCATCAAAGGGCTCCACCTCAAAATTTTTCACTGAGATTCCTTTTCCTGCCATCGTACTTATTCTGGTGAATAAGAACTATGTACACTTATTCTTAATTCCTGACCTCCCAAGTCGAACTTGGAAGCTCTGATACCACTTGTTGGAAATTCTCGCAGCTATTTGGTCAGTACAAATGATAGAAAAATAATAATAAAATAAATCAAAGCACGCAAAAAAAGAAAAGTGACACCAGTATTTAGGGTGGTTCGACAAGATTGCCTACGTCTACAGGGCTCCGGTCTCCTTCTTGACTATTGAGAAAAACTGAGAACAATGGTACAAGTATACACTCAAGTTTAATATCTCAAACTCAAGCCCTTAAACCCTTGTACACCGGTCTCAACTAATCCTCTTAATCCCAGTAAAGAAAACCCCACTTCCTCTCTTCTGATTGTGTCTTGAAAATGGGAGATTTGTTGGTTATTTATAAGAATAATACGAATGGCTCAGCGTGTAAATAAGTTGAAAGACCATGGTAAATAGTTAAATGAATTAGTTACTATTCATAGTATTGTTCATGGGTCCTACCCATTTGTTTTGTCTCCCAATGTTTCTTCATGCGTTTTCCTCCTTTTTCATCCGTCATTTTCGTTCGTCTTCTTCATCCTTCTTCTTCCTTTTTGGATGAAGAAATCGGCATCCTTCGCGTTTGTGCCTGCCAGAAACTTCTTCCTTTCTAGTTGAAGAAATCGGCGTCCTTCGCGTTTGCGCCTGCCAGAAACTTCTGTTTACGCTGTGAATGTTTAGGAGTTTGGATGCACCGACGCCTACCAAAAACTCGTAATGGATTTTGCCACCACAACCTCTGATTTTGGCACCACTAATAGACAATCGTTGATAAACTTTCCGGCTACCATAATTGAATATGCAGCCACACTCAACATTCTTGGTACTTTCCTTGGGAGAAACGAAAATATAGTGTCAAAACATAAACATGGTTTACTAATTATAGTAGTAAACGTTTTCATCCATGAGAATTGGGTCTAAATACTTGAAGTTGTATAAAAGTCATGGTTCTTGTGGTGTTTATATTTTGAACGAATATATTTTCTTGAAGTCCTTGAAGAAAGAAATCAATAGCTAAACATGGTCTAATGTTAGATATATATATATATATATATATGCATGTACATAAATATACCATTACATATGAGTGAAAATTAAATTGTATATTTACTCTTAACTATGCATTAAAGATCCTATTAAGCAGAAAGAATTCTATTCCTACTGTTGTTTTCAACTTTTTTTATTATTTATCTATTCAGTTCAGATGGTGTCAAGTAGGAGTCTTCTGAAATCTATAAGTTTGAACGATAGATATAGAAATACAACCTTAAATTTCGCATATTCATGACAATTACTCATGCTTGTCTCTAGTGCAGAAGCAATATTATGGGCGTTTGTGCCCGCCGAGATCACTACAGGGATGATGATTTCACAATAGCAAATATTTCCTGTATCCTATACCGCAGTCATTTGGGGTGGCAAATGGTAAGACAAATCTCACAAATTTTCTCTTTGTTCTAACAGTACTAATGTTACTAAATTTTTTCTAAGTCATAGTACAATATTGTTCAGGTCGAAGTGGAATACAGAAGCGCTATCCTCGTCCTAGGAAGATACGTATTCTTTTTGTAAGTCTTTGATATGGGTTTCATTGAAAAACATGTGACTAATCTACTACCAGGTACTGCTCCTATCTTAAAGGTGGCATACAGGATGGCACATGTTGAGTTGAGAGAGTTACAGACTCAGTTGCAAGAGCTTTTAGATAAAGGTTTTATCAAGTCTAGTGTTTCACCTTGGGGAGCACCAGTATTATTTGTGAAGAAAAATGATGGCACTATGAAACTGTGCATTGATTATAGGGAGCTAAATAAGATTACAATCAAGAATAGGTATCCCTTATCGTGCATTAATGACTTGTTTGATCAGTTACAAGGGGCACATGTGTTTTTCAATAGTGACTTGCAGTCAGGGTATCACCAGTTGAGGATTAAGAAGGGAGATGTTCTTAGGATAGCTTTCAGGATGAGGTATAGGCACTACGAGTTCTTAGTTATGCCCTTTAGCCTTACTAATGCACCAGCAACATTCATGGATATGATTAATAGGGTTTTTAAACCCCAGTTAGATTGATTTGTGATTGTATTTATTGATAATATTCTGATCTACTCCAGGAGTATGGACGAGCATGAGGAGCATTTGAGGTTAGTACTGTAGATTTTGAGGGAGGAGAAGTCTTTTGCTAAGCTCAAGAAGTGTGAGTTTTGGCTTGATAACATATCCTTTCTGGGTTATGTAATTAGAAGTGGTGGAGTATCTATGGATAGGCAATAGTGGATTAGTCTCATCCAACCCCGGTGACCGAGGTGTGTAGTTTATTAGTTTTAGCTAGGTACTACAAACGTTTTGTGGAAGGGTTTTCTCGTCTTACCCTACCATTTACTAGTCTTTCTAGGAAGGGAGTGAAGTTTAATTGGTCCGATCACTGTGAAACTAGCTTTTAGGAGGTTAAGGAAAGATTGGTGACTGCACCTATTCTTGCCTTACCAACACAAGGTGGTGGCTTTGTGATTTATAGTGATGCTTCTCGCTAGGGTTCAGACTGTGTATTGATGCAACATGGTAAGGTGATAGCATATGCCTCTCATCAGTTGAAATCACATGCGAAGAATTATCCTACTCATAATTTGGAGTTAGCAGCAATGGTTTTTGCACTAAAGATCTGGAGATATTACTTGCATGGGGAGGCGTGTGAGATTTACACAGACCATAAAAGTTTGAAGTATATCTTTACCCAGAAGGAACTTAATATGAGGTAGAGAAGGTGACTTGAGTTGCTTAAGGATTATAATGTTAGTATCTTATATCATCCAAGGAAGGCAAATGTGGTTATTGATGCTTTGAGTAGAAAATCCTTTGGGGGTAGTTTGGCAGCATTTATTATGGAGCGGCATCCATTAGAAGATTTGAGGCGTTTAGGAGTTGAGGTTATTTACCATGGACAAATTGCACTATGTTGTCAATTGATAGTTAAACCCACTCTTTTTTATAAGGTCAAGGTAGCACAGTTAGATGATTTTCAGTGTCAAAAGATTAAAGAAAAGTTGAGAAAAGGAGGATTTTCAGATTTCTCGACAAGCAGTGATGGGGCACTTAGATTTAGAGGTCGACTTTGTATTCCCTCTAGTAACTAGTTGATGAGAGACATTATGATTGAGGCTCATAATTCAGCGTATAGTATTCACCCTGGGAGTACTAAGATGTATAGAGATTTATGGGAGCATTTCTGGTGGAGTGGCGTGAAAAGAGATATTGCAGAATTGGTAGCACAGTGTCTTACTTGTCAACAGATTAAGGTTGATAATCAGAGACCAGCCAGAAGCTTCAACCATTACTTTTGCCGGAATGGAAGTGGGAGCATATTACCGTGGATTTTGTTTCAGGTTTACCACAAACTCGTGCTGGACATGATACAGTTTGGGTGATAATAGACAGATTGACTAAATCTGCACATTTCACTGCTACTAAGAAAACCTTTGCACTTGACAAGGTAGTATAACTTTATGTGAGGGAGATCATTAGATTGCATGGTGCACCAATGTCTATTGTTTCTTATCATGATCCTAGGTTCGTGTCTAGGTTCTGGAATAGCATACAGACAACTTTAGGTACACGTTTGAGCTTTAGTACAGCTTATCACTCGCAGACAGATGGACAGTCAGAGAGGACTATTTAGATGTTGGAAGATATGCTAAGGCCTTGTGCTTTAGAGTGGAGAGGCAATTGGAACGAGCAGTTGGTTTTAGTAGAGTTTGCTTACAATAACAGTTACCATTCGAGTTTGGGAGTTGCACCTTATGAGGCTTTGTATAATAGGAAGTGTCAATCTCCTGTGTGTTGGTTTGAGGTAGGGGAGAGGTAGCTTTTGGGTGCAGAGTTAGTGCAAGATGCCAATCAGAAGATTACTACTATTCGTTAGAGATTGCTAGTTGCACAGAGTCGTCAGAAGAGTTATGCAGATAACAGAATGAGGGACTTAGAGTTCAAAATTGGTGATAAGGTGTTCCTTAAGGTTTCGCCTTGGAAAAAGGGTGATTTGATTTGGTAAAAAAGGGAAGTTGAGTCCTCACTTTGTAGGGCCATTTGAGGTACTAGAGAAGGTTGGTGCAGTAGCATATTATATTGCTTTGCCGCCTAGACTTGTAGAGGTACATAATGTTTTTCATGTGTTAATGTTAAGGAAGAATGTGTAGAGTCCATCACATGTGATAGATTATGAGCCACGTCGAGTTCGAGAGGATATGACTTATGAGGAGTAACTTGTTGAGTCTTAGACACTATGGAAAAGATACTTTGAAGTAAGACAGTTTCACTTGTTAAAGCTTTGTGGCGTAACCATTCAGTTGAAGAAGCTATGTGGGAGCGCAATGAAGAAATGCAGGAGAAGTACCTTAATCTTTTTGCATGATCTCATCAGGTAAGTTTTGAGGATGAAACTTTATTTTAATAGGGGAAGATTATAAAAACCCTGATTTTTATTTCATATTTTTCTCAAATTTTATATGCATCCTAATAATTTTAATATTTTAATTTGAGAGTTTTTAGCCGTATAGTGTCAAATTATTATATTGATGTGAATCAATGATGGTGGAATTGGTGGGAGACATCAATAATTTGAATCAATGATGGTGGAATTGGTGGAAGACATCAATGATGTGAATCAATAATGGTGGAATTCTGTCTTCTTCTCGTAGAATTCCTTCTGCTTTTTTGTGTTTAAATTCAAAAGAGCCAAACACAAATAATGGATCGGGCAAAAGAAGATAGTACAAGGGTAGAGGAGGAAAGAGAATACTTTGGTGGTCTTTGGTTATTGAAGAAGAGACTCAGCCAGAAAATAGAGAGGGCCGAGAGAGGGAGAGAGAGTTCCGATAGTCGATCAAAGGACAGGAAGAAATAGAGTCTGTAAAGCAAGTAGAGAGCATTCCAGTGATCATCCTTAAGGTATGGATTTTGTTTTGGGTATGGTAATTGTATGCAGAACATTAATTAGATTAGTATATATATTGGCGTATTTGGGCTGGTGGATTTTATGAGAATGAACCCTAGCGTAAACCTGTTAATGGTGTTATATAGAGAATTGGTCAAAATCTTAAGATTTGGTGTAATGAATAATGTTCAGTGGCTTTGAGTACTTGTACGCATAACTACGCCATGACTTGATTCTAGTTCACGTGGGCATGAAGTTCTAGATTGGTTATCAATGCTTTAGTGTGTGTGTGGATATATATATATATATATATACATGTAGTATTTAAAGTATAGCGTAGAATAGAGTCAAAAAAAAAATGAAAATGATGGCTTGTTTGGTTGGCAATCATGGCTGTCGAACCAAATAGCTTTAGGATGGGTTCTTTCGTGCATCGGCAAAAAAAAAAAAAAGGAAGAGAAAGGAAAAGAAAAATGTCAATTGCAGAGCGTGAATCGGGGTTTTGAGAAAGATGGGTGTTGGAGAAATAATCCAGTGGGATCAATTCTATAATGCTTGGTGCACCCTAGTACTTAAGCTAATCAGGAAGATTTTTAATTATAAAGTCAATCCTACCTTAGGTTTCTTTTTTTCGATTTGTAGATTCTAAATTTCAAGATTAGTTTTAGTAAATTTCAGCCGTAGAATATGTATTAATATTAGGCTTTTGCTTGGTAAGTCAAGTAGCACTCGTTAATTGCGTGTGGTATTTTTAAGACTACATTCCTTAGGCATCAAGTGAGGGTCTTGCCTTACTAGTATGATAATTGCAAATTTAATTCCATGCATATGAGATTTGTGAAGAATGATTTTAATTATCATACACATTTATTTTACTGAAAAACTACAATGCTTTATCTTGATATGAGAAAAGTAGTTACTCTTAAGAATGAGCATGAGTTGAGATTATTATGTGTTGCTTTTAAGAGAAATGTGATATTTTATTATTTGAGAAAGGGCATTATTTAATTGAGAAGATTTTTTAGAGATCCAGTCTATTCTTTTGAGAAAGTGATTTTATGCTTGCTTTAATATTATTCATTAAGATGGTACAAACTTTATGATATTGTGCTTGAGACCATTTCTGAGAAGTTTAGGGGATACGCCCTCTTATTGAGGTGACTCTAGCAATTAGGGGATAAACTTAGTTCTTAACAGTTGTAGGAGACCTCAACTGGATCAGCTTAAGGAAAAGACTCATGCGCCAGCCTAAAGTGACTCTAAGTGCTGTGTGGATTCACTAGGCTGAAGCCCTGAGATAAGATTTGGCATTGAGATATGAGATGTTATTCTTGGCTTCTTGAGTTATTACACTTATCATTTTTGCCAGTATTATTTATATTCTAAGAGATGATATTTTGCTCCCATTTTGAGTTATAAGATGTTAAGAGATGATTTTGCTTCACCATTGAGTTTGTAAAATTTACTTGTTTTACTAAAGCATGCAAAGTATATGATTGTGCATTGGGAAAGTTTTTAAATAAGTTCTTTTAGCTCATTAGTCTATATATGGCAAATTGTATTTTCAATTATCAAGTGTATTATTGCAAGGCTTATCAGTCACTGAGTTATGCACTAACGCTCATATTTAAAACATTTCAGATGAATGAGTTGGTGGTTAGAGTTGGACTTGAAACCGAAAACCTTTGTTTACCTCTGTCGCGCCCTGATTTTTTGAGGTGTCCAAGGTCCTTTCAGCTCGGAGACCCTAAAGCACAGAACTTTGTCATTAGAACTCATCCTCCTAGAAGGACAAGTGCGACTAGGTTTGAAAATTGATTTGATTAAGGGCTTTTTAAAAAAATAGGAGTCGCCACCTAACTTCATTAAGGTGAGTTAGGACACCTAAAACTAAGTGTTAATCCGAAGATTAACCTTAAGGTTTCTTAGAAAAGGTTTTGAAAAACTCCCTCAAGAGAGGGGGTTTTTAAGAAAATAGGTTGTTTGGCAACCTTTTGAAATGTTTAAGCTCCTTTTTGAAAATAACTCCATTTTGGTCTTTCTTAAACAGAAATCTACAGTTCGGGGGTTGGTTACGTATAGGGAAGATATCCTAAGATCATCACCCTACCCCGCCCTTTCGGTACCTACATGTCTAATCACCCTTTGTTCTCTCACTAGAATAACCGGTTACCATTGTCCACTTAATATCCACTTTAGAATTTTGAAAACGGGGTCTAGTCATCACTTTTTGGATGAATGATGCATGATGCAAGTTTCTTGAAGAAGTTTCATCCGATGCATGATGCAAGTTTCTTGAAGAAGTTTCATCCGATGCATGATGCAAGTTTCTTGAAGAAGTTTGAAAATAATAGGAGATTTTGAAAGAGTTTGAAATAGAATCTTGGAATTGATTGGAATTTTTGAAAAAGGGATTGGAGTTGAAATAAAAGTTATGACCGCACCATTTTAGGTTGCCTATGTATCTCATTTGGCGAGAATCAGGTCATTCGTAGTTCGAGCAAGAGCCCGATGGAAAATAGGCGCATTAGGGCCTTTGGAAGGTTTAAAGACACTTTAGGGTCTTTGGAAAAGTTTAAGACACTTTGAGGTCTTTGGAAGTTGAAAACTCTTTATGGTCTTGGAAGTTTTGACTTGAAATTAGAAGTGAAGTGTTTTGAAAATGCTTTTGGATTGACTCTAAGCGAGTTTTGGAAAAATGATTAGGCATGACTCAAGAGAACTTGAAAGTGTTTTTGGAGTCTTGTTTTGAAGACCTTGGAGGCATGACTTTAGAATGTTTGGATGGATTAATTTTTGAAAGTGGTCTTTGAAAATTGAGTGTTTGGAATCCTAACATGGACAACCTAAGAAGTTGTTCTTGATTTATCACTTGTCCTTGGAATCCCTAACCATGAGAGGGCTAGGAATACCTTAGGTTTGTGACTTTTGGAAACATCTTTGGAAAGGTCTTGAAGATGGAGTGTAGGAACATAAGAAGAGCATATGGAGTTGGGTTTTTGAAATCATGGGGGTAGGAGGTTTTGGAAGAATAGGTTAGGAGGGTATTTGGAAAATTTGAATGATCATTTGAAAAAAGGGGTTCAAGAGTTGGAACCTTGAAGTGCATTAACCTTGGTTCGGTTAGTCTAGGGTTAGGGGGAACCTAAGGTTAAGATAACCTATGGTTAGGTAACTAGGGTCAAGTTAACCTAGGGTTAGGTAACTAGGGTCAAGTGAACCTATGGTTAGATAACTAGGGTCAAGTTAACCTAGGGTTAGGTAACTAGGGTCAAGTTAACCTTGGGTTAGGTAACTAGGGTCAAGTTAACCTAGGGTTTGGTAACTAGGGTCAAGTTAACCTTGGGTAAGGTAACTAGGGTCAAGTTAACCTACGGTTAGATAACTAGGGTCAAGTCAACTTAGGGTTAGGTAACTAGGATCAAGTTAACCTAGGGTTGGATTGAAAGATGATTTTGAAGTGTGATTTGGTGCATTTTTGGAAAGAGTTTTAGAAAACCAAACATATTATGCAATGGACTTTAGTATGCCATCTCTTTGAAGATCATTTCTATGAAAATTTTGACTCTAGTTAAGAGTATGATTTGTATGGGTGGTGCTTGGAGACCATTCCAAGGAAGGTTTCCTCATGGCCATTATAACCAATATCTTGGCAAGAGTAATAGGGGTCAAAATTCAACATAATGATAGTGATTTTTAGAAGATCATTTTTATGCAAAGATGGAGAGAATGCATTTTTGAAATCATCTTTGAGGAAGGATTTTGAAAACCATTTTTCAAGGGAATCATTCCATCAAGAGAAGGTTCATATGGCCAATAAAAAGGGAGACCACTCATGAGAGGGTTCCATGGGGCCATTCCAACCCCTAAACTTGAGAGAATGGAAACCATAAAAATCAAAGGATTTGAACATCATTCTTAGGCGATCATAAGGAGAAATGGGGACCATTCTAACAATTTAGGGGTCCTATGGCCAATATAAAGAGAGACCACTCAAGAGAGGGTTCCATGGGGCCATTTTAACCACTAACTTTGAGAGAATGGAAACCTTGAAAATTAGAGAGTTTGAAAGAAACTTTTGTGCAAGTTGAAATACAATAGTACAAAAATACGAATTAGAGGGTTGTGAGGGATTTTCTAAGGCATGATTCCTAAAGTCTCATCCTAAACTTCAAGGGGCTAACTCTTGGAACAATTTTTGAAGGACATGTAGAACTTGAAAATGTCATGAAATTAAGAGCAATGCAAGCATTGTGGAATATGGTAATAAACATAAAATGAAGCCAAGCATACAAGACATGATCAAAATAACAATATGCAAGGGGTCATGATTCATATACAAGGTTTTTAGGCTTTACCATACAAACA
This sequence comes from Euryodendron excelsum, assembly GCA_033060915.1. NCBI lineage: Eukaryota > Viridiplantae > Streptophyta > Magnoliopsida > Ericales > Pentaphylacaceae > Euryodendron > Euryodendron excelsum. The sequence goes on along the minus strand of CM065380.1, from coordinate 14,301,601 downwards.
AGGGGCTCTTAGGCCATACCATCTTAAAGTAGGCTAGTGAGAGGTCCCCCTACACGGTGGCTCTCACTTGCTTTCCTTTAGGCATGATCTAGGAGCCCTCTTGGCTCAAGTATGCAAGAAAGAGGGGTTAAAGATGGGGATTAAAATAGAGAATAGCCTAAGTAGGCTAGGAGGGAGAAAAGAAGAGTGGGGGAGAGCACAAATATAAAAGGGATACCACCTTTTGCCTTCAACACTCTTGTAATCTTCAATGGATGTCTTGATTGGAGCTTGAGTGACTTCAAGAAGGCTTGAGAGGCTTGAGTGGAGTGTATAAGTGTGTATGAGGCTTAGGAGAGGTAGAATCTAACCTAAGTGTTGGAGGGGAGGAATATATGTAGAGATTCGAGTTTTTGGAGTGATTTCAGCAGAGTTTCGTATCAATTTCGGACCTGGAATATGCAAGGGGGGAGGCCTCTATTTATAAGCAATCTGGAACAGACCATGCGCATATACTACATGCGCATGGCCAAAATTTTGCCGTGCGCATGTAGCACATGCGCAGGTACTGTTTCATTGCCACAATAACACGTGGCACCCTATGTACTGGTTAAATCTCGACCGTTGATCGAAAGTCGGTCGATCTGAACAAAATTTGAGCGCATGTAGCATACACTCCATCATCGGGAAGAATCGCCCAAACTTTGCCTCGATAATTGGGCCAACCGGGAAGCTTCCAAGGGAATCGGTCGCACTTGGGATGTTCTCCTAGTGCATCCGATGAACTTTCATGTTTTCGAAGAGTTTGAATTATGTTCAGAAGCGTGGGATATTGTCTTGGGAAGCGTGCCAAAAAGGACACTTTTGTGGAGTGTTTGTGATACGCTTTGTGTGTGTTTGAAAGTGGCTGTTTTCGTTTGATGTGATCAAGGCCTTTGAGAAGCGATCTATTCGATCGGACCTTTTCGATGGAAAGTACACTGGAAATACTTTCTAGAATTCCCAAATTTACGCATTTCTCAAGTCGTTTGACGGTGCGTTTTGATTAGGGAATCAAAGAAAAAGTCAACCTTAGCGGAGCGTTTGTGAAACGCTCTAGGGGTTGTTGAAAGTTATAGTATTCGCACCGTACGATGGAGGGCTTCAGGAAGTGATTCATTCGATCGAACCGTATCGGTGGAAAGATCTATGGACGAGCTTTCGAGAATTTCCTAATTTACGCATTTCTTAAGTCGGTTGACGGTGCGATATAATTAGGGAATCGGGAGAAAAGATAATTTAAGCGGAGCGTCTGTGAGACGTTCTCGGGAACTTTTATCGAGTCGTGTGAGTTTAGTGTCGTAGGGTGTTCCTTGGGTTAAACAAAGATGTGTGGTGGAACCTCCGCTCGAAATCCCAAGGCCGGTGCTGTTTCAGGGCATATTTGGGTTTCCATGGGCAAAACGGTCATTTTAACCGGAGTTGGCTGGAAATGGTCAGGAATGGTCCGATGTATTGTGTTAGGCATGTAGGGCTATTCAGGGATGGTTTTGAGGGAGTTTGTCGCCGTTCAGCGAGGTTCGTGCCGTGCTGAGTCATTCAGGGGCAAAATGGTCATTTTGGCCAGAGTGAGCCGAAATAGGACCAGATTTGGACCAAATGGCGTGCGGGGGACGCCCGATGGTTTGAAAACATTGTGGAAAGATGGACTTGTCATTTTGAGGGATTTTGAACTTTTCCAAAACGTGCCTGGAGGCCCAAGGGGCAGATTTGGTTATTTTTTACCGAGTCGGGCTAGCAGGCGCCGGTGTTGACCTAGGTGTTGGTTCCCGAGACCATCCGGTCTCGAAAAACTACCTGTGCGGTGTTAATCTCTAAGAACGCCTGGTCTTAGAGAGCTACCTGTAGGGTAGTGTTGGTTCCTGAGAACGCCCGGTCCCAAAAAGCTACCTGGAAGGGTGGTATTGGTCTCCGAGAACCCCTGGTCCCGGAAAACTACCGAATGACGGACATTCTACATTGGCGGGCTAGTAGGCGCCAGAAGTGAACCGTCTGGAATTTGATGAGGTGTTGGTCCCCGAGATCGCCCGATCTCGGGAAGCTACCTGGATGGCGTTGGTTTCCGGGACCGCCTGGTCCGAAAAACTGTCTGGAATAATGGTGCTTAAGGCTTCAGCAGATCCTTGTGGACCTAAGAAGCGGCCAGTTGGATGGATTGGAGATTGAAAGGCTCATCTTGGGCCTGCATGTGTTGTGATGTTGGAAACCGAATCCGGTCGGGCCGGAGATTGCCGAGCGGGCAAAAATGGGGTGCTTACAACCTCCATAGGATTTTCTAATTGACTTCCGCTATTAGACAAATTTGATTTAGTTATCCATTTGGATATTTAAGTGATTTATTTTCTGATGGTATTTAGAGATGGTTTTATTATTGCGTTAATTGGAGATGAAATCTTCTTGGGATGAAAGATGATTCTAGTTGTTTTGATTTAATTGATAAAGAGGTATTGTTGCTAGCATGGCATTTCATTGTTTATGTTACTTAAGTAGGTTTTAGGCTTTTGTGAACCATGGGCTAAGGCTTGATGGCTCTTGGTCAGTCCCATCCCTACGTGGGCTCTGACACTTCCCATCCGACTTGCATGTGTTAAGCATGCCGCCAGCGTTCATCCTGAGCCAGGATCGAACTCTCCATGAGATTCATAGTTGCATTACTTATAGCTTCCTTAAGTTATATTTGGTTGTAGTCTCAACTCTTGTTTTAGGTCACATTTGGTTGTAATCTCGATTTTTGTTTTATAGAAATTGTCCAGACCAATTTTGGTAATTGATTTAGAAAATAATTTTTGAAAATATTTCTGAAAACAACCCAGTTTAGGAACCAAAAAAATTTGTTTTCTAAATGTTTGAAACCATTTTATACAAAAATAAAAATTACTGTATTTTCAACATTTTCATTGTTGCCTTTCTGAAACTCGAAATTATTATCGAACAAGGCTTAATAAGTACCCAACCATTGGGTTGAGTTTAGCTAGTTTGTGTGTTTTGCTTTCCTTTTTTTTCTATTTTCTAGTAGTTAGCTTAGGAAAAAAAAAAATAAAAAGGTATCCAACCATTTGGCTGTCACAAAAGAAAGAAAGGTAATGCTATACAAACAGGAAATTCATACAAAATTTTTATACAAAAATGATGTGTCTTAGTAACAGCCTTTCACTTCAAAATAGAACACCTATCATAATGGCATTTAATTATAAAACTGTCACTGCTACTGTCACATCATTCTGGATAGTTTCTTCTGTATGAATTTTATGTAAAAATAACATTTTTCATATTCATATGTATGCATGAATGTGAACTCTTCTGCGTCAAAAACCGAGTGCACTAACTCTCTTCTACAACCAAGAACTTCAATCTCTCTCTCTCTCTCTCTCTCTCTCTCTCTCTCTCTCTCTCTCTTCTCTCTCTCTTCATAGAGCCAGTTCAAACCTTCTTGAACTTCCATCTTTCGCGATCAAGAACTTGAATCCGTTGTCCACATCCTTTTTTCTCTCGGTAAGCATCATTAACCTTCTCCCTTTAGTTCAATTCATGCTCTGCTTCTTGGTTTAGTTTACATTGAATCATTAGTTCATAGATCCAATAATTTTCTTGAAGTTCTTAATTGCTCTTTCAAAATAGTTTGTACCATATATATTCTTGGTGCATCCAAATGGCATCAACGCGGAGGAGGCGCTTTATATTCGAATACTCCCAAACTCCAGGTGTTCATTTCTTCCTCTGTTGTCAATACAGAACTAGCATTGCCTTGAATGAAGAGCTTGTTTACAGAGTAAGAACTCTCTCTCTCTCTCTCTCTCTCTCCTGTATTGTATACTTTGTTGCTTGGAACCATGCGTTGATTTCTATATGAGATTATTTATATAGTATAAGTAGTTATATTGTTGATGTTTTCTTGGTACTTCTCTTGGGAGAGATATAGTGTAGAAGCATATATATATATATAGCTATTGGTTATAGTACTACCACGTTTTTCAAATTTATGCGGATCGCATAGCCGAAGATTACTTGGAGACGCGGCGGCGGCATTATACCCGGACCGGTGGTCGGTAAACTTCAATCGACCATAACTTTTGATTCGTAACTCCGTTTTCCTATTATAATATGTTTTTAAAAAGATAGTAACGAGCCGGAGAAAAGAAAAAATAATAAATAATTTTTTGGCCTAGGAAAACGCAAAAAATGCCTTTAAGTATGTTTTTTAGCATGTTTTGTGTTTTGGGCCTATTTTTGGGCTTTTGTCAGTCTTTTATCTTTACCCGGTCTGTCCCGGGGCCCTAGGGTTTCATGCCTCTTATTTAAGTTCTTGTTAAGACTTTTTCCAGCAGCTTTTGAAGATTAATAAAACTTTGTGCGCGAATTATACTTTTTTTTCTAATCGTTCGGCATTCTTGCGAATCAACGAACACTTGACGCGTTTGAACCTGGGATTCGTGGTGATTCTATAGATTGAAAGAAGAGTTTTAGTTTGGCATTCGTGGTGAATCAACGGATTAGAGTTGGGTTTCTTGTTCTTCACGGTCCCGCTGCATCAATTGGTATCAGAGCCCTAGATGCCGATTCTGATTGGTTCGTGATCATGCCGCCCAGACGTCGACCAATCCAAGACACAATGGAGGATGACAGGCTCGCCAGGCTATAGCAGGTGGTTAAGAATCTGGTGGGCAGCGTGGCCGCTATGCAGATTCAGATGCAGCAACAACAAGCGCACCAGCAGCAGCAGCAGCGGCGCCCAAATCCGCGTGTTATGGATGAGGGGGCTGATGAGGATGTCGATGCCGATGTCGATAGCGAGGAGGACGAAAACCCTTTTGCACCCTTGCGGCAGCCTGAGAGACATCCCCATCAGATGGGGGGGCATGTAGCCGAAGGCAGTTGGAATCGGTGGGAGGCAGGCCTAAAAATTGATATCCCTGAATTTAAGGGCGGTCTGAAGGCGGAAGATTTTCTTGACTGGCTTTTTGCTGTGGAGGAAGTCCTGAAATTCAAAGATGTTCCGGCCAATAAACGGGTGCCTTTAGTAGAGACATATTTTCGTGGCAGGGCTGCGGCATGGTGGCAGCAATTAAAGGTAAATCGTGCGCAAATGGGAACAAGGAAGATTGATTCGTGGGATAAGCTAAAGAAGCACCTCTGAGAGGCTTTTTTGCCTCATAACTATGTGCGGATAATGTACCAAAAGTTTCAAAATTTGCGGCAAGGGATGAAGTCGGTGGATGAATATATCACTGAGTTTTATTAGTTACTGGCGCGCAATGATTTGGGTGAGACCGACGAACAGTTGGTTTTGCGGTACATTAGGGATTATAGCCTCAATACCAGGACACCCTGAATACGTTTGATTTGTATTTTGTTTCAGATACCTATCAAAAAGCGTTACAGCTCGAAAAGCAGGCAAAGCAACGGGCGAGTGGTCTGCCTTGGGCAGGGGCAGGTAGCCGGGGTGTGGCTCAGCAGGGGACTGGACGTGGGGTAGTTTAGATGGGCGCAACTGGGGGTGTGGCTGGAAGAACGCCAGTCCCGCAGCCAATTAAGCTTGTGATAGCCAGCACAAGCCGTTATTTTAAGTGTGGTGAACCAGGCCACCGATTTGCGGACTACAAAAAGCCCTGTGTGCAAAAGGGGTTGTTTATCGATAATGAAGGAATGGTTGGGGTGGAGTTCGAACAACCTGTGCCGGAATTAGGCGAAGATCAGCTCGGGGAAGAGTTCATGGAAAAGGAGCATGTTACCGGAGACGATGGGCCTCTATTGGTTATGCGCAGGGCTTACCTTACCCCTCGTGATTCTAGCGGTGATGAGTGGTTGCGGAACAATATTTTCCAGTCCAAGTGCACAGTTGGGGGCAAAGTTTGCAAGTTTGTGATCGATTCGGGGAGCTACGAGAACATGGTTTCCGAGAAGGTGGTTCGAAAATTGGGGTTGCCAACAGAGCAGCATCCCGGCCCGTACAAACTGACTTGGCTGCAAGAAGAAAAGAAGGTAACAGTTTCCAAGCATTGTTTAATTTCACTGTCCATTGGTTCCAATTATAAAGATGCAATCTGGTGTGATGTGGTTGAGATGGATGCACGCCATATTTTGTTAGGTAGACCGTGGTAATATGACAGGGCCGTGCAACATGATGGTCGGAAAAATACATATAGCTTTATGTTTAACAATGTGAAAGTGGTGTTGTATCTGGGCAAGGAAGCGGGTCCGAAGCAGGTGGCTGAGAAAAACCCGAACCTACTGACCATGCAGCGTTTTACGGGGGAGATGATCAAATCTGGCATAGTGTATTTGCTGGTGGTTAAGGAACAACAGCAGAATGGGGAGGTTCCGGACAGGGTGCAGGAACTACTAAAGGAGTTCAGCGGGGTGTTTCCAGAGGAATTACCAGCTGGGTTGCCACCTTTGTGTGACATCCAGCATCAGATCGATTTAGTTCCTGGGGCTGTTTTACCAAACCGCCCGCATTATCATATGAGTCCTAATGAGCATGAGGAGCTGCGACGTCAAGTTGAGGAATTGTTGGCCAGGGGACACATTCGGGAGAGTCTCAGTCCTTGTGCCGTGCCGGTGCTCTTAACCCCTAAAAAGGATGGGTCTTGGGGTATGTGCGTGGACAGCCGGGCCATCAGCAAACTCACTGTCCGATATCGGTTCCCTATTCCACGGTTGGATGACCTGTTAGACCAGCTTAGTGGGGCTACAATGTTCAGCAAACTGGATTTAAAGAGTGGTTATCATCGATCCGGATACGTGAGGGTGACGAATGGAAGATTGCCTTCAAGACGCGGGAAGGTCTTTATGAGTGGTTGGTTATGCCATTCGAGTTGTTGAACGCTCCGAGTACCTTCATGCATGTGATGAACCAGCTTTTTCGGCCTTTTATTCGGAGGTTTGTGGTAGTGTACTTTGATGATATTTTGATTTTTAGCCCTGATCATGCCTCGCATTTGCAGCACTTGCTACAGGTTCTGAGTTTGCTGCAAACAGAGAAATTCTTTGCTGCCCGAGCTAAGTGTTCGTTCATGACAGACAGCGTGTTATTTCTGGGATACACAGTGTCTCGTGAAGGAATTTTTTTGGATAAGTCTAAGGTTGAAGTTGTCCGTAAGTGGCCTACCCCGAGGAGCATTCATGACGTGCACAACTTCCATGGACTGGCATCATTCTATCGGCGCTTTATCTCAAATTTTAGCGGCATCATGGCTCCTATCACAGATTACATGAAGGCTGGGCAGTTTACTTGGACAGAGGCAACGGGTAATGCTTTTGAGGAGATCAAGCTCAAACTGACCACTGCCCCTGTACTTGCTTTGCCACCTGTACTTGCTTTGCCAGACTTTTCTAAGCCTTTTGAGTTGTATTGTGATGCATCAAAGGTCGGCGTGGGGGCAGTCCTTAGCCAAGAGGGCAGGCCTATTGCATACTTCAGCGAGAAGCTAAACGGAGCTAAGGCGAATTACAGTACCTACGACGTGGAATTCTATGCGATCATACAGGCCTTGAAGCATTGGTACCCCTATCTGTCACAAAGTGAGTTCATGTTGTTCTCTGATCATAATGCTTTGAAACATATTAATAGCCAAGACACTCTGTCAGCGAGACACGCGAGGTGGGCTGCGTATCTACAACAGTTCACTTTCTCCTTCAAGCATAAATCTGGAGTTCAGAACCAGGTTGCCGATGCCCTTAGCCGTCGCACTTGCTTACTTACTACCTTACGGGCAAAGGTAATTGGTTTTGATTCATTTCGTGAATTATTAAGTACTGACCCAGTGTTTGCCCCTATTGTTCATGAGGTTGAGACAGGGCAGCGCACAGATTTTGTGATGCATGATGGGTTTTTGTTTAAAGGTACCCAATTGTGCATGCCTCAATCCAGTTTACGCCTCAAGATCATCAAGGAGCTGCACGAGGAAGGGCATATGGGGCGTGATAAAACCTGGCAGCTTGTGGCCAATTCTTATTACTGGCCTTCTATGCAGCGTGAAGTGGCCAGATTTGTTGATGGTTGTCGAATTTGTCAAGTGTCCAAGGGAATGGCGACTAACGCGGGATTGTATATGCCCCTACCAATTCCGGAGAGACCATGGGCGAACGTAAGTATGGACTTCGTGTTGGGGTTTCCGCGGACACAATGTGGTAGCGATTCTATCTTCGTGGTGGTGGACAGATTCACAAAAATGTCGCACTTCATTGCGTGTGAGAAGACTAATGATGCTGTCAATATTGCGCAACTTTACTTTCGGGAGGTCTATCGGCTTCATGGGCTGCCAACGCCCATAGTTTTTGATAGGGACTCTAAGTTCCTTAGCCACTTTTGGAGGTGTTTATGGCGGTTGGCTAACACGAAACTGGATTTTAGCAGTGCCTACCACCCTCAAACCGATGGGCAGACCGAGGTGGTGAACCGTTCGCTGGGTAACCTGCTGCGGTGTCTTGTTGGGGAACATCTAAAATCATGGGACCAGAAGTTGTACCAGGCTGAGTTTGCTTTCAACCAGTCAGTGAATCGTAGTTCGGGTTTCAGTCCATTCTTTACCAATTACGCCTTCCAGCCGCGAGCTCCGATTGACTTAGCCCCTGTTCCTGATTTGAAGAGGGTCCATAAGAAGGCAGAGGACTTAATTACTAATCTGCAGGCTATCCATGAACAGGTGCAACAAAATCTACGTGACTCCACGGCGAAGTATAAGGAGGCGGCTGACCAGAAGCGGCACTCGTTGGAGTTTGAAGTGGGGGATTTTATGTGGGTCGTGTTGACCAAAGATCAGTATCCAGTGCATGAATACAGCAAACTGGCAGCTCGAAAAGTTGGGCCGTATGAAGTTGTTGAGAAGATTAATCCTAATGCTTACCGGTTGAAGCTGTCGAGCCATGCCAACACTTCTGACATGTTCAACGTGAAGCACCTCATAGCTTACCATGGTGACAGTTTAGAGGAGGAGGAAGACTCGAATTCGCAGGCAAAATCTTTCCAACCTGGGGAGGATGTTGCGGATCGCATAGTCAAAGATTACTTGGAGATGCGGCGGCAGCATTATACCCGGGCCGGTGGTCGGTAAACTTCAATCGACCATAACTTTTGACTCGTAACTCCGTTTTTCTATTATAATATGTTTTTGAAAAGCTAGTGACGAGCCAGAGAAAGAGAAAAATAATAAAATGATTTATCAGCCTAGGAAAATGTGAAAAATGCCTTTAAGTATGTTTTTTAGCTCGTTTTGTTTTTTGGGCCTATTTTTGGGCTTTTGTCAGTCTTTTATTTTTACCCGGTTTGTCCCGGGGCCCTAAGGTTTCGTGCCTCTTATTTAAGTTCTTATTAAGACTTTTTCTAGCAACTTTTGAAGATTAATAAAACTTTGTGTGCGAATTGCACTTTTTTTTCCAATCGTTTAGCATTCTTTCGAATCAACGAACACTTGACGCCTTTGAACCTGGGATTCATGGTGATTCTACAAGTTGAAAGAAGAGCTTTAGTCCGGCATTCGTGGTGAATCAACGGATTAGAGTTGGGTTTCTTGTTCTTCACGGTCCCGCTGCATCACAAATTGCGCGTGTTCATATAGAAATCATGGATCTTGATATTTTTTTAGAACACCATGGTCCACGTGTGTTCATATTTTGAACGAATACAATTTCTTGAAGCCATTGAAGAAGGCAATCAACAGCTAAACATGATCTAATGTTGGATATATATATATGTATATATCAGTTCTGATGAGTACAAAATGTATGTTTACTCTGTTATAGATCCTGTTAAGCACAAAGAAATCTATTCTCACTGTTGTTTGCTATTTGTTTTTCAGAACACAGAGTTTCAATTAGGAACCTTCGAAGCAATGTAAGATTTCAGCACTAACCTGCTGTGAAACCTATTTTAATGCCACAAGTAGCATCTAATTTTAATATTTGATTAGCCAAGTTGTCAATTTGATTTTGATTAATATGCCATTCTTAGTGGAAAATTATGATCTCTGCAGCACTGAAATCTCATTTGCATGTACAAATGTTGCTCTTCGTGCAGCAATCTAAGAAACAAAATTCAAATATTAGTTTAATTTTATATAAGAAGCAGACATTAGAATAGGAAATAAAAAGGAAACAACGATAAATGATGAGAACTAAATATAAGCTACATCTTAGTTTAATTTTTCAACAGAGTTGTCATGATAATATTTGAACTTGAACTTATAATTCATTCAAATTTCACACCACTCAACTGAAAGAAATTTGTCTCCCAATCTAAAAGGGAAATTTTGGGTCATTTTTTAATTGTATTCCACAGTCAAATGGAGATCAATTTCAAGTGAGAGCCATTTGGGTAAACAAATTTCAAAGGCATTCTCTGGTTTAGCTAGATTATTTTCTTAGCATCCTGAGTCATCCTGAAAAGTCCAAGAAAGAAAATGGACAGTAAAGATTGTAACCAGCCTTGCATTTTAGCATTCATGGCAACTAATCCATGTCTCTCTTGCAGTGTCAATGTGAAAGTTGAAGGCCCAGAAAATTACCTCAGGGGGGGTATCCTCACTATAGCACGAGTTCTCTGTAACGTGTGCGACAGCCATTTGGGGTGGAAAGTGGTAAGACAATTTTCACAAAGTTTTTCCCCCTGTTTGAGATTCTCTTTATTACAAAAATGTTCTAATTGTTCAGACAACATTGTTCAGATTGAAGTCGATTATCCCGTCCTTGTACTCTTCCCAGGAGATCTTTGCTGTATCTGTAAGTCTTTGAGATCAAGAGAGTCCACTGCAGTACTTGAATCGCAGCATTTGTTATTATTTACTGATATGGATTAATTCCATTCAAAAATTGTATGCAGAAGGAAGCTGCTGAAGTGGGGTGGTAACTGGATGGTGTATGGAGATTCAAATCAACCAGTTGCAAATGCGTAAATTTGGCCACGGGAAAAATGCTACAAGGACCATCAGGTGGAGAGAATGGATCCTTCTGAAATTCATTAAACTTGCAATTTACATGCACAAACATTACTTTGATCCAATTTACTCGTCTTTTGGATTCAGTTTTGGATATTTTTCGGTTTGTCTCAGTACTCTATAAATGAGATGGGTTGTAAAGATTGTTGTCTGCATTGTTGTTAGAAGCATTTATGGAATATTATAGGTTTTTCGGATAATTTTGGGATATGGATTGTGTTAGTTCAGGATTTTCAGTTGCCTGGGAACAGGACCCAAAATCTGATCTTCTTATGATCTGAACACTCTTGTATTTCTAGGTTTTTCTGAATTTTGCATATTGCAAGTAAAGCAACAAAGGACACAATAGTTGGCCTCTGGTTTCTTCTTTCTTTTTGTTCTTGTAGTTTTCTGTTTTTATCTCTGAATATAGACCGTAGTCTTCTCCTCTGTTGAGAATTTCATTTGTGAATAAGGGTATCATTGAATTGGTTATACTCATTACTTGTCTCAGTACTAACCAATACAAGTGAAACAATGTTAGGTGCTGTTGATTTTCTTGTGTGATTGATCAAAATCTGCCAGTAGGAATAATATTTCTTTGTGAAAAATTTCATCAAATTTCAATCTTTCGTTGTCCATAATTAAGAAGCATGCCCGCGACCAAAAAAAATTGAAAAAAATAAGTTTTAATAAATCATATGTCAGAGATCTCTGGAAAATAAATTGAAAATCTTTGGATTAGTCTCTCTAATTTTCAAGGTAGAAACTCAAGTTGGGTCTGAATACTTGGACAGGTCACATATCTTAATCCTGTCCAGAGGGGTCACCCTCTAAATTTTCAAAAACTTTACTTTTTGCATATAGTTTTGACTTCACTTTTGCATGTAGTTTTTGAAAAGTATAACAATTTTCCCTCCTAGACTTTGTGAATAGTAAATACCCTCATTAAATAACTATTTTGTTTTGAAAACCTTTTTAAATATTATATATACATATATATAATCTAAGTTTGAGTACGAAAATTATTTTTCAAAGATTGTGATCAATCTCCTCTTATTCGTTGATTTTCCTCGTAGAAAAAAAAAGTTGATTGGATTTATGGGCTATTGCCTCTTGGGCACTGGCTGTCTCGCTAATCTCCCAGATGTTGTTTCCTTTGACTTGCTGTTCTGCTTCCATGTAGTCTTTCTGGCGTTTTGTAACAAAACAATAAAAAAAAGTGAAGGTTGCCATTATGTGATCTAGCTCGGCAAAAAGTCAAACAAGGTAAACTGAAAAAAGTGTAATGAGAAGTATTGCTGACTATTGGAAAATGTTATAAGGAACAAAAATCAATGTAAAAAAGTAAAATAAGATAGCAAACCTAGCCACGTCAATCGCATATCCTCCACACATAAATTACATATCTTGAAAATATAATTGTGCACGTATCTTAAAAAAATTTATAGCTAATACCTCTCTAGTAATTGTACATCACTATTCGAATGAACACCCGAACTTTAGAAATTTTTCTTTGAGATTAGAAACTTAATAATGTATTTATTATAAATTCATGAAAAAAAGCTATATGTAATTTATTGTCAATTCCTTTTTTCACCTACTACACACAAGTGAATGGTACCACATAAATTTATTAATGTAGATACTACAACCTTATATTTTAAAATAAAAAAATAGGTTGAGAAATAAGATTTTATATATCCTTACTTTAAATTCATACCAAGTGCATATCTTCAATCGCATATATTTTGGTGATTACTCATTTTAAGTTTGTGGAAATATAATATAAAAAATAAACATTTGGCTGCCAAACACATGCAATTAGAGAGTCATGCAAGATTCACAGTATATGTATAATCTAACACATGAAGGATGACAAAAAAATAGTTTGTAGTAATGCTTTTGGATTTTGGTTTGGTGATTTTTTGGATTGTTTCAAAACTCTCTATAAAGTAAGATGAGGTGTAAGATTGGTGTTTGCGTTTTTTTTGTTAGAAGCATGTGTGGAATATCCTAGTAGAAGTGAATTAGGATTTTCAGTTAACAAGGAACAAAACCCAAAGGGAGTTTTCTAGCTGCTGAAATAAAGTAAATTTGTTCAGAATTTTTCATACTTCAAATAGAGCAGCAAAGGACTTAGTAGTTGGCCTCTTTTTAGTTTCTTCTTGTTCTTTTCTTTTATTTTTTTTTTTTCATCACTTTCTTTTCTTAAGCTTCTCCTCTGTTGATTTCATTGGATTGGATATACTGATGATTACTGCTATGATAGAAAGCACATATTCTGCTGCATGCCTTTGCTATCCTACAATCCTAATTTGGTCGTTTCACTGATTCAAACGATTTTCAACGGGTGGTCATTACAATCTTGCCTAGCTTCAAAAAAATTTTATTTGGAGGGTCTTATAGAATTATATGTATATATATATATGTGAAGGTTGAGAATTTGTAAAGCTTTGGATTTCAGAGGATCCGGGCCACGTGTACCTATTGAATTTGGCGCATTATAGACTAGGCAGCATCATTGTTTGAAAACTTTCAGCCTTATTTGGCAACATTTATTATTTTTGTTTTTTTATTTTTTTTTTCAAAAAACCAAAAAATAACGTTTGTTTAAATTTTTTCTTTTAGTATTTTACAAAATTTGAAAAAAAAAAACTAAAAACAATAAAATAGGTTTGTTTTTTCTTATCAAAACATTAGTCTAGTATTATTGACACAACAATAACCTATAAATGTCTATTAATAAACTACAAAAAATACACTGCATAAATACAAAATAAAAATACACAACAAAAAACAATTACGAGCAGACCCCAACTAGTGTTTTGGTGTTATTAGCGTGTAAATGTGTACTGTAGTTTGTTTATTAGTTTGGGTTATTTAAGCTGTATTTGAGAGCTGTGGGTTAGTTTAAGGTTATGCTACTGTTACCTAAGTTGTATTTTAAGAATTTGAATTTTCAGAATTATATGTAAAGCGATATTTTATTTGTGCAATCAAGTGGACCATTGATTTCTTTTGTACATTTCTTTTAGCCTAATTTAAGGGCATCATATGAGTGATTTTTGTGTTACTAGTATAAAATTATAAACTTTCGTGCAGAATTGATTTTAAAGACATGTTTTATAAATTATGTGATATATTTTGTTCGAAATGTTATATCTTTTTCTATTGTATTGCATTAAGAATTATTCTTTAGTTATTTAGAAAAATTATATGAACATGATTTGAGAGTTATCTATTTTTTTTACTTCCGCTTTCTTTAAGGTTAGATTATAAATTTGAGAATTTATGTGGTTGATTTACTATTTATTTAATAAATAATTTGTTTTGAGATCATGTAATCTCTAACTTGATAATTGTTTTGTTGTACTTATTAATCCTGAATATGATTAATTTATTAATAATTAATTCAAGCTATCTTTAAAGTATTAACTTTAATAATTATTATTTAAATAGAATATTGGTACCTATCAGTCAATCAACTTTTGTGTTCCATAAGTCAAAACTCATGTCATCCCTATTACTTTACTTGATCAACAATCACAGCATACCCAATAAAATATTTCTTCCGTACCAATTCATTCCCAAAATATAAACATACCACCATTATACACAATTTTCAAAGCATATGCAAAAGACCAATTACCACAACGGGTGTGTCTTTGCCTTTGCTTCAGACTACTTTAGCGGTTTAACCTCCTACGAACCCTTGCGCTCTCTCTCTCTCTCTGTCTCCCTCTCTCTCTTTTGCTCACGGTGGTATTACGGCAGCTTTTGGTGTCACTCGCTCAAAGCGTATAGTAAACCTTAATGCAATATACCCTAACGAGATAATAATCCAACCGACTCCAAAAAGTCTGTTTAATAAATTTTGTATTCTACGCTCAAGCCCATGAGTCCTCAATTAATAAATTAATAATAAAAGATTGGTGACATGTGACATACTAGTATTCTCAAAGTTTACAATAATATTATAAATATTACCACAGGAGATATCCAATCCAAGTTCATGTATGATTTCTATCACATTCAATCAAATCACACCATTTCAAGGCTAGAATTACCTCAAATAATTGTATGGCCCAAAACATTTTAATTTAATTTACTAAATCCAATTAACTAAATAATCCATATTTATTGCTAAAATTTACTAAATAACATTCAAAATTGTAAACAAATGTAAGAAAATAATAGAAATTAAATTCTAGGTCATAACACCACGGCCTCACATACCCTTCCTAACCTTTTCTAAAGGGAGAAAATACAATATTGTACTTATGCTTTGATTGGCTATTTCCTCAATTCATAATAAAAACATAGAATAGCAACAAATAAATTTCATGAATTGCAAGTATTACAAGGCTGTAGCCTTGTAGGAAAATGGTACGAAATTTTTTTTGGTTGTATTCAAATTATAGCGGGCCATGCACATGCAAGACTCGAGCAAGATCCACAATAATATATTAAAACTAACACAACAATGATGAAAAAAGTTATATTGTATAATAGTTTTGTTTTATTTTATTCCTCAATATATTCCCTTTCTTGTAATTTTTATTACTTTAATCCTATTTTCTTTCTTTTTCTTTTTTTTGGGTCCATGGGAGGCAAAAGCCTAGCAGGGGCGAGACAGAAAGCCGGATGATGAACTAGATGCATTTGGTTATAGTCTTGATTCTTATTTTCTAGTTTTGTTTCCTAGAAACTGTGGCGACTATGGGATTTTGATTCTCTCCATTCCAGGAATTGGAATGAAGATCAATGACCTAGATGTAACCTTATCACATGTCTTACTAAAACTACGTCGTTTTGTATTGCAATTTATTTCCTTATATATAACTATAAAATTATTTATTTTTAAATAAATTTTAAGTCAACTCATCTTAACTCTTCATTTTTATATTAATTGACGTGTCAACACCTCAATTAATAAAATGGAGATCTCCATTCCAAATCATGAAATGAAGAGAATCCAAATCCGCGACGATGATTATTAATTGATTTGGAAAACTATTTTTTTGGAAATCTTTCTAAAAACAACTCGTTTAGGAACCCAAAAAAATTGTTTTCTAAATTTTTTAAACCATTTTTATATGAAAATAAAATTACTATATTTTCAAATTTTTCATTGTTTCGTTATGAAAGCAAGAAAAATAAAAACGAAAATTTTGAAACTACTATCTTAATGCTATATAAATAAATAAAAATTCATACAAAACCTTTCATTTTCAAACAAAATATTCCTTAACTTGAGAAGAGCCACTGTCACGTTACTCTAATAAAAAATTTATACAAATTTTGTAAAAAAATAGCATTTTTTTTTTAGAAGAATAGCATTTTTTTCACCGAATAAGACTTTAAGTGCTCGACCATTAATTGGGCTGTCCCCAAGCTCTTCAACTTGTTCTTTACACAAAAGAAAAGAAGACAAGCTTTACTCCTTAGGGTACAAATTAGAAATTCGCTCAGCACATAGACATGTAACCAATCTGGCGGTTAATTTAATCTCACTCTGTCACTCTCTAAAAGTATTTCAGAAGGTCTGGCACTGCTATTCCTAGCTGTCTATAAATATACATATATATGCATGAATATGAAGTCTTCTGCGTTACAAACCAAGAACACAAACTTGGACACTCTGTTCAAGAAGTTAAATATCTCTGTCCACTCCCTCTCTCTCTCTCTCTCTCTCTCTCTCTCTCTCATAGATCCAGTTTCAACTTTCTTGAACTTGAATATCCTGTCGTATATCTCTATTTTTCTCGAGTAAGCATCATTAACCAGCTCACTTTAGTCCAATTCATGCTCTGTTTCTTGGTTCGATTTACATTGAATCATTAGTTCATAGATCCAATAATTTTCTTGAAGTTCCTAATTGCTCTCTCACAATAGTTCGTACTATTTTCAGAGCTGTTTGATTGATCGAAATGGCAACAACGGGGAGGCGCTTACTCATTGGATACAGCCGAACTCCAGAAGTTAATTTCTTCCACTGTCGTCAATGCAGAATCGGCATTGCCTTGACCGAAGAGCTTGTTTACAGAGTAAGATCTCTCTCTCTCTCTCTCTCTCTCTCTTCTGAGTTGCATATTTTGTTGCTTAGTACCATGCGTTGATTTCTATATGACATTATTTTTATGCTATAAGCCTATAACATCACAATGCTTTCTAAACTTCTTAGAGTTAATATAAGTTATATTATATATAATTACATTCTTGATGCTTTCTTGGTACTTTTCTTGGGATCTTGATATTTTTTAGAACTCCGTGGTCCACGTGTGTTTATATTTTGAACGAATACAATTTCTTGAAGTGCTTGAGGAAGGAAATCAACAGCTAAACATGATCTGATGTTATATATATATATACATATATATATATATATTTACGTGTGTGTACCAGTTTATATGAGTGTAAAGTGTATATTTCCTTTGATCACTTGTTATAGATCCTGTTAAGCAGAAAGCAATCTGATTCTCACTTTCGTTTTTAATTTGTTTTTCAGAGCAGAAGGTTTGAACTAGGAATCTTCCGAGACATGTAAGCTTTCACCATTGGCCTGCCGTGAAACCTATTTTAATGCCAGAAGCAGCATCTAATTTTAATAGATAATTAGCCAAGTTGTCAGCATGCCATTCCTACTGGAAAATTTTGATCTCTGCAGCACTAGAATCTCATTTCTGAGTGTGCAAATGCTGCTTTGCCTGCAGCAATCTAAGAATAAATCTCAAACTTGACGCGCGCAGACACTTTGATTTGATCAAGACACTATAACTTGAATTTGAACTTATAATTCATTCAATTTACATACCGTTCAACTGAAAAAAATTTGTGCCTCCAAATTAAATTTTTTTTATTGTAACCCACAGTCAAATGCAGAACAATTTCAACTCTTCAACCTATGCCTATAGGTGTCTCTGACTTGAATATGAGAGCCATTTTAGTAAACTTACTATGAATATGAGAGCCATTTTAGTAAAAATATTTCAAAGACATTCTCTGGTTTAGATACTTTTCTTAGCATTCTGAATCACACTGAAAAATCCAACAATGAAAAAGGACAGGAAAGATTCTAATCAGCCTTGCATTTAGCATTCTAATGCAAGTCCCTCATGCAGTGCCAATGTGCATGTTGAAGGCCCAGAAGATCACCAAAGCTGGAGCATCTTCACATTAGCACGAGTTTTCTGTACCCTATGCGACAGCCATTTGGGGTGGAAATTGGTAAGACCATTTTCAACGATCTCTTTGTCCTTAACACTCTTACAAAATGTTCTATCAATTCGTAATACATTGTTTCAGATTGAAATGATTATTCCCATCGATGATGTACTAATCCCAGGAAGATTCATACTGTTTCTGTAAGTCTTTGAGATCAACACAGTCCAATTGTGGTTGAATGCAGCTCTTGTTATTGGTTTACTGATATGGATTTCATTCAAAAATTTGTGAGCAGAGACAAGCTCCTGAAGTGGGAGGGTGGCCGGATGCTGTATGCAGATACGAATGAACCAGTTGGAAACGCGTAAATTTGGCCACGGGAAAGCCGGTACAAGGACATGTAATATGGAGAATGGATCCTTTCTGAAATTCATTGCACTTGCAATTTTGACATTCACAAATATCACTTCCACCCAATTTCCTTTTCTTTCGATTTCTGGTTCGGTGATTTTTTCAGATTTTCTCAATACTCTCTGTGTAAAATGAGATGAGGTGTAAAGAATGTTGTCTGCATTGTTATTAGAATCATGTATGGAACCTTATAGCGGAACGGAAGGGAATAATTTTGGGATATGGATGTCGATAGTTCAGGATTTTTTTTTCAGTTACCGATTGTGGAACAGAACCCAAATGGAGTTTTCTAGCTGCTGAGCTAAAAGTCTGATCTGGTTATGATTCTTGTATTTTTAAGGTTTTCCTGAATTTTGCATACTGCAAATAGAGCTGTAAAGGGCACAGTAGTTGGCCTCTTTGTTTCTTCTTCTTTTTATTTTTTCATTTTTCTGTTCTTTTCCTCTCTATGAATAGATAGACTATAATCTTCTCCTCTGTTGATTTCATTTGTCAATAATGCTATGATTGAATTGGTTATAAACTTATACTGATTACTGCTATAAGGCTGCTATAAGTTTCACAGTTTTCCCTCCAAGACTTCGTAAATACCCTCCTCAAATAGTTTTTGAAAACCTCTCTGAAAACCTCTTTGTATAACATATATATACTTACATGTTTTATACATATATGTAAAATCTTACTAGTGTAAAAGTCAAACAAGGTTAACTAGAAAAATTAATTATACGAGAGGTATTGCTAACTATTAGAAAATATTAGATGGTATAAAAATCAATCCAAAAAAGTAAAATAAGGTAACAATTCTAGCCAAGTCAAGCACATATCCTCGACGCATCGGACTTTAAGATGTGTGTGAATGTTTTAACGGTTTCGGTACACCCATAAAGGTTGAATTCTTTTATAGTTACATCTAGATTGCTGTAAAAAAAAATATACGTATCCTTGACGCACAAATTGCGTATCTTGAAAATATAAGTGTGTGCATATCATAAAAATATGACTAGTATTATAAGACCCACGTGTCTTGTAGCATGTGGCTAAAAAAATAGATTAAAAAATTATTTTATGTATAGTATTTTGATAAAAAAAAATATAGAGCTATGTTCTTCTCCGACAAGTTTATATCACTAGTCGATCCAATGCATGAACACCCTGTAATAGGAAAAAAAAATGCATGTCACTAACATACAAAGTCCATATCTTCAATATATTTTGAAAAATGTTATATGTAATATAATTTCTTACCCCTAGACATAAGTCCCGCATAAATTTATTATTGTGGGTCATAGTGCCTTGTGTCTAGAAGTGAGAAAAACAATTGTACTCATATTTTTTTGGGTAATACTATTCTTACAAAAAATATTCATACAAAATTTGCATACAAATTGATGTGGCAGTGACAGCAACAGTTTTGTAATTAAAAGTCATTATGATAGGTATTTATTTTGAAGTGAAAAGCTCTCATTAAGATACATCATTTTATATAAAACTTTTGTATAGCATTACCTTTTCTCTCTTTTTTTGTGTGTATTCTTCTCCAAAAACTCTTGAAATTTTCCTTCCGAATTGGAAACTTAATTATATGTTCTTTACAAATTCATAGCATGCAGATATGTGTACTCTCATCACAGGCGTAGGCACTAGATTAAGTGGTGTGACCGTGTGAGTTGGTACTTGGGACCTTATTCGACCTTTTTTTTGGTTGTTTTGGAACTCAATATGATATTTTTGATAGTGAGATAACTTTTATCTGGTGACACTCATTTTAAGGTTGTGGGAATATAATTGGAAAATAAAAATTTGGCTGCCACACGCATGCAATTAGAGTCGTGTAAGATTCACAATATATGATATAATCTAACACAACAATCATGAAAAAAATAAATTAGTTTGTAGTAATGCTTTTATTTTATTTCTCAAAATACTCTTTTTTCCTAATTTTGAAACATATTTTGCACACGAAAAGAAAAAAAAAAGACAAGCTTAGTTTTGACGGTACAAACTACAAATATGCTCAGCGCATCAGCATATAACCACTCTGGACGTCAAGCTTTTCTCTCTCTCTCCCTCTCTCTCTCTCTCTCTCTCAGAAACATCTTCAGAAGTCCTGGCTTTGCTATTTCTAGCAGTCTACGAATATACATAGATGTTGGTACGCCTCTCCAAATGTGTTTCATAACTGGAGTCACTCCGCAAGTGTACGGAGATCGCGCATGTAGTAAAAGTCAGAGAATTCGGTGTCGTTCTCTCCCAAGGAAATTCTACAAATATAGCAACAAAACTCAATTAGCACGGGCACTTATCTTGATGGATTGCAAATGAAAATTCTTTTCTTTTCCTAACATAAAAGAGACCGAAAATACGTTGGTTTTGAGATGATGGTAGTTCAATGCTTAATGCAATAACTTAATAACTAATGAAGGCAGTAAAATCTAGTTTTATGTAATTAGAAAAAAGCTTGAACATTGTTGTTTCGATCCACCAATTCACAACAAGGGTTTCTAATGAGAGGTTTATAACTCAAATCAAGAATCGCACCTTGGATTCTTGATTTGAAAAATGTCGACTATAAAAATGTGGATTTTTGTTTGATTGAGCATAAAGAGGAAATCTATGATTGGCACCCTAGAATCAAACCTTAGACATGTGCAATACTTATACCAAATATTGATTTGTGTATAAATATTGCCAAGGGGTTATGAATTTAAGTTTTTCTAATGAATCTTATACTAAATTAAATGGAACCATGAAATTTTAAGGATATGACTTTGAAGTTCATACAACTCATTTTTCACCCTTTGAAGATCTTTAGTGGATCTTCACAACTACATCCAAGGGATATTTAGCTACTAGAATCTATGTCAAAAAGCATGAAAGAAGACAAATTTACCATTAAACTATGTAGAACTAGTGTTTGGTTGCTAAGAAAGTGAGGGAAAATAGCAAGAAAATGAGAGAAAATGACTAGAAAAAGTAGAGAAACATTCACTTCATATATATCAAGCATTCATTTACAATGATCCAAAAATAATAAATGACAACATTACAGAGCATTAAAGTAAATCTAACTAAAAACCATACAAAATAACAAAAGACCCCTTTTGGAAGCTCCTCATCTGTCCAGTTCTGCAGAAAAAACCCTAACTCCTCTTTTGTCCCCGTATATACAGTTTTTATACTTTGCAAAAAAATAGAATCTATACAAACCGATCGATCGGTAGGGAGACCGATCGAACGGCTGATCGAACGGTCATGGCGATCGAACGCCCGATCGATTGCAAAACCAACCTCTCTGAAGTTTGCATTTGTGACGTATGTTGAGGGAGTTCCAACGTCACTGATCGAACGGCCGATCGATCGAAAAAACGCCCTCTCTGAAGTTTGCTGTAGAAGGTCGAGCAGAGATCACCGATCAATTGGTGAGTCTGGCGATCGATCGGTTATCCTATTTTTGCCCGTTTGCCTTGGTTTAAGCTCCAATTCCTGTAAAAAGTGCACAAAAAGAGTTTTAATGCATTTTAGGAGTTAAAATACTAAATTAACACTGAAGTTTAACTAATCAACCACCAATTTAGACCTAGAGATTACTATTTCTGAGAGTAATCACATATGCATGCATGAATATGAAGTCTTCTGCTCGTATAACCGGTACATGCAAAACTTAGACGCTCTCTTTTACAATCAAGATCACTTAAATACCTCATTTACTCTCTCTCTCTCTCTCTCTCTCTCTCTGCTTCATAGACCCAGTTCAAACCTTCTTGAACTTCCATCTTAGGCGTTCAAGAACTTGAATCCATCTTCCGCCTCCATTTTTATCTAGGTAATTATTGTTCACCTTCTCTCACTTTAGTCTCATTCACTCCCCGTTCAAATCAATTTCTCTCTTCTTTTCCTTTACTTTTCATTCATTTTCTTTTCAAAATCAAACAGAAAAATGATAGTAAACAGTACTTTTCATTTCTTTCCTTTCATTTCCCCAAGTTTCAAACAGGCTATTAAGGAATAACAATATAATGATGAAAAGTTCAAGTTAAAATTAGGATTCACGTCATATTTTAGTCAAAATAGATTTGAAATTTATTTTAAATATAGTTTTTATTTTAAAATTTTTTAAAACAACACTGCGTGGGTCCATTCATATTTTCAACAATTCTGGTTTAATGAAAACCTGTTTAGAACCTGTTTTAAAAAAAATATCAAGTCTCCAAAACATCCAAACTCTAACCACAATCCAAGCTCTAATTCAAACTACAAGAAGAACTAAGTCGTATTATTCTACCAACATAAAATAAAGCTTTGAATGCAATAAAATAATAATAATAATAATAATATAGTCATCCAATTGAAATCCCAACTAAAATTAGTGAAATAATAAAAGTTTAGTTCAACAATTAAGAAAAATAACTAAAATCTACAGGTATAATAATATAGGGTCAAAATATGACTTAAGACTTTAATGTCCTAATCCACGTTTTTAAGTCTGCTGTCCGATCACTCACATGCAATTATTATAGGGTGAGCATTTCTACGACTCAAGTAGGAAGTTATGTTATTGAGCTAATAAAAATAAGGTGATATGTTTAAGTATACAGATAAAGATGCAACAGAATAAAGAAATGCAATTTCTTTATCATAACTACCAACCCGATGCCAAATGATATGTTCCAAGCACACACATGAATCAACTAAATGAAAATCAAACACTTACAATATCAACAAAAAAACAATCCAGTCATCAATAGCAACAAGATCAAGTTAACTCTATAAGATCAGAACTAAAATGATAAATGCATAAATAAATAAATAAATAAATAAATAAAAATATCATGACTCATCCAAGTCTAACCCAATGTAAGTGATAGTACGGTGCGTACCAAGACGTACTTATTGGTATAGTTTGAGATTAAATACTATGACCGAACCATGGCTAAGAAATTATCAAATTATTCAATCTTTTTGAAGCATCATGTCATACTTCCTCCTCTACAATGTAAAATGATACAGGAGTCCAAACACTCAAATTTTTTTTTGCCATGACCCCACATGCACCTCGGCCCCTTCTAAATAGAGAAAATGCTGACTTGTGCTTTGATTGACTATTCCCACTGGTAATGTGAATATAATGTAAACATATATACATCCTCCATTGTCAAGAAAGGTTAGGTTAATGTTAGGTTGATGTTAGGTTGATGTTAGGTTGTTGTCTTCCATCCTCTCCTATACATAGCTCATAATCTTCCTTATAAAATTATCTCACCTTGTACAAGTATTGTATCAATAAGATCTCTCTTCACTTACTACTTCTCTCTTGTAATTATTTTTTACTTAATAATGCATTATAATTACACATGAGGCTTGTCTTTTCTAATCTGGTATGAGAGTCAAGGAAAAGTATGCTATGTGGTTGCCTTTCGAGGGATCTTCCACATCAGAACTCCTAAGGTTTTCTTCCTCCTCTTTGGCCACCCTTCGATCTTTTTCATTTACTTTTACTTATTCTTTATCTCCATCGCCACTGTCCTCCTCTTGGGCCACCGTTGGCATCTACATTGCCACTGTCCTATTCTTGGACCGCTCCCGGTATCTCCACCGCCACCGTCCTCCTCTTAGACCGCCGCCGGCATCTTAATCACTATCGTCCTCCTCTTGGGTCGCCGCCGACATCTCAACCACCACCATCCACCTCTTGGACCGCTCAGCTGATGCTCTCGTTGTAAATGAAGTCCATAGCCGCCAGCATCTTTATCTCAACATCCTCCTTTTCTGTCAGCGTCTGCTCTACCGACCTCACCCATAATTCAACAGCCACAAACACACAATGTGGTTGGGGTTGGGCCATCTCTGACCGGTCCAACTCGGTTCCTACCATTCTTAGACCTTCTGAGCCAACATTTCCTGATTATCTCAAACGCCGACATTTCCTGACTATCTCGGACCTTCTGAGCCGATATTTCCTAACTATACCAGGCCTTCTGAATCGGACCTACCACTCTGGCCATACCTCTTTGGCGTTTCTCTAGCCGTTTTATGGCCTCTGTTTCTGTCTATCCTGAGGAGTCCTCGTCTACTGATCCTGCTCCTCCTACTGGCTCTTTCTTGTCTGATATTCTTTGTCATCTTCTTCTGATGCGCCCATTATTTGTCATTTTACTCAGTCTATCTTAAGGAGTCATCATCTGCTAATCCTGCTTCTCCTGGTGAGTCTGGTTCTGGACTCTATTTCCACTGATTTTGCTCTGTTTCTACTAATTTTGCTCTTCCTGCTGAGTTTGATTCTGGCCTCTGTTTTCATTAGTTCTGCTCTATTATCTTCTCCAAACTCAAATAGCTCTCTGTTTTTCTTACTTGAGTTTGAGAAGGGATAACAGAGAACTAGACTCCTGTTCCATTTTATAAATAATATGACGTCCCTCTGGCCGACCGAGCCGACCTGATCTAGCATTCCTCTAGCCATCATTCAGCCGACCTGATCTGCCATCCTCCAGCTGACTTGATCTGTCATCCCTCTAGCCATCATTCGACTGACTTGATCTAGCGCCCCTCTGACCATCTTCCGGCCGACCTCCAACGTCCCTCTGACTATCTTCCGGCTGACCTCTAGAGTCAATCTGGCCATCCTTCGGCCGACCTGATGTCTTTCACTCCTTTTTCTGCTACTACTGCTGTCTATCTTCTCCTTTTACTGTGACTGCTGTTACTCCGGCCATCCTACGGCTGACCTCCAGCGTCTCTCCGGTCATCTTGTGGTATCCCTCTGGCCATCCCTCGGCCAATCTCCGGCGTCATTCTAGCAATCCTGCAGCCGACCTCCGGCGTCTCTTCGGCCATTCTTTGGCGTCCCTCCGACATTTCTATCATATCTCTTCCAAACTCAAGTAGCTCTATGTTTTCCCTACTTGAGTTTGAGGGAGGCTGTTAATGTGAATATAATGTGAACAAATATACATCCTCCATTGTCAAGAAATGTTAGGTTTGTTAGGTTTAGTCTATTGTCAAGAAAGATTAGGTTTGTTAGGTTAATGTTAGGTTGATGTTAGGTTGTTGTCTTTCATCATCTCCTATATATAACTCATAATCTTCCTTGTAAAATTATCTCATCTTGTATAAGTATTGCATCTTCAAGATCTCTCTTCACTTATTACTTCTCTCTTGTAATTATTTTTTGCTTTGTAATACATTATGATTACACATGAGTCTTGTCTTTTTTAATACCCATAATTTAGAATAGAAACGTAGAATAGCTCCATAGTAATTCTGGTTCATAATATGTCATTATGAGCAGAGATGGATTATCAAGTAGCTCTAGAGTTTGGGTAAATTACAATTTGTAGAAAACACAGAAGGACCGAATTGGTAAAAAAACATTATTTTAAAAAAGACAAGCTTAGAGCTTTGAGGTACAAATTAGCAATATGCTCAGCACATCAGTATATAATAACTCTGACGGTTAATCTAAATCTCTCTGTGGAAGAAAAAAAAACACACAATTTCTGGCACTGCTACTTCCTTCTGTCTATAGATATATATATATATATATATATGCATGCATGAATATGAAGCCTTCTGCATTATAAACCCAGTTCGGAAACAATCAAGAACTTAATACCTCGCCAATTCTCTCTCTCTCTCTCTCTCTCTCTCTCTCTCTCTCACACAGCTTCATAGACCCAATTCAAACCTTCTTGAACTTAAATCTTTTGCGATCAAGAACTTGAATTCATTATCCACCTTCATTTTTCGTTGGTTCCTTTAACTTCCTTGCTCTCTCAAAATAATTCCTACTATTTTCAGAGCTGTTTCTTTGGTCGAACTCACAACAATGGGAACGTGCTTTCTCATCGAATACAGCCATACTCCAGATGTTCATTTCTTCCTTTGTTGTCGATGCAGAGCCCACGTTACCTTGACCCATGAGGTTTTTTACATAGTAAGAACTCTCTCTCTCTCTCTCTCTCTCTCTCTTCTGTGTTGTATATTTGGTTGCTTAGAAGAACCCTGAATTGATTTCTATACAAAATTTTTTTATCTTTTACAACATGGGAATGTTCACTAAACTTAAAGACTGAATGTGGGTTTCTGTGAAATTGTTACATTCTTGATGCTTTCTTGGGAGAAAATATTGTGTAAAAGCATATATGTGGCTTATTGATTCTAGCACTTACACGTTTTCATTCATTAGAATTACATTAGACTGGCCACATAGTAATTAAGTCTACCTAGTTGCAGTTATATAAAAACCATGGTTCTTGGTATTTTTTTAAAAAAAAAAACTTGTAGTTTACATTTGAACGAATACAATTCTTGAGGTACCTGAAGAAGGAAATCAACTGCTAAACATGATATTATATACATATATATACATATGAGCGTCTATATGGGTGCAAACAGGTTTGGTTTGATCTTGATTCAGTGGGAACATGATCTTGAATCAGCTTGTGAGATTATTGGTGTTCTAATAATTTTCGTTCATTATCTCATCTTCTTCTTGTTAACTTTTGAGTTATTGTTGAATCAGCTTTGGAGTTATACTTCCTGTTAAGCAGAAATAAATCTATTCTCACTGTTGTTTTTTCAAAAAAAAAAAAATTGAGGGCACACAATATCAGATAGGAGTCTTCAGGAACCTGTAAGATTTCAACAATACCCTGATGATTAGACCTGCTGTCAATTTTAATTTTGATTCGCCTGGTATTCTTAGCAGCAGAAAATTCTCTGCAGCTCTGGAATCTTATTAAAAAGGGGGAAAAAAACTGATAAATGATGACAACTTAATATATGCAACATAGATCATAGTTTAATATTTTTTCACCAGAGTTGTCAGGACAACATTTGAATGTGAAATCTTGGTGAGATGAACTTATAATTTACACAATTTTCCAATCATTTTGTGTTTCCCAATTTAAAAGAGAAGAGAAAGAAGGTAAAAGGGAAATTTTCAGAGGCATTTTTCTGTTTAAGACAATTTTCTATAGCATGTTAAGAAGGGTACAACTCCTCTCATGCAGTGTAAAGGTGCAAGTTGATGGCTCAGCACATTACCACATGGGGGCTGATCACACCGGAGCCGATTTTCACTGTCAAACATGTGACAGCCATTTGGGTTAAAGACAATTTCTCAAAAATTTCTCTATTTGTTCTTAAACTGTCATAAAAATTTCTAATTTATAGTACATTGTTCAGATTGAATTGGCATACGATGGTGGTACACTCAATCTAGGAAGGTTCATACTGCTTTTGTACATCTTCGAAATCAGTATAGTCCACTACAGTTAAATGCTGCACTTGCTATTGTTGAGTTAATTATGGATTTCATTCAAAAAATTGTGAGCAGGAACAAGCTGCTGTTTTGGGATGGTAGCCGATTGCTGTATTTAATTAGATACAAATGAGTAAATTGGCCACAGCAAAGGTGTTGCAAGGACATGTAGATGGAGAATGGCTCTTCTGAAAATTCACTGAACTTGCAATTTACATGCACTGATTTCACTTCCATTCAATTTCCTTTTCTTTCAGATTCTAGTTTGTTGATTTTTCAGATTGGCTCAATGCTACTGTTTAAAGTGAGATGAGTTGTAGGATTGTTGTTTGAAGCATGTCTGAAATATTGTAGTAAAATAGGAAGGATATGTAAGAAGACATGTGTATGAATATAAAAACATCAGGGGCAACTCATGACTTTCACAATGCTACTTATTGTCCTTCGAACAAGGAAGATGGAAGGGACAGGGAGTCTCACTGCAAGTGGTCTCCTCCCCCAGCTCCTTCGATTAAGATAAACTGCGATGGGGCTTTTCATAAGTCATCCAGCTTGGGTGCATTTGCGGTTGTGGCTAGAGACGCTAAACGGAAGGTGCTCGATGTTCATTTTGGTCGTGCTCGAGTCTCATCAACTCTAGCAGCAGAAGCATGGGCTGCCCGTATCACTTGTGTTATGGCCGAGAGATATTGCTGGCAGCAAGTTTATATCGAGTCAGACTCAGCCATTTTGATTAAACTGTTAAATACCAGTACTGCCAAGAAACGATGGGAGATTCAGCCGATGATAGATGATATCCGTCATATGGTTGATCAAACTTCATGCTCATTTGTCTGGTGTCGACGCCAAGCTAATGGATGCGCTCATTGGTTAGCCTCTCAAGCATTGGCAAGTTCCCTAAGCCCCCCTTTATCTTCTATGCCAGAAAATTTTTGTAATCTGATCCAGCTGAATCTTTTGTAGCTTGTTGCTTATATAATATTTTCAACAAAAAAAAATATAGGAACATCAATACATATATTAGAAAGTGCGGAAGTGTATCCGTTTGGTCCATGATCCTGAATGCGAAGAAAAGCAATCCCAATCCAGTACTCAAAACTCTATATGGGCTATACGTCTTCATCTCTGACTTTAAACTCTTTACAACGAATCTTAATGGATAGAATATTGTCAGTTATGAGAAGAGAGAGAATTTAGTCTATATCTAATGAACCACATTGGGCCCTCCCATAAAGGGCTCCCAAATAAGTTCCATAATCGTGCACTAACCGTCCAACCACATAAAATAACTAATAGGTGCACCCAAGCCGAGTCCATATGGATCACTTTTTTATTGAGCCTATTCTGAATGTCTCAACTTTATTTGAGTTCAATCCGTTTTATTAAAACTAAAATCAATTAATGAGTATGCTCAATTCAGAAAATTCAAATAGGATAATTTTGGGATATGGATGTTGTTTGTTAAAGACAAGGAACAAAACCCAAATGGAGTTTTCTAATTGTTGTATTAAAAAAATTTAATGTGCTTATGATCTGAACATCAGTCATCACTCTTGTATTTGTTGTGTGGTTGATTCCAAATCTTCAAATAGGAAACAATACTTCTTGGCTTTGTGAAAATTTTCATCAAAGTTCCATGTTCCACAGAAATCCTTCACTGGCCTAGACCTTAAGAAGCTTGCACATGTCCCAAAAAAATGAAAAAAAAATAAAGATTTCAAATAAATCCAATATATAGTATTAGAGATCTTCAGATAAAATTTAGAACCATTGATACAACTTACATGGACCATATGCAGTGTCAATGTGACAAAGTCCTATGTTACCCAACTGTTTTTTGAAATGCATGGAGCACCCGTAAGACACTCGATACTTAGAATACGACACTTAGTTAAGAGTATTGAGTATAGACATGAGTTTCACCTGTATTGCTGGATATTAACATAATAAAAATTGTAATTCAAGTTTACTATATATATACATAGAACTTCTATTTATACATGAAATGCTTTATAGTACTTTCTAAATATTATTTTAGTTTAAAAATAAAATAAGAATTGTAACAAAATAGAAATATATTGCCCTGTGTCCCCGTGTCATTGGAAGCAAAAATTAGATGAATTTAACATTTGAAAACATACTAAATAAGGGTTTTAATGTAACACAACAATGATCAAAAAGAACAAAACTGTAGTAATGGTTTTATATTAATCCTCAATATACTCTCATTACTGTAATTTTTAAAAAGATGTTTTGTACGCGAAAAAAAGAAAAAAAGCCAAGCTTAGAGTTTTGAGGCTACAAAGTAGCAGTATGCTCATCACATCAGCGTATAACCACTCTGGCGGTAATCTCTTTCTTTCTTTCTCAGAAACCACTTGAGAAGTTCTAGCAGTCTATAAATATAGATGTGCATGCATGAACATGAAGTCCTCAGCCTCATAAACCCAGTACAGAAAGTTAGACGCTCTCTACAATCAACATCACTTAAACACATCGTCCTCTCTCTCTCTCTCTCTCTCTCTCTCTCGCATATTTGGTTGCTTATAAGCTAAAACCATGCATTAATTCTTATAAGAAATTTATTTTATGTTATAAGACTGAATGTATATATGTTTCACAACAATATTACTGTCATATTTTTTGGTGAAATTTTTTAAGAAAAAATAGCATTTTTCGATACTTTTGATAGTTTTTTTGGTGCTTTTCGCGGGAGTAAATATAGGGTAAAAGCATGTATGAGGTTTTATTGATTTTAGCACTTCCACGTTTTCATTCATTAGAATTGCAATGATCAGGACCGGTCATGTAGTCATTATCTCTACCTACTTGATGCTGTTTAGCAGTCATGGTTTCTCGTGGAATGAGGGGAAATTCATATATTTGTATGTCAGTTTAAGCAGAAAGAATTCTCACTCTTGTTCTCAAAAGAAAAAAAAAAATCCCAGTTGAGAAGGATTCAAACTAGATTCTTTATGTTAGAAAAGAGAGTGATATGCAAAAGAGAATATATTACATTGAGTGATTTGTTATGCATACATTGAGTCTATTTATATTACAAAAGAAGAGAGGAAGAAGTCTATTCTAACCGATATGGGATAGACAAACCTAACATTAACAAGAAGAAGATAAATATATACACTAACATCCCCCCTCAAACTCAAGGTGGTTGAGTAGAAATTAGATTGAGTTTGGAAACTAGATCATGAAACTGTCCTGGATGATGGGATTTGGTAAAGATATCAACAGATTGGTCAGCAGAAGTTACAAAGAAAAGACGAACAGTACCACAAACAACATGCTGCCGAATAAAGTGACAATCAATCTAGATGTGCTTAGTGCAATCATGAAACACATCATTGTGAGCAATCATAATAGTATTGTGATTGTCATAATGAAGAATAGTAGCACCAAAATTAGAGACGCCCATGTCTTGAAGTAACCATCGAAGCCAAAGAAGTTCTTGAGTGGTGTCAACTAGGGCACGATATTCGGCCTCAATGCTAGAGTAAGCAATAAGGATCTGCTTCTTACTATGCCAAGAAATGAGAGAATCGCCAAGAAAAAAGCAGAATCCGGTGGTAGAACGATAATCAGTATGATTACTAGCCCAATCAGCATCAGAATAGACATAGAGCTGTAGAGAGGAGTCACGAGAGTAGTGTAGACCATGAAATAAAGTTCCCTTAACATAACGAAGAATGCGAAGAACTGTAGCATAGTGAGTGAAGCGAGGCGAGGACAAGAACTAACTGACAAGATAAACAGCATAGGCAATGTCAGGACGAGTAGCAATGAGGTAGACAAGACTACTAACGAGCTGTCAATAGAGAGGAGCATCAGACAGAGGCTCACCATCTAGAGGAGTAAGACACACATTAGTTTCCAAATGTGTGGAAGCAGTCTTACTATCAGTCAAACCAGCACAAGTAAGAAGATCTGAGGCATATTTGGCCTGAGTAAGAGAATAACTAGTAAAGCCAAAAGAAATCCCAAGGCTAAGAAAATAGTTGAGAGGACCAAGATCTTTCATCTCAAAATAGCTATTAAGAAATTTCTTAAGCTCAGAAATGCCATGAACATCATTACCAGTGAGGATCATACCATCCGGATAAAGTAGAAGGAGAACACTGTCGTGTGGAGACTTGTAAACAAAGATAGCATAATCATAATCACTAAAAGAGAAGCCAAGGTCACTGATAGTGGAACTAAATTTGGCATACCAGACACAAGGAGCACGATGAAGCTTGCAGGCTTGACGGGAAGAATGAGAAGAACTAGGAGGGGGCTGCATAGAGACTTCCTCAAAGAGATCACCATTGAGGAAGGCATTCTTGACATTCAACTGATATAAGGGCCATTAGGAGACAGTAGCCAAGGCAATAAGAACGGAAAACAAGAGCAAAGGTCTCCTCATAGTCAATGCCATACTCTTGAGTGAAGCCCTTGGCAACTAGACGGGCTTTGTAACATTTCACAAACCCATCAGAACAGGTCTTGATCTTATTGACCCAACGACACCCGATCATAAATTTACCAGGAGGAAGATCAACCAAGTCTCAAGTATGAGTTTTGGCAAGAGCCTACAATTCATCATCCATTGCTTGCTGCCAAAGAGGATTAGAACTAGCCCCGCGATAAGTGCGAGGCTCATGTTGAGCAAGAATAATAGAGAAACAGTGATAATTACCAAGGTGAGGAGGAATATGCCTTACCCGGGTAGAATGTCAAACAAGAGGCTCATCAGAACAAGAAGACTGAGAAGGATCAGAGACCGGAGAGCCAACAGAAGGCGCAGGACCAACCGACGGGGACTCCACGAGATAGACTGTAACAGGAGGCACAACAGGTGCAATGGTAGTAGGGACATGGACATCCTCAGGAAAGAGCTCAATAGTAGGATCAGTGAAATAAGGAGTAGCAGAAGGAGATGATAGATGGAAGGGTGATAAAGAGGAGAACATCTTGTGTTCCCAAAAGACAACAAGATGAGAAACACGAAGACGTTTAGACAGAGGATCCTAACAATGATAACCTTTGTGCTCAATTCCATAGCCTAAGAAGCAGCAAAAATGAGCTCTATACTCCAATTTGGTACGCTTATGAGGCTGAAGTAAGACAAAGCAGGCACACCCAAAAACACGAAGAGAGTGATAATCAGAGGTAGTACCATACAGACGCTCTTACAGAGTGAGGTTACCAAGGGGAGCAGAAGGTACACGGTTGATGGTGTAAGCAACAGTAAGAGCAACTTCACCTCATAGCCATTCAGGCCAACATGTAGAGATAAGAAGAGCACGGGTAGTATCAAGAATATGACGATGTTTTTGTTCAGCACGACCATTTTGTTGTGAAGTATTAAGATAAGAATGATGAGGAATAGTGTCATGCTCATGTAGAAAGGCAAGAAATGTCTTATCACTGTATTCTGCAGCATTGTCAGACCGAAATACCTTGATATCACGAGAAAATTGAGTTTTGATCATGGAAGCAAAATCATAATAGGTTTGTTGAAGTTGAGATCGATTTTGCAAGAAATAAAGACAAATATATCTAGAGAAATCATCAATAAATATGACAAAATACTAGGAGCCTCCTATAGTGAAAGTGGGAGAGGGCTCCCAAAAATCAGAATGAATCAAGTCAAAAGGAACGAAAGAAAAAGAAGCATTGTTATTAAAAGATAAAGCCGGTTATTTGGCAAGTTGACATAACTGACAATCAAGGTGTCCATTAGAGATAGAACTTAGCACACCTTTAGACAAAAGAAAAAGTAAGCGACCTAAGGAAACATGACCTAAACGGAAGTGCCAAAGTTCAAAATATGAGGAAGTAACAGTAGAAAAAGAAATTACAGCAGCAGTCAGAATAAGAAGGTAAAGATGAACGAGCTTAAACAAGCAACTATGTTTACGGCCTATCCCAAGAGTTTGTCCCGTCCTCGAATCCTGCACAACATAGCCAGTAGAAGGGAAAAGAATAATAAGACCAAAATCCCATAATAGGCCAACAGAGATAAGATTGAGTAAGTTTAGGAATATAATAAGTATGAGGGAGTGCAAAAGTGGAAGTGGAGACATGACCAACATGATCAATAGGCATAGAGGACCCATTAGTAGTATAAATGAGAGGAAGAACAGACACAGAAGATTTGAAAGAAAAAGTTGTCAAGTTAGAAGTCATATGATTGCTACACACAGAGTCAAAGAACCACAAAAAAATACCTAAAGTGGCAGACAAGACAGTAGATGAGAGAATACCAAAGGCAGACATAAATTGTTGAAAGAGTATAGAAAGATCACTAATATTGATCACAGAGGAGGAGGAAGAGGGAATAGTAGAATCCTCAATAATGACAACAGCAGAATGAAGGTGAGAATCTCTTTGAGAAGGATGTTTGGGGCAATCAGAGAGAAAGTGACCAAGATCACGCTAACGATAGTGCTTGCAGATCCAAATAAGGCAAGTAGGCGATAGTCAGTGGCATGACAGAATGTGCAGGCATCAAACTGGGAACCACTAGGAGCTGAAGAACCACGAGAACCACCTGAAAAGCCTTGAAATCGAGAACTAGATGTGGCAAGAACGGTGTCCACAAGTGGTGGTCGAATGAGGCCAAGACGGGTCTCCTCATATAAAAGCTTAGAAATAGCATGTTCTAAGGTAGGAAATGGGAAATGATGGAGAAGAGAAACTCGAATAGGCTTGAATACATTAGTGAGAGCCATGAGAAACGTAATTGGGCACTACTGATCGCAGTAGAGGGCAAACTGAGCAGCATCAGCAGAACATGTCCAAGTAGGCTTAGATGGAGTCAACTGATCCCAAAGAGTATATATCTGATATAAGAAGGCGTTGATAGACTAGTCAGATTCTTGTTTCTGATAATGCGGAGAAATCAAAAGCTGGTACTGGTGAGCTAGATTGGCAGTGGTGTAATGGTTGGCCAGGAAAACCTGAATGGAGTGAGCTGTGTCAAAGCGTCCAAACTGGAGACTGATAGAAGGAATGGATGTATTCCAGAACTAGATGTTGATCTTATGATTCTTACTGTCCCATTCTTCAAGTTGTTCAGTTAATTCCATAACCGTTTCAGCTACACTTTTAACAAGTGCCTAAATATCTCCAATGATATAGTGTCAAAGTTTTCTCCTCTTGAGAAAACTAGACATGGCTTGAGACCAAGGAATATAATTAGGACCCTCCAGAGCGAGAAGAATCAGTCTAGAGACCTCAGAACAGTCCATAGTTAAAATATGTGAAATAACAGGAACCCAACAGTAGAGAATAACAGTAGAAAAACTTTCAAAGCAAGAGAAACAACAGAAACATAGCAGAACTAGCAAAAACAGAGACTAGAATAAGATTCAGAAGGCCCGAATTAATTAGGAGATAGACAGAAATGGACAGAGGACGACTGGAGAGATGCCGGAATGACTTTGTAAAGTCGCCGGAATCTGGCCGGAAAGTCACCGGAAGTTGGTCGGAGAGTCACCGGGAAGTGGTCAGAGAGTCGCCAGAAAGACGCCGGAAATTGGCTGGAAAGTCACCGGAGGTTGGCTGGAACGAAAGAAAAGAATCTTAGGAGTTCTGATGTGGAAGATCCCTCGAAGGGTAACCACAGAACATACTTTCCCTTAACTCTGATACCATGTTAGAAAAGAGAAAGAGAGATGCAAAAGAGAATGTATTGCATTGAGTGATTTGTTATATACACAATGAGTCTAATTATATTACAAGAGAGGAAAGGAAGAAGTTTATTCTAGCCGATGTGGGATAGACAAACCTAACATTAACAAGAGGAAGATAAATATATACACTAACACTTCACAAACCTGTAACCACACCCTGCTGTGCGAAAAATAAAGATCTATGCAGAACTGAAATCTCATTTTTCTTCTAATCAGCTCTTAGTGGAAAATTAATTTTAGTTTAATTAATTTTTCACCAGAGTTGTCATGGTAACAACTGGATTTGAATTCTTGGAGCGGAAGAATGTAATAAGGAAATTTTGGAAACTTTTTTTCTTTGTACTGTATCCCACAGTCAAATGCAGATCATTTTCAACTTTTCAACCTAAGCCTGTAGGTGCATCCGATTACTTGATCAAGTTTAAGCAAACTTTATAGGAACATAAGAGCCATTTAAGAGAATCTGGTTTAGGCTATGGAGTGTTCGAACGGAATCCATTGCTCAAGGATCTATAGCTGATTGGATTGCTATGATCTTACAGCCAAGTAAGTTGGGCATTCCATCCTCTGTTAATCATAATCATTTTGCTATGTCTGCTGCTATCATCATGGAGACCATTTGGAAATGGCGAAATGCTATCTTATTTGAGAAAGTGGCGATTGATATGGAAAAAATCATCACTGATATTCAGAAATCCTCAGCCTATACAATCTAGATGTGACAGTCATCGAGTAAACTCAAATATTAAATGGAACCCTCCTATGCATGAAGGAGTCAAATTGAATTTTGATGCAGCATACCATAAAGGAGCTATGTCAAATGCTGTTATTGCTAGAAATGAGTTAGGAGCTGTTATATTTGGGAAAGCTATTTCTGGCCAAGCAATGTCTGCTCTTGCTGCGGAAGCTGATGCTGTCCGTATGGCATGTGTGTGGGCTGATGGTGAAGGGTGGGATCATGTAATCTTTGAAGGGGACTCACAAGTAGTGGTTCAAGCTTGCTGCGGCATTGGGGTTTGTCCTCATTGGTCCATTTCAAGTTTGATGGAGGATGTCAGATTTCTCAAGTCCAGTAGATCAGATTGGGAATTTGTTTATGTGCCTCGATCTGCTAATAGGGCGGCGCATGAGATGGCTGCTTGGGT
>CM065380.1:14110000-14257500 GCA_033060915.1 Euryodendron excelsum | reverse complement strand
CTCTTATTCATTGATTTTCCTTAAGGAAGAGGAGTGATTGGATTTATGGGCTACTGCCTCTGGGGTATGGATTTATAGAAGAGGAGTTTTGTGTTCTTTGTTTGCTCTGACGCTTGCATGTACCCTTTTTGGTAATTTGAAACAAAAAAAAAAACCAAAAACTAAAAAAAAGCAAAAATTACAATTATGTGAGCTAGCTCGGCAAAAAGTCAAAAAAGGCTTAAGTAAAAGAAAATTGCAATTATAGTATGTATAGTTACTTTTTTTTTTTTTGTTTTTTTGGTGATTACTCATTTAAGGTTGTGGAAAAATAATAGAAAAAATGTGAATTAGGTCGTATGCAAATGATAGCGTGCTGCACGCATGTAAGACTCAGGCAAGATTCAAAATATGACTAATATGATATTCGATCTCTTTTTTCAATCTATTTTCTTATTCCTAAATACAATATTGTAAGACACATATTCACAAAATTTATGTGTGATCCATTCATTTGTGTCTGAGAGTAATAAAAGAGGTTGAAAAATAAAATTATATATTACATTTTTCTCAAAATATATGTTATAATATAACACAACAATAATGAAAAAAAGAGTTGTAGTACTGGTCTTATTTTGTTTCTCAATGTACTTTTTTTTGGGTATTTTTTAAACATGTTTTGTACAAAAAAGAAAGAAAGAAAAAGCTTAGGTTTTTGAGGATACAAATTAGCAATATCCTCAACACATCAGCTTATAACTACTCTAGCTGGTAATTTATGCTCTGTTTGATACTTGAGGAAATAAAAGAAAGAGAGAGAAAAAATTCCTTCATTTGTTAGAATGTTAGGGTGTGTTTGATACTCATGAAAAGAAAATAAAAAGGAAGGGAGGGAGAAATGAAAGAAAAAAGTTAGGAAAAATTGGGCCTCCTTTGTTTGATTTAAAAAAAAAAAATAGAAGGAAAGTGAAAAAAACTAACTTTCCACACTATAAACCAAATAAGAGAATGAAATAATTCTTTTCTTTTCCCTTCTCTCCTCAAATATCATGCACATCCTTAGTTTAGGAGGGAAGAAAAGAGGAAAGGATGAGAAAGTTGTTCCCTCTCACTTCCCCTTTACTTCCTCTTTCTTTTTAATACATATTTTATTATTTTTTTCTTCCATTTTAATTTCAAACCAAATTCTTTCCTCTTATTTTCTTTCCAAATCAAACAAAAGGAAAGAAAATCACGCTCTCTCGCTCTCTCACATAAACAACTTGGGAAGTTCCGGCTATTCCTAACGGTCTATAAATATACATGTGCATGCATGAATATGAAGTCCTCTGCCTCATATAAACCCTGTACTGTAGAAACTTAGACGCTCTATTCTACAATCAAGATGACTTAAAAACCTCGTCCTCTCTCGCTCTCTCTCTCTCTCTCTCTGTCTCTCTCTGTGCATCATAGACCTTCAGCTTCCATCTTTCGCGTTCAAGAACTTGAATCCATTGTCCGCCTCCATTTTTCTTTGGGTAAGCATCGTTCACCTTCTCTCGCTTTAGTCCAATTCATGCTCTGTTTCTTGTTTCGAGTTAACATTGAACCTTCAGCTCATAGCTCCAATAATTTTCTTGAAGTTGCTTTCGTGTCATTTTCAGAGCTGTTTGATTGGTCGAAATGGAGACAACGGCGAGGCAATTAGTCTCATCAAACCAAACTCCAGTTGTCATATTCTTCCTCTGCCGTCAATGCAGAACCCACATTGCCTTGGCCCTGGAGCTTGTTTACAGAGTAAGAACTCTCTCTCTCTCTCTCTCCTGTGCTGTATATTTGGTTGCTTATAAGTTAGAACCATGCATTGATTTATATATGAATATTTTTTTATATGTCATAGCATCACAATGTTGTCTAAATTAAAAATCATGGACTGAATGTAAGTTCCTGCTATATTGTTACATTCTTGATGCTTTCTTGGTACTTTTCTTGCGAGAAAAAATAGTGTAAAAGCATATATGTGGATTTATTGATTTTAGAACACCACGTGTGTCGATAGTTTGAACAAATTCTTGAAACCCTTGAAGAAGAAAATCAACATTTAACATGATCAAATATTAGATATATATACATATATGTCAGTTTACGTGAGTGGAAAATGTATATTTTCTCTGGTCATGTGTTATAGATCCTGTTAAAGCAGAAAGAAATCAATTCTCACTGTCGTTTTCAATTTTCTTTTTTCAGAACAGAGAGTTTTACCTAGGAATCTTCGAAGCAGTGTAAGATTTCAACAGTACCCTGCTGTGAAACCTATTTTAATGCCAGAAGTAACTTCAAATTTTAATAGATGATTGGCCAAGTTGTCAATTTTGATTTTGATTAGTATGCCATTCTTAGTGGAAAATTATGATCTCTGCAGCAATAGAATCCCATTTTGCTGGTGAAAACTGCTGATTATTTTCTTCTTAAGCAGTGTCAATGTGCGACTTGAAGGCCCAGAATTTTACTTCAGGCTGGGTAATGTAACTTTCGCAGGAGCTTTCTGTAGCAGATGCAACATCCACTTTGGGTGGAAAATGGTGACCAAAATTTAAAATTCTCTTTGTTCTTTATAGTACTGTTACAAGATATTCTAATTCATAGTACAATAATATTGTAATGGATGGTGTATGCGCATTTAGATGAACCAGTTGGAAGTGCGTAAATTTGGCCACGGCAAAGCTGTTACGAGGACATGTACTATGGAGAATGGATCCTTCTGAAATTCAATGAACTTGCAAACATTTAAATTTTTTTTTTTTTTGATACTATCAATTAATCACAAAGGCCAACAAACAAGCTAGAAGCAGTTTCTAAACAAAGAAGGCTACAGAGCCTGTCTGGTAAGGACACCAAAGTAGAAATGCAGAGAGCCTGCTAAAGTATGGGAAGCTATAGCTTCCATCCAATTTCCTCTTCTTTCAAATTCTGGTTTGGTGATTTTTTCAGATTTTCTCAATACTCTCTGTAAAGTGAGATGAGGTGTCAGATTGTTGTTAGAAGCATGTATGGAGTTTTATAGGAGAACAAATGGGCATAATTGTGGATAATTTTGGCAACTGAACCCAAACGGAGTTTTCTAGTTGCTGTAGTACTGAAAAAATCTAATCTGCTAATGATCTGATCTGAAATTTCTATGTTGTTCTGCGATTTTCATACTACAGATAGGGCAGTGAAGGACTTGTTAGTACTATTGGTTTCCTTAAGTCATTGATTCAAAATCTGCGAGTAGGAACAATATTTCTTTGCATTTGTGAAAAATCTCATCAAAAGTTCCATCTTTTACAGAAATCCAATTGAAAAAAAAAAAGTTCAAATAAATCGAACATTAGAGATCTTCGGATAAAATTGAGAATCTTTGAATTAGTCTCTCTGATTCTCAAGGTAGGAACTCAACTTGGGTTGGTCCACAGCAGGATCGAAATGAGGGAACTGATCGCATTCTCTGAAATTCACTGAGATGGAATTTTCATGTTGTAGTACTGAATTCATAATCATATATATATTTCCTTTAGCTCTGGTTTGACGATTCATTTGGTTGTCTCACAACTCCGACACAAGCTGTGACATGACAGGTAATATATAGCTGTTGTAAGATCATGTAATTTGTTAAGTTTGGTGACCCGTTTAATTCTTTGTAATTTAGGATGTTAGAGAGTCCATCATAAGTATTTGAAATGGTTTTAATGTTTATTCATTTAAGCACGTGCTAAAAAGTCTTGGATGATACATAAGATAATTGAAATTGGATTCGATGAACATCGGTAGATCTTGGTAGAAGAAATAGAGCGGACTCTATGTTGGGTGTTTTGTTGGAACTTCGATAAGTTTCGATAGACTTTGGTAGAAAAAATAGATTGGGTGTGTACTTTGTTAAAAACTTCGATAGACTTTGACAAACGTCGGTAGAAAAAACAGAGAAGTTTTCATCTGACAGTTTATATCTCACTAGATTTTGACAGACCTCGCTATCGCGAGGTGTGCAAGATTTAAACCTAGGGAAGTGCGCCGCATGTTTTTTGACCATTATGGAAGTTCAGAAATCCTAGTTTGCCTCTATAAATATGAGGTTATGCGAAGGCTAAAATACAAGTTTGAGGAGACTAAAACCTTTGAAGTAATTGATTGCACAATTACTTTAGATTCGAAGGGTTTTTATGAGAGCAGAGCTGTTGAAAAAATTATTCTAAAAGTTTTTATATGCCTTGAAGAGGCTCTCAACTAGATTCTTAGTAAGATCAATCTTCATATTCGTAGATTGATGTTTTAAAGGAGTTCAAGACGGTGGTCGATTTTAATTTGCTCTTGGAGGATTCTAGAGGTGTCGTGGAATTCGATACTCAATCAAGTATTAAAGAATCGTATCAAGAGATAGATATATGGTTGTGAAATTCAATCAATACAAGAAGAGCACACCCGCAAGTACATGGATTTAGTAACCGTGGTTTGAGAGTATCTAGGGTTCTGTTGTAAGTTGACTCTTTTATATTCTTTCTTGAAAGTGCTTAGTTGGCTGTACTAGGTCCCGTGATTTTTTTTCTTTTTGAATTTCCACGCGAAAAATTGTGTGTCAATTGTGTGCTTGATTTAATTTACTTATCTTGACATAAATTACGATTGCACATAACCATAATCATACCTATTATACCTATTATAAGATTGCATCTATAATCATTATTTAGCAAAGCTATAGACAACGCTAAAGTTTTTCAGTTGTTAATAAGCATATATGTGTGAACTACTTCGAAACAAAAGTAGGAATTTGAGAAACACGAATGTTGTTTGGTTAGGTGAAGGTATTCAATTTTCTCCGCAGATCAGTAGTATTGTATCACTTGCTTTACATTGTTTTTGCCACAAAATCAGTCATACTATATTACTTGCCAAACATGATTTTAAGGCAAAAATTTGATTTTTTTTGATGGGCAAAAATTGATTAAAAGAAGAAAAGAAAAAACAGAGGTAACATTCTGCTGCTGCCTTTGCTATCCTACAATCCTAATTTGGTCATTTCAATGGTTCAAATAATTTTCAATTTTCTTTTTTTTTGGGGAAGTTAGAAGTTTTCAATTTTTTTATATTCTCTTTAGCTGGGTACAAGTTTTCAATTGAAAATGTAACAATTGGCTTGCCATTTACAATCTTGCCTAGCTAGCAATGGTTGGGTTCAAGTAATTTTCCTTGAAGGGGCCCTATAATATATACTTCTAATAAGATTGAGGGGGCAAATTGCAAGAATTTAAATATTTTTGGAGGGGGCTAGCCTTTAATATTTTATAGGGCTTGTGGAAATATATATATATATATATATAAAGGTCAAGAGTTTTGGAAAGCTTTGGACTTCGAAAGGGACAACATAGCTGAAAAATTATTCGGTTCTTTTGGAGTACTATATCATTCTTCCTTTTCCTTGCGTAATGCAGTGAATCCCTATCACTTGAAATTGTTTTGCCATGGCCTCGCATGCCCCTCCCAATCTCTTCTAAGTGGAGAACATTCGATATTGTACTTATGCTTTGATGGGCTATTGCCTCCCTTTAGAATAACAACATATATAGAATAGCACTTAAGAAATATGAATTGTAGGTATTACAAGGTTGTAGCAAAATAATGAGAAAAAAGATAATTTGGTTATATGCGAACCGTAATGCAAGATTCGCAATGAATGTAATAATCTAACAAAAGTTACACAACAACAATGAAAAATATTAGACTGTACAAATGGTTTTTTTTATTTTATTTCTCAATGTTTTCCCTTCTTTGTGATTTTTTGTAATTTTCATCATATTATTACTCCAATTGCCTTGTATTAAAAAAAATAATATTTTTACACGAAAAAAAAAAGAAGATAAAAGAGACAAGCTTAGAGCTTTGAGGGTCCAAATTAGCAATATGCACAGCACATCAGCATATAACACGCTGACGGTTCTCTCTCTCTCTCTCTCTCTCTCTCTCTCTCTCTCTGAAGCCACTTGAGAAGTTTGGCACTGCTATCCCTAGCTGTCTATAAATATACATATGTATGCATGAATATGAAGTCTTCTGCCTTGTAAACGTAGACACTCTCTTCCATAATCAAGAACTTAACACCTCGTCAATTTTCTTTCCTGTCTCTCTCTCTCTCTCTGAGCATCATAGACCCAGTTCAAACCTTCTTGAACTTCAATCTGTCGCGTTCAAGAAATTGAATTCATCGTCCACCTTCATTTTTCACTAGGGTAAGAATCATGAGCCTTCTCACTTTAGTCTAATTCATGCTCTGTTTCTTGTTTCGATTACATTGAAAACCATTTGTGCATAGCTCCAACAATTTCTTGAAGGTCCTTGCTCTCTCAAAAGGGTTCGTGGTATTTTCAGGGCTGTTTGATTAGTCGAACTGACAACAATGTGGAGGCACACTATCATCGAATACCTCCAATCTCCAAATGTCAATTTCTTCCTTTGTCGTCAATGCAGAACCCACATTGCCTTGACCCACGAGCTTGTTTACAGAGTCAGAACTCTCTCTCTC
Organism: Euryodendron excelsum; assembly: GCA_033060915.1. NCBI lineage: Eukaryota > Viridiplantae > Streptophyta > Magnoliopsida > Ericales > Pentaphylacaceae > Euryodendron > Euryodendron excelsum. The sequence continues at coordinate 14,250,989 of CM065380.1, read as the reverse complement.
TCTCTCTCTCTCTCTCTCTCTCTCTTCTGTGTTGTGTATTTGGTTGCTTAGGAGAACCCTGCTTTGATTTAAATTTGAAATTTCTATATGTTATAACATCACAATTCTGTCTAAATTTAGACGTTCTATTATATAGTTACATTCTTGGTGCTTTCTTGGTAATTTTCGTTGGAAGTAAAAATAGTTTAAACGCATGGTCACCAATTCTACCTACTTTATTGCAGTTATATAAAAGTCATGGTTCTTGACATTTTTTAAAACACTTGTGTTCATATTTGAACGAATACAATTTATTGAAGTCCTTGAAGAAGAAAATCAGCTGCTAAACATGTTGTAATGGGATCTTGAATCAGCATCATTTGGGAACATGATCTTGAATCAGCTTCTGGGATTAGTAGTGTTCTAACAAATTTCCATTGTCTCCTCTGCTTCGCTCTTTAAATTAAAAGTAATTAATCAGCGTTGTAGATCCTGTTAAGCTGAAAATTGAAATAAATCTATTCTCACAGTTTTTCCAATTTGATTTTCAGGACACACCGGCTCGGTTAGGAATCTTCAAAAATATGTAAGATTTCAACAATACGCCTGATTGTTACCCAAGCGGTCGATTTGATTTTGATTAGCATGGCATTCTTCGTGGAAAATTTTGAATTCTGCAGCATTGGAGTTAACCTCAATCTGAATCAGACTGTGAAGAGTTCAATCTTAATTTTCTTCATCTAATCAAAAGTTAATTGCATTTAGCATCCATGCATGGAAACTAATGCATGTCTCTCATGCAGTGTCAATGTGCAAGTTGATGGCCCATCACATTACCAAAGGGAGGGTGATAGCACTGGATCCGATGTTCACTGTGGCAGATGCAACAGCCATTTGGGCTGGGAACTTGTAAGAGACAATTTTCACAAATTTTCTGCCGTTCGATTGAGATTCTGATCTCTCTTTGTTCTATCACTCTTACAAAATTTGCTAACTCATAATAGTACACATTGTTCAGATTGAAGTGGCAGAAGACAACGATGTACTCAACCTAGGAAGATTCATACTGCTTTTGTAAGTCTTTGAAGACCTTAGTCCAATATAGATAGTTCAATACAGCATTTGTTATTGTCGAGTCACTGATACGGATTTTTCATTAAAAAATTTATGAGCAGGAGAAAGCTGCTGATGTGGGATGGTACCCGGATTTTGTATGCAGATACAAATGAACCAGTTGGAAACGCATAAATTGGCCGCAGCAAAGCTGAAATTCATTGAAATTGCAATTTACATGCACACAAATATCACTTCGATCCAGTTTTTTTTTTTGCCCGTTCAAATTCTGGTTTGTTGTTTTTACAGATTGTCTCAGTTAGAATATTGTAGTAGAACCGGAGGGATAAGTTTGGGATTTGGATGATGTTTGTTTAGGATTTTCTGTAACCAAGGAACAGAACGCAAATGGAGTTTTCTAAGCTGCTGTACTAAAAAAATCTAAGTTGCTTATGATCATCTCTTCACGCTTGTATATCTAAGATGTTCTGAAATTTGCATACTAGGAGGAAATAAGGCAATAAAGGACTAATTAGTACTATTGATTTCTGTAACATCATGCAATTACATAAATTTCGTGACGAGTTTTATTCGTTGTAATTTAGGTTGTGGGGGATGTCTATCACAAGTATTTGGGATGAGTTTAATGTCTATTCATTTGAGCTTATGTTAAGAGAGTCTTGGATGATACATAAAGTAATCGTTTTTGGATTTCGATGGATGTCAATGGATGTTTGCTAGATTTCGCTGGACCTTCGCTGGACTCTCGAGGGTTGTCGATGGAAGAAACAGATTGGGTGTAAATCTGTTGAAGACTTCGCTGGACTTCGCTAGACCTTGCTAGACTCTGCTGGACCTTCGCTGGACCCTTGAGGGCTGTCAATGGAAGAAACAGATTGGGTGTAAATTTGTTAAAGATTTTGCTGGACATCACGGCTGCGAGGTGCAAACTTTGCTGGACCTCGCCAGACCTCGCTGGAAGTGAGATGGCGAGTTTTAAACACTAGGGACGCCGCCACAAGTTCTTTTTGATTCTTTTGGAAGTCCAGGAACCCTAGTTTGCCTTCTCTATATATATGAGGTTATGGGTAGGTCAAAATATAAGTCTAAGGAAGCCACAATACCTTTGATAGAATTGATTGCACAATTGCTTAAGATTCAAAGGGTTTTTTTGAAAGCAGAGCTGCTGCGAAAATTATTCTAAAAGTTTTCACATACCTTAGAAGAGGTTGTCACCTAGATTCTTAGCAAGATCAACCTTCATACTTATTTGGTTGATGTCTTGAAAAAGTTCAAGACGGTGGTGGATTTGAGTTCAGCTCTTAAAAGATTTCAAATGTGTTAGTGGAGTTCGACACTCAATCAAGCAATGAAAAATCATATTAAGGGATAGATACGTGATCATGGGATTCGATCAATACAAGAAGAGCACACCTACAAGCATGTAGATTTGGCACCTGTGGATTGAAAGTATCTATGATTGGGTTGTAAGTTAACTCTTATGTATTATTTTTTGATAGTATTTGGTTGGCTGCACTAAGTCCCATGATTTTTTTTCACTTTGGGTTTTCACGCAAAAATTGTGTATCAATTGTGTGCTTGATTTTCTTTTTTTTTTATCTTGTCATACCTTGCACATATCCATAATCATAACTATCATAGTATTGCTTCAATACACCTTCTTTAGCAAAGGCATAAATAAGGCTAGATTTTTTCAATTTCTAGTGTGATTGATTCAAAATCTGCGAGTTGGCCATGGCTGAGAATTTATTTAGTCTTTTTAGAGCACCATGAAAGCCTTCCATTTCTCATAGTATAGTGAGTCCTAGACACCTAAAAAAATTTGATATGAAGTCACATGCCCCTCCTAACCTCTTCTAAATGGACAAAATATGAGAAATATTTCTTTTTTGGCTAGGCAGTAAAAGGTGTCCGAACCAACTTACGTACTTATCGAATAAAAACATAAAATAGCACTAAATAAGAAAAATATTTCTTTTTCAATTATGCGGTTAGAGGTGTCCACCAGAGAATAGCACCAAAGAAATATGAATTGTAAGTGCTACAAGGTTTTGGCAAAATAGCAGGGAAAAAAAAATGTAATTTAGTTATATGCAAACCGTGGTGTGCCATGCACATGCAAGGCTTGTGCAAGAATCGCAATGTATAGTATAATCTAACACAAATTAACACAAACAATAATGCCAAAAAGAAAAAGTGTACCAATGGTTATATTTTATTCTCAATATATTCTTTTTTTGTAATTTTTATAATTTTCACATATTTTCTCCACAAAGAAAAGAAGAAGAAATGGAAAAGCTTAGAGCTTTGAGGGTACAAATTAGCAATATGCTGAGCATATCAGCATATAACCCCTCTGGCGGTTAATTTAATCTCTCTCTCTCTCAAAAACAGAAACCGCTTGAGAAGTTCTGGCGCTGATATTCCTGGCTGTCTGTAGAGATACATATGCATGCATGAATATGAAGTCTTCTGCCTTATAAACCCAGTTCTGCCTTAAAACCTCGTAGATTCTCTCTCTCTCTCTCTCTCTCTCTCTCTCTCTCTCTCTCTCTGAGCTTCACAGACCCTAAACCTTCTTGAACTACCATCTTTCGCGATCAAGAACTTGAATTCATCGTCCATCTTCATTTTTCACTGGGTGAGCATCCTAAACCTTCTCACTTAGTCCCACACATGCTCTGTTTCTCGATTCGATTTACATTGAATCATTAATTCATAGCTCCAAAATTTCTTGAAGTTCCTTGCTCTCTCAAAACAGTTCATACTCTTTGCTAGAACAATGGGGAAGCGCACTCTCATCGAATACAGCCAAACTCCAGACGCCAATTTCTTCCTTTGTCGTCGATGCAGAACCCACATTGCCTTGACCCAAGAGCTTTTTGCCAGAGTAAGAACTCTCTCTCTCTCTCTCTCTCTCTCTCTCTCTCTGTCTCTCTCTCTTCTATGTTGTATATTTGGTTGCTTAGAAGAATCCTGCATTGATTTCTAAACAAAATGTTTTACATGTTATAAATTAGAAGACTCAATGTAAGTTCTGTTATATAGTTACATTCTTGATGGTTTCTTGGTACTCTTCTTGGGGGAAATATAGTGTAAAAGAATATCAGGGGCTTGATTATTCTAGTATTTACACGTTTTCATTCATTATAATTGCATCCGTTAGGATTGGCTACATAAAGTCTACGTAGTTGCAGTTTTGTTCAAAATACAATTTCTTGAAGAAGGAAATCAACTGGTAAACATGATCCAATAGTAGATACATATATCAGAGTATACAGAAATGTGTATCACAACATGATCTTGATTCTTGAATCAGACCATGATATAATACTTTATGCAATTACTGCAATAGCTTTCGGAATTAGTAGTGTTCTAACAATTTATTCATTGTTTCATCTGCTTCTCATTGACCTATAAATGATTAATGAGTGTTATAGATCCTGTTAAGCAGAAAAAATTTCTGTTGTCACTGTTGTTTTCAATTTGTTTTTTACAGGTCCCTGCGCTTGATCTAGGATATTTCAGGAACGTGTAAGATTTCAACAATACCTTGATGATTAGCCAAGCTGTCAATTTGATTTTCATTAGCATCGTATTCCTAAGTTGAAATTTATGATCTCTGCAGCAGTGGAGTCTCATTTCACGTGTGATGTATAAGCAACATGGATCTTAGTTTAAATTTTCACCAGAGTTTTCATGATATAACATTTTAATTTGAATTCTTGGTGAGATGAACTTATAATTTAGGCATTTTTCATATCATTCTGTGTTTCCCAATTTAAAAGAGAAGAAAAAGAAGGTAGAAGGGAAAATTTTCAAAGACGTTCTCTGGTTTAGATTCTTTTCTATATAGCATGTTCAAAACTTTGTGGAACTCCTCATGCAGTGTCAATGTGCAAGTTGATTGCTCAGCATATTACAACAGGGATGAGGTTCAAACCTCGGCAGATGTTTACTGTTACACATGCGACAAACCTTTGGGCTGGAAAGTGGTATAAGACAATTTTCACAAAGTTTCCCCTGTTTGGGGATTCTCTTTCTTCTACCACTGTTAGGAAATTTTCTAATTCAAATTACATCCTTCAGATTGAAGTGGCATCTGACAGCCCTATAGAACTCATCCCAGGAACATTCATACTGCTTTTGTAAGTCCTTGGAAACAGTAGTAGTCCATTACAGTTCAATGCAGCACTTTTTTTTTTGGTGCTAATTCAATGCAGCACTTGTTATTACCGATTTACTGATGGATTTCGTTAAAAAAATTGTGAGCAGGGACGAGCTTCTGTTGTGGGATGGCGGCCGGATGCTGTATGCAGAATCAAATGAACCAGTTTAAAATGCGTAAATTGGCCGTAGCAAAGCTGAAATTCATTGAACTTGCAATTAACATGCCCCACAAATATCACTTCCATCCAATTTCCTTTTCTTTCAAATTCTGGTTGGTTGGTTGGTTGATTTTACTCTATAAAGTGAGAGGAGTTGTAAGATTGTTGTAATTAGAAACGGACGTATGGAATGTTGTAGTAGTTAAGGAAATTCAGGTACCAGAGAACATGACTCGTGGACTTTTTTCCTAGTTGCTGTACTAAAAACATCTGATCTGCTTATGATCTGATTAATCATCATTGTTGTATTTCTAAGATGTTCTGAAATTTGCATACTACAAATAGAGCTGTGAAAGGACTTAAGAGATCTTCTTCTGAATGCTTGGATAGGTCACATAACCATCTATTTATTTTTGGTTTCTTGGGTTGTCTCACTTCTCAATCCAAGTGCATGACATGAAATAGTGTTGTTGTTGCCGTAAATAACCATGTGTGAACTACTTCAAAACAAGGTAGCCAACTTGGGAATTCAATTTTCTTGAAACAAGGAACATAATTTGACTGCAACTTTTCTGTGTGCTGCAATAGTACTAAGAATCATGATGTTCATGTGCCCTGGAAATGCTTATACCTTAGAGCTTTATTTTCTTTCATTTTCTCTAATGCTTACTCGTAGCCTTTTCGGCAATTTGTCGTACAGACAAATGAAGAAGAAGTCCACCCAGTGGCTGAGCCAGAAAATGCAACCAGTGGGAAAACATTAATCATAAACTTAAGGGAGGCATTTATAATTTTTCAGGAGGGCATTTAGTATTTTCAAGGGGCAAAGTGAGGAATGTTTTTGAAGTTGAAGGTAATTTTTTTTTTTTTTTTAATGTCGTGAGTGTAAACTTTATGATGTATATAATGTAATTAAGCTTAATATAATTTTTTTTTAATTTGACTCACCTGCCATACTCAGTGAAACTTTATATGAAAAATATATATAGTTTTGCATTTTTCGCCCTTTAAAAAGGTTATATGCTTTTCATATTTCATTCTATTTTTTAAATTTAAAAATTAGCAAAATGTTAACATTACAATAAATTAGAAGTGCAAAGGTCTAATTAATTATTACAATTAAAAATGAAGGTCTCAAAGTGAGATTGGTATGAAGTACTGTAAGAGTGCAATGCAATTAATCCAAAAATTTAAATCTAATAATTTTCATCATATTTTTGACACAAAGAAAAGAAGAAGAAATGGACAAGCTTATCAGCATATGACCACTCTGGCGGTAAATTTAATCTCTCTCTCAAAACAAAAGCCATTTGAGAAGTTTTGGCACTGGTATTCCTAGCTGTCTATAGATACAAATATGCATGCATGAATACGGAAGTCTTCTGCCTTATAAACCCAGTTCAGAAACAATCAAGAACTTGATACCTCGTCAATTTTCTCTCTCTCTCTCTCTCTCTCTCTCTCTCTATTGCTTCATACACCCTAAACTCTTTCGCGATCAAGAACTTGAATTCATCGTCCACCTTCATTTTTCACTGGGTAAGCATCATAAACCTTCTCACTGTAGTCCAATTCATGCTCTATTTATGGATTCAATTTACATTGAATCATTATTTCATAGCTCCAATAATTTCTTGAAGTTCCTTGCTCTCTCAAAATGGTTCATAGCATTTTCAGAGCTGTTTCATTGGTCGAACTGACAACAATGTGGAAGTGCAGTATCACCGAATACAGCCAAACTCCAGACTTTAATTTCTTCCTTTGTCGTCGATGCAGAACCCACATTGCGTTGACCCAGGAGTTTTTTTTCAGAGTAAAATCTCTCTCTCTCTCTCTCTCTCTCTCTCTCTCTCTATATATATATATATATATTCTGTGTTTTATATTTGGTTTCTTAGAAGAAACCTGCATCGCTATCTATACGAAATTATAAATTATAAGCTCAATGTAAGTTCTGCTAAATATAGTTACATTCTTGATGGTTTCTTGGTACTCTCCTTGGGAGAAATATGGTGTAAAAGATATATATATATATATATATATGAGGGCAAAATGTGTATTAATTACTCGGAGCACAACATGACCCGATGCTAGGTTTGGTTTGATCGATCTTGAATCAGATCATGTGGGAACACAGAAATGTGTATCACAACAAGATCTTGAATCAAATCATGATCTAATACTTGATTCAATTACTACAACATCTTTTTGGAATTAGTGGTGTTAACAATTTGTTCTAACAATCTGTTACTTGTTAGCTTATAAATAATTAATGGATGCTATAGATCCTGTTAAGCAGAAAAAAAAAAAAAAAAAATTCTCACTGCTGTTTTCAATTTGTTTATTACAGGACCAGCTTGATCTAGGATACTTCAGGAACATGTAAGAATTTCAACAATACCGTGTTAATATAGATCCTGTTGCTTCATTCTCTGGTTTTAGATTGAATTCTCTATATAGCATTTTAAAAACCTTTGTTGAACTCCTCATGCAGTATCAATGTGAATGTTCGTCGCTCAGCATATTACCACAGGGAGGAGGATCACACCGGTGCTGATGTTTTCTGTTACACATGCGACAACCCTTTGGGCTGGAAATTGGTAAAAAGACAATTTTTCACAAAGTTTCCCTTTCCCCTGTTTGGGATTCTCTTTTTTCTAACACTGTTACAAAATTTTCTAATTCAAATTACATCCTTTCAGATTGAAATGGCATCCGACAGCCGTACGGTGCTCGTCCCAGGAACATTCATACTGTTTTTGTAAGTCTTTGAAAACAGACATCCATACTTTTTATTGCCGATTTCACTGACGGATTTCGTTAAAAACAAATTATAAGCAGGCACGAGCTTCTGTTGTGGGATGGTGGCCAGATGCTGGATGCAGAATCATATGAACCCGTTTAAGCTGCGTAAATAGGCCGAAGAAAAAGCTGAAATTCATTGAACTTGCAATTTACATGCCACACATCACTTTCATCCAGTTTTCCTTTCCTATCATATTCTGGTTTGTTGATTTTAATTACTCTGTGAAATGAGAGGAGTTGTAAGATTGCTGTTAAGGATTTTCAGGTACCAAAGAACAGGACTCAAGTGGAGTTTTCTAGTAGCTGTACTAAAAAAATGTGATCTGCTTATGATCTGATAATCATTGTTGTATTTCTAAGATGTTCTGAAATTTGCAACTACGAATAGAGCAGTGAAAGGACTTTTAGAGATTTTCTGATAAATCTAAAATTAGAGGTCTTCTGGTAAAATCGAGAATCTCTGAGTCTATCTGATTTTCAAGGTAAAAATTCAACTTGGGTCTGAATACTTGGATTGGTCACATAATCATCCTTATTTTTTTTTTTTGTTTTTGGGTTCTGGTTCAAACAATTTCTTTGTTTGTCTCACTACACAATAGGACATGTAATATGGAGAATGGATCCTTCTGAAATTCATTGAACTTGCAATTTTTTTTTTTAATTTTTGTTTGATAGTATCAACAAATCACAAAGGCCAACAAACAAAACTAGAAATAATCTAAACGAATAAGGCTAGAGAGAACACCAAATTAAGGAGAATGAAGAGAGCCTGCTATAGTTTCCGAAGCTATCACTTCCATCCAATTTCCTGTTCTTTCAAATTCTGGTTTGGTGATTTTTTTCAGATTTTCTCAATCTCTGTAAAGTGAGAGGAGATATTTTTCAAATAAAAATTAACAACACATTGACATTCTTTAATTAATTGTTATAATTAAAAATAAAAGTCTCAAAGTGAGATTTGGTACGAAGTGTAAGAGTGAAAAAAAAAAAAAGGACAAGCTTAGACATTTGAGGGTTCAAATTAGCCCTATGCTCATCATATCAGCATATAACCACTCCGGCGGTTTATTTAATTTCTCTCTCAAAACAAAAACCACTTGAGAAGTTCTTGCGATGATATTTCTGGCTGTCTATAGATATGCCTATGCATGCATGAATAGGAAGTCATCTGCCTCATAAACCCAGTTCATAATAATACCTCGCCAATTTTCTTTCCTCTGTCTCTCTCTCTCTCTCTCTCTCTCGCTCTCTCTCTCTCACAGACCCAGTAGTTCTAACCCTTCTCTGAACTTACATCTTTCGCGATCAAGAACTTGAATTCATCGCCCACCTTCATTTTTCACTGGGTAAGCATCATAAACCTTCTCACTTTAGTCCTATTCATGCTCTATTTCCCGATTCAATTTACAATGAATCGTTAATTCATAGCTTCAATAATTTCTTTAAGTTCCTAATTGCTCTCTCAAAATAGTTCATACTACTTTCAGAGCTGTTTCATTGGTCGAACTGACAACAATGGGAAGGCGCACTCTCATCGAATACCTCCAAACTCCAGATGTTAATTTCTTCCTTTGTCGTCAGTGCAGAACCCACATTGCCTTGACCCAAGAGCTTGTTTGCAGAGTAATAACTCTCTCTCTCTTCAGTGTTGTATATTTGGTTGCTTAGAAGAACCCTGCATTGATTTCTTGACGAAATTTTTTACGTGTTACAAATTAGGGACTCAATGTAATTTCTGTTATATAGTTACATTCCTGATGGTTTCTTGGTACTCTTCTTGGGAGAAATATAATGTAAAAGAATATAAGAGGCTTAAGCATTCTAGTATTTACCCGTTTTCATTCATTATAATTGCGTTCGTCAGCATTGGCCACATAATCGTAAAATCTACGCAGTTGCAGTTATGTTCAAAATAAAATTTCTTGATGCCCGTGAAGAAGGAAATCAACTACTTGTAAACATGATCTAATGTTAGATATATATCAGATTATATTTGACTGCAAAATGTGTATTAATTACTCTGAGCACAACACTAACCGATGCTAGGTTTGGTTTGATCTTGAATCAGATCATGTGGGAACACAGCAACGTGGATTTACTCCGAGCACAACATGATCTTGAATCAGATCATGATCTAATACTTTATGGAATTACTACAATAGCTTTTGGAATTAGTAGTGTTCTAACACAATTTATCCATTGTATCGTCTGCTTCTCCTTGACCTATAAATGATTAATGAGTGTTATAGATCCTCTTAAGCAGAAACAAAAAAAATCTATTCTCACTGTTGTTTTCAATTTGTTTATTTTACAGGCCCTGCGGATAATTTAGGATTCTTCAGGAACCTGTAAGATTTCAACATTAGATTAGCCGCGTTGTCAATTTTATTTTGATTACCATGGTATTTTTAGGCTATGTTTGGCACGAGAGAATGGAAAAGAGTGGAATGAGAATGGAATGAAAAAAAATAGTTATTCTTTTTTCCTTGTTTGGTAAGACCAATGAACAATGCTAGAATAGAATAGAATGAAATTTATGTATGATATGAAAATTTAATATTATGTCTATACAAAATATTAGTAATATATATTATTTAATTATTAAATATTATTAAGCATTTGCAATGGTGGTGGTGGCGGCAGTAGTTGTGTTTTAATTATTATATTTTTATGAATTTTTAACCTTTTAAATTTTTTAAATTCTAAAGTTTTTTAAAATTTTAAAATAAAAAAAATAATTACCAAACATGTTTTATATTTTTTAAAAGAAATTTGACAATAAAAATCTTACTAAGTTTTATTTTATGTTATTTCATGTGAGAATAGAATAACTATTTCCACTCTTGAAATAGGAAATGATCATTCTAACAAAATGTGGGAATTATTATTCTATAGGAATGGTCATTCCATCTTTAAATAGTGGGGTACCAAATAAGGGAATGAGAATGAAAGTGAGAATAATCAAACATAGCATTAGTGGAATTGAAATTTATGAGCTCTGGAATCTCATTTCGCTTGTGTTATGAAAAGAAAAAAGAAATGATAAATGGTGACAACTTAATATAAGCAAACATTCGATCTTAGCTCAGTTGTCGTGATAACATTTGAATTTGAGTTCTTGGTGAGATGATTTAGCAATCATGGCATGTCTCTATCTCATTCAGTGTCAATGTGCAAGTTGATGGCTCAGCACATTACCGAAGGGATGGTGATTACACCGGGGCAGATATTTACTGTTATACATGCGACAGCCATCTGGGCTGGAAATTTGTAAGACAATTTTGCACCAAGTTTCCTTTGTTCTAACTCTCACAAAATTTTCTAATTCATTGTACAATAATATTGTTCAGTTTGAAGTGCCAGGCGACATCATTTTACTCTCCCTTGCAAGATTCCTAGTGCTTCTGTAAGTCCTTGAAAACCATAGTCCACTTGTTATAGTCGACAAATATGGATTTCATTCAAAAATTTGTGAGCAGGAACAAGGTGCTGATGTGGAATGGTACGCAGATACTGGATGCGGAAACAGATGAGCCGATTGGAAATGCGTAAATTGGCCCCAGCAAAGCTGTTACAAGGCCATGTGTATATGGAGAATTGCTTTTCAGAAATTCAATGAACTTGCAATTTCCTTCCCTTTCAAATTCTGGTTTGTGGAACTCTCAGATTGTGTCATTACTCTCTGTTAAGTGAGATGTGTCGAAAGATTGTAGCAGAACAATGGGGATAATTTTCGGATATGGGTGTTGTTAGTTGGGGTTTTTCAGTGACTAAGAAACAGAACCCAAATGGAGTTTTCTAGCCGATGCACTAAAAAAATCTATTGTGCTTATGATCTGATCATCATTCTTGTATTTCTAAGTTGTTCTGAAGTTTGCATACTACAAATAGGGCAGCGAAGGGCTAATTAGTACTATGGATTTTCTGGTGTGATTGATTAAAAACCTGCGTATAGGAACAATACTTCTTGGCTTTTTGAAAAATTTCATCAACATTCCATGCTCCACAAAAATCCTTCATTGGCCAACGAGACCGTAAGAATCATGCCCATCACCAAAAAAAAATTGAAAAAAACATAATTGAAATAAATCATAGGCTAAAACAGAGAATCTTTGAATTAGTCTCTTTTTTCAATATAAAAACTTGAAGAGGCCTGGGGCATGGATAAATTAATTTCTTAGTTAAGTCAATCCTATATGCAACTTTAAAGTAATAAAGTAAAAGACAAGGTACACAGAATTTTATCATGAAAACCCTATGAACTAGAAAAAAAATACGGGACCACAAACAACTATTAACGTATTCCGTATTATAACCTTGAACAGTTACAAGAATAAATTTACAACTTAATCTGTTTATCCACAACTATGGTAGAAGTTTCAGACTTGATCGCTAGACACCCATGATTCATCGTTCTCTCATGCTATTGACTTCAACTTTTGAAATTCGCCAAAAACGATTTGTGTGAAGGTTTGTTGTTGACCAGAAGAAAACATTCTAATATACTTTTAAGCATACTAAAACTTTCTGAATAGCTAGATGAACTCTATGATTGTATGCCTATCTTATAGATAGAACCTAGAGTGTTTGGAGAGCTTGGATGAAGTGTATCTCAAAGTAGGAAAGGATTCCTAAATAGACATGGAGTAGAATTTGAAGTCTAACAATTTGTTGTGCATTTGGATGGTTTGGCCCATTGTACGAACACCTCTTCCATTCGTGATGACCCATTCAAACATTCTGCAATTTCTTCAACCTCTCTATATTGCCTTTACTGTAGCACATTGATTTATTCTTACATTAACACATCTATATGATTGCTGTAATTATATACAAAGTGTTTTTGCTTAGAGTTAACCAATCAAAAAACTAACAAAACTCAACTTGGGTCTGAATACTTGGACAGCTCACATCTCCTAATCCTATCCCATTAGGTAGAAAACAAAGTCAATGGCCCAATTTTAGGAGGATGAAGCAACTGGATTACCCCAATTGGCCAGGGCTGTTGATCTCCCTTTAGGAGGTCAATGGATAGCCTGCATTTGACAAGATCAGGAAGACCAGGAAAACGAATTAGTTAAAGTATGTGCAAGCTGACTCGAACCCTTGACTGCTGAACCCAAATTTTTTTTTTTAGGATGATAGAATTTGAATCTCAGTGACCAGTTTTTATCTTCTTCTTTACCAGCCTTCCACTTAGCATTGGTACAACTTATATGGAACATGTGCAGAGTCCAGAGCAGGATCAAAAGGCAGGAAACTCACATAGGGGGGTGCCTTTAATATATACTAAAAATATGACTGAGGGAACAATTACAAGAATTTAAGATTTTTGGAGGTAACCCCGAGGGGTATGGATATATTATATGATGGGGACCGATTGGGCGACAGCTGACTAGGGTCCCAATGAAAGGCAAACCGCACTTCTACAAGGAACCCGATCAGGTAAGACAGATCACGTGGCAGTTAGGCATCGTTGAGTGGGAGACGCTAAATAGGAACGTTGCTGAACAGATCCACGTCGGTCGGGCATATACCGAGCGTGCAGTGCTAGGTAAAAACATGCCGACCATCCTATTCGCCCGACCCCTAGGGACCACTATTGCAAGTAATCCCCTAGTAACTAATACTAAGGTTGGTAGTACAAAGCTAAAAGGACGACGCGTGGACGGATAACCACCTTCTCTACTAGGCTGTCATTAGCTTGACAAACCCCAAAGGAGACGACGCATGTGAGGCGAGGACAACCACGTCCTCCACTACTTTACCAATGTCATGACCACCCAACGACCAAGCGCCACGTGGAAAGGTTATCATTTCCACTACTTGCCTGTAGATACTCCTAGGGCCACTCCAAAAATCACGCTAGTATAAAAGGCACCCTAAGCCTTCTTCCCCAAGATATGTATACAAAACCTTAGCCAAAATTTTGCACGATTATCCTTCCAGAAACTTAACTTTGGCATCGAAAAGTCCTTGGCAAGCACCACACCGGTGTTCTTTTACCTAACTTCTCTTGGCAGTCAATCAAAGGCGTTCATCGTGATCTGGGAGCACACCTTAGAAGTTTACTAATCTATCAGTTGGCATCGTCTGTAGGAAGCGACTTTCCATCATTTCCATTGTCTTAACTAGGTTTGGTGCTTTGCATCTACCACAACCAATGGAGGAACAAAGTGCGAACCAAGTTACGGCCCTTGAGACTCAAATGGTCGATGTAATGGTTAACATACAGATACTGATAACCCAGAATTATGAGCAGCTTTGGTGACTCCCCACTATACCAGGATGAGCTCAACAACCTAGAGCCCCACCACGAGACAGAAGAGGGAACGACGATGCCAACCCCACGAACAAAGATAATGTCATCCCAGATGACGGCACGCTACCACCAAATGGAGGGGCCCAACCAGAGGAAGCCTACAGTCATGCCCCAAGTTCACGTCTACTGCATTACCCCCAGTAGATAGAAGTGGTGGGAGATCGGATGGACAATCTCCCCGCTTGGGATGAACGTATCAGAGCCCTCTAAGCCCAGCTAACAGGGGTTATGGAGGCCATCAAGATAAAGACTCCCAACACCGTAGAGGAGTTAGTAAACAGAACTGACTCCCATTTCACTCAGACGGTGATGGGAGTACCCCTGCCACCCATGTTCAAGATACCAACCTTGGAAATGTTTGATGGAACCAAAGACCCCTTGGACGATCTCGAGACCTTCAAGGCATTAATGCAACCGCAGGTTATTCCCGACGGGATCATGTACAGAGCTTTCCTGATCATTCTCAAAGGGGCTGCCAGAGTATGGTTCAACCGGATCTAACCCTCCACTATCAATTCCTTCGTCCAGCTTAGTAAGCTATTCGTAGGACAGTATATTGGAGGCTAGAGGCAAAGGAGACTAGCTACCTGCTTACTCAACGTGAAGCAGAAGAGGGAAGAGACACTTAGGGAGTCTGTCATCATGTTTAACCTGGAAACCTTAGAAGTGGATGATGTTGATGACAAGGTCACGGTCACGGCCTTCATAAGTGGTTGGAGGACCCACAAGTTCTTGTTTTCATTGGCCAAGGAACTCCCAAAGAGTATGGCCGATCTTATGCTTAGAGCCTAGAAGCACATGAACTCGGAGGATGCCATGAACGCGAGACATGACCGTGATGGAGACACCAGCTCTCGCCCTGAGAAGAAGAAGAGGTTAACCAACGGCAACAAAGAGGACAAGGAAAAAAAAACCTAAAGGACTGACATACCAACAGCTCGAACAGAGGGGGTAAGAAACGATTTGGTAGCATTGATTGTAACTTCAGCCCCCTAACAGCGCCATTGGAGCACTTCCTGAACGATATTAGGAATGATCCAGACTTAAAATGACTCGAGAGATTGAGGAGCCCTCCAGAGTAGAGAAACCAAAGGAAGTCTTGCCAGTTCCATAGGGATCAATGCCACAACATTGACGACTGCATCAATCTTAAGTAGCAGATCAAAAACCTGATAAGGCAAGGCCACCTAAGAAGATTTGTGACTGGCCAAGGGCACGACAAGCCATGTGCTACAAAACAAAAGAGCCCAGACAAAGCCCCATAACACCAGCGCCCAATCGGAGAGATTCAGGTTATCGCTGGGGGGTTTGTTAGAGGGGGAGAATCCTTGTTAGCAAGAAAGAATAATGTTCAGAAAGCAAGACAACTAAGGAGGTGTTCGCAATAGAAAGACCAAGCAAGAAGCCTTGTGCGGAGCCCTCCGACATCGTTTTCATTTAGGAAGAGGCTACTAAATTGTGTCAACCCCATGATGACCCCCTAGTAATCAGCGTTATTATTTCCAATTTTCAGACCAAGCGAATTCTGATCGACAATGAAAGTTTAACAAATATCCTGTTCTGGAAAGCATTCGAGTAGCTGCAAATACGTAGAGAGGCTTTGAAGCCTATTGCTTCCCCCTCGGTAGGGTTCATGGGAGATAAGGTCACCCCCTTATGGTCCATAGAGTTACACGTTACCTTGGGGGATGGACCCCAATAGGCAACCAAACTGATCAACTTTTTGGTGGTGGACTGTTTTTCAGCTTATAACGTGATTATAGGGCGAATAGCCCTAAACTAGTTCAAGGCAGTAACCTCCACCTACCACCTAAGTTTAAAGCTTTCAATCGATCACAGAGTAAGAATAGTAAAGGGCGACCAAGTAATGGCGAGGGAGTGTTACACGGCTTCCTTTAAAGGGGACGCTGTCAAAGAAACTCTGGTAATAGAGGAGCTAGAATTTCAAGATGAAGAAGAGATCAAGAGAGGAGAATTAGTGGGAGACCTGGAGGAAGTGAACATAAGTGGCCGGACCTGGCTGGTAGCCCAAAACAAGCCAGAATGGTCATGAATGGGTTTACAGCCCCAAAGCCGTTCAAAGAAGAACTGAGAAGCTTCCTCAGAAATAATGCTGACGTCTTTGCCTGGATGCATGATAATATGCCAGGTATCGACCCCATAATTGTTGCCCACCACCTCAATGTTTCATCTAAATCCAGGTTAGTCAAACAAAAGAGAATGAGCTTCACCCCAGAGTGCAACAAAGCCATAGCTGACAAGGTAAACAAGCTTGTCCAGGCTAAGTTCATTAAAGAAGCCTAATACCCAACCTGGCTCTCCAATGTGGTGATGGTAAATAAGACTGACAGAAAATAGAGGATGTGTGTTGACTTTACAGACCTTAACAAGGCGTGCCCCAAAGACAGCTTCTCCCTATCTACCATTGACTTTCTGATAGATTCTACTGCGGGGTATGAGATGCTCACATTCATGGACGCTTTCTCAGGGTACAACCAGATCAGGATGGCTGAGAGAGACCAAGAACACATGTTTTTCATCACAGACAGGGCGTTGTATTGTTATAAAGTGATGTCGTTCGGTCTGAAGAATGCTGAGGCAACCTACCAACGACTGGTCAACAGGATGTTCAAGTCCCAGATCGGGAGAAATGTGGAGGTCTACATCAATGATATGTTGGTCAAGAGTAAGCGGGCAACTGACCACCTGAAGGATCTGAAGGAAACTTTCCAAACCCTCAGGGCCTACAACATGAAGTTAAATCCTGACAAGTGCGCATTTGGGGTGGCGTTAGGAAAGTTCCTGGGGTATATGGTCTCGCAGAGGGGGATAGAAGCTAACTCGGAAAAAGTCAGCACAATATTGGGAATGCAAGCACCGAAGACAATGAAAGATGTTTAGAGGTTAGCAGGTAGAGTGGCAGCCCTAAACATATTCATTTTCAGGTCCATTGACAAATGTATCCCCTTTTTTAAGATATTAAGAAAAGCATTCTAGTGGATTGGCGAATGTGAGGAGCCTTTCAGCAGTTAAAGTAGTACTTGGGCTCAGTTCCTCTGCTCAGCCGAATGGTCACTAGAGAAGAACTTTATCTCTACTTGGTCATCTCGGAAACAGCAATGAACTCATCCCTTGTCTGAGAAGACCAAGGGGTCTAGAAATCGGTCTATTACACCAGTAGGGCCCTTAGGGGGGCAGAGGAGAGATACTTGAGGATGGAGTTGCTTACTTTTGCTCTAGTAACATCAGCACAGAGGCTCAGACCTTACTTCCAGGCGCACCCAATTATGGTCCTGATCGACCAACCCCTCAAGAAAGTTCTGCATAAGCCTGAAACTTTATGGCGCCTCACAAAGTGGTCAGTGGAGCTTAGTCAATTCGATATTTAGTACAGACCACCAGTGGCTGCAAAGGACAAGCAGCAGCAGATTTCATTGCAGAATTCATAGCCCCCCCTCCCAGCGCGGACAACCCACCTGAGGTAAACGATCTAGAAAACCACTAGCTATTGAATGTTGATGGTTCCTCCATCGAACAATCAAGGGGCAGACATTGTTCTTATCATCTTGAATGGCCACAAAGTGGAGTATGTTCTCAGGTTTAGGTTCCCCACCACCAATAACGAAGCAGAAGGCCCTTATAGCTGAACTTTGGATAGCTCGACGAATGGGGGCATAGCAGGTGACAGTTAGGGGAGACTCACAGCTTGTGATCGAGCACATCTAGGGCGAATATGAAGCCAAGGAAGAAAAGATGAAGGAATATTGCCAGATGGCTAGAGGCTTAGCCAAGAAATTCTCCAATGTATTGCTCCAAAGAATCCCTATACTAGAGAATGAAGAGGTCGACCGATTAGCAAGAATCGTGTTGTCAGAGCAACTCGACCCTGAAGTGCCCATGAAGATCCTTGATTCACTGAGCATCCAAAACTTAGAAGTCAATGTTGTGGAAGTAGAAGCCTCATGGGCCAAACCAATCAGAGATTACTTAGAGCTGAACACCTTCTCAAAAGACAAGTTGGAAGCGAGAATAGTCAAGTTCAAAGCCAGCCGTTATGTGATACTTGATGGCATCCTATACAAAAGGGGGCACACCCTCCCCCTCCTCAGGTACGTCATAGAAAAAGAGGCTATCCACATCATGAGGGAGATCCATGAAGGAATCTATGGGAACCATTTTGGAGGACGTTCTCTGGCCAACAAGATCCTCAAAGCAGTATACTACTGGCCAATCATGAGTAAGGACTCTAAGGAGTTCGTAAAGAAGTGTGATAAGTGCCAGCGATTTTTCAACATGCCCAGGCAGCCTGCCCAGAAACTGACTTCCATCTAAAGCCCATGGCCCTTTGCCCATTGGGGAATTGACATCGTGGTCCGTTACCCCTAGGTAGAGGATAAAACAAGTTTGCAGTAGTGGCCATCGATTACTTTACTAAGTGGGTCGAAGTAGAAGCCCTCACCACCATCACAAAGCAAAAAATGACTGCCTTCCTCTGAAAAGACATCGTGTGCCGCTTTGGGATCCCAAAGGTAGTCATCATAGATAATGGGAAGCAATTCAAAAAGAATCAATTCAGTGGGTTATGTTCAAACTTGCAGATCAACCATCATTTCTCCTCACCAGAGTACCCCCAAGCAAATGGACAAGTAGAGGTGACTAACAGATCCTTCTTTAAAATCATTAAAACCAATCTGGAAAGGGCCAAGGGACTATGGGCAGAAGAACTCCCCTCTATCTTATGGGCCTATAGAACTACTAAGAGAGTCTCCACCAAACAAACCCCTTTCTCTCTTACTTTTAGAACGGAAGCAGTTATACTAGTTGAGATCAGCCTCCCAAGCCTGAGGGTTTATAACTACGACCCAGAGACAAACAGTGAGGCCTTGGCAATTGAACTGGACCTTCTGGAAGAGAAGAGACTATAGTCAGCAATCAAAATGGCTTCATACCAGCAGTAGATGCGTCAATACCATAACAGCTGAGTGCGCTTGAGGGATTTTAAGCCAGAAAAGTTGGTCCTAAAGAAGGTTAACAAGTCCACTCGGATTGCCCAAGATGGGAAGCTTGGCCCAAATTGGGAGGGTCCTTACGAGGTGATTAACTTTACAAGGAAAAGCACATATAGATTAAGAGGTTAAATGGCAATGAATTGCCTCACCCATGGCATGCTAAGCACCAGAGAAAATACTATGTGTGAACAACTCCTATCTCCCCCAGATGTAATACAAGATGCAGAGATTAATGAGAAACTGGTACCTTAAAAAAGCTTTGTCAACAAGTCTTTCAAATTTATTTCCATAAAATGCCTTAATTCTTTCCTTCCAAGGGACATCACAACAAAAGTCTTACTTGGTCACCAGACCGTGCAGGTAGAGGCTAAGCACCCAAGGTGTGGGGGAATAACCCTCGACCCAACCCAATGGGTAAGGCCTAATCTGCGCAAATTAAAGTTGGGGCTGCTTTGTTGGCCCAGATCAGAATTAGAGAGAAGGCCAGCTTTGACTGCCGACCTCCTTTACAGCATAGCCCAAACTGCGAAAAGCGGGTCCAAACCGCTAGCAGTCTTTGCGCATTAAATGCAGAGTTGACTCGCATTAAATGCACAAGCGGCTGCTCACGCGTCGTCGACGTGCACGTCCGGTCAGCCAGAATCCTCCACGACGGTGCACCAGACCCTGTGAATAATCAGGCGGCGTCAATGATGATGCCTACCCAGCAGGCCATGAGAGCCTGTTGGTAGGCCAAGACAAAACACACTCCCTCAAAGATTTTATAAATACCCAAGGCATCGAGAGCCAGGTATGGACAGTTAACTCCAAGTGTTCACAACTTTCATTCATCTTTATCGATTAAGCTTGCTAACTTAATCTTCGGAGTGTGATCGGCCCATTACGGGTTGACCCATTCTAACCTCCTTGTCTTGCAGGAGATATTTGGACTCATCCATTTGGGGTTTGAGAGTTCGGCCCAGCTTTTCCGAAAAATCCCACTTACAATTGGCGCCGTCTGTGGGAAGGCTTAGAAAAACCATGAGTTTAAACAACCGGAGACGTAAGGGAGAGAACCATGACGGGAGAGGCTTCGGAGCCTCCTCCAGCAAAGACCAGACCAATTCGGCGCACTGCCAATCTACACCAGTAGATCGGCAAAGAAGGAGAACACTAAGGTCGGAGATACGAACGCTCGCTAATAGCCACCAGGAAGCACCAGATGAAATGCGGAGGGATACAGGCTATGTCAAGGATAGAAACTTCCGCAAGAACCATCCTCGGGACCTTGCCCCGTCACCCTCCAGTGGGCGGATCCCGAGTGAGGATACGCTTCGTGCAGCGGAGAGGGAAATTCGACAGCGCGGAGAAGAGATAGCCTACCTCACCTCCCAGGTTCGGGCCATGAGGGAGGCGTTCTCTAGAAGAAATGGGCGTGGGAGAGAAAAGTCCCCAGATCGGGAGCAGGTTACTGGCGCCAGGGACGATCCAGCGTCGCTGGTAAGAGGGAGTTACACCCCTAGTACCGGGCGTTGCGCTAACAGGCGCACAGATCGGCAGAGGGTAAGGAGCGAAACCCCGCCAGGTGATAATCCAGCTGAAGGAGATTGGTGGAGAGAGGATTGGGAGAAGTGGTATAACGATAAGCAGGAGGATAGAAGGCAGCAAACTAAGGAGCGCACAGCGCATGACCTGATGAAAAAGGCCCTTGATCAAATTGCATCCTCGCCATTCACTGAGGAGATTGAATCCCACCCAATTCCTCAAAAATTTACCCCGCCAAAGTTCACCCTTTATGACGGGAAGACCGACCCGATTAACCATGTTCGGCATTACAAACAGCTTATGGTAGTCTGGTGCGATGACTAGATGCTGATGTGTCGAATCTTCCCCTCCAGCCTGGGAAGTGTGGCTTTACGGTGGTTTGATAAATTGCCACTTAAGTCCGTTTCTAGTTGGAGGCAACTAGCCGAGCTTTTTACAGCTCGTTTCATAGCAAACAGCTTACAGCCGAAGGAGGTTGATTTCTTGCTGACATTACGAAAAGAGGAAGGGGAAGGATTGCGAGCATACGCCCGACGCTACTGGGAAGCTTATAATGAAATTGACGAGTGCAGCGAGCAATTAGCTGTAACTCAATTCAAGATCAGCCTTCCCAGGGAGCATCGCTTGTGACAGTCCTTAATGAAGAAACCAGCTCTCACGATACAGGAACTAATGCTCAGGATCGAGCGCTATGCACGGTTGGACGAAGACATACCCCAGATAGCATCGACCAAGGTCGGCGCTGCTGCCGAAAAGACAAATAAGAAGGATGCCAAGAAACCCCGGTCAGAAGATAGCGGCCGAGGAAAAAAGGTAACTGAGGGGGTCTATACAGTCTTTAAAGACCCCATCTATAAAATATTGCCCCAGATTCGTGATAAGCCCTTCTTCAAATGGCCACCAAAGTTGGGAGGAGACCCAGCGACCCGAGACTAGAAGAGGTTCTGTTCATACCACCGCGAGAAGGGACATAAGACGGAGCAGTGTCGGCATCTGAAAACTCACTTGGAAGACTTGGCCAAAGCAGGCCACCTCGACCAATTCATTGATCGGGAGAAGACAAAGAATGAAGCCGAGCAACCGCGGGTAGAAGACGCAGCCCGGAAGGAACCAGAATCAAGGCCGGTCTGGGTAATCAATGTGTTGCACGATTCGGCTGAATCAGAAACCGTCGACCCACATAGGTACCGAGCCGAGATACAGAAAGTGGCACACCTAAGGGAAGTGATGCAGGTACAACAACCCAGTAAGAAAGCAAAATTCGGCAGTGGCCGTGTACCAATTTCTTTCACCGATGAGGATCTCGTGGGAGTGCAGATTCCTCATAATGATGCCTTGGTGGTTACGTTAAGAATGACGGACTGCAACGTCAGAAGATTGCTCATTGACCAGGGGAGTTCATCCGAAGTTATGTATTACAGCCTGTTCAAGCAATTGGGACTTAACGAGTCCGACCTCCAACCGTCACCTAACCCATTGGTCGGATTTAGCTCGAACCCAGTTTGGCCAATGGGGAAGGTGACGATTCCTGTAATAGCCGGAGGAATCACATTGCAAACCGAATTCCTAGTAGTTAACGTACCCTCCTCCTACAATGTCATCATGGGATGAACCTGGTTGCACCTTATGAGGGCCGTCCCGTCGTTATTCCATCAGTTGCTTCGGTTTCCGACCCTAGCAGGAGTTGGAGAAATCAGGGGAGACCAAGTGGCTGCCAAACAATGTTTCCTGACAGCATGTGCGATGAAGACAAAGCCTGAGGAAGTGCAGATGATGGAGCTGCATGAAGACACCCCCACTATCGATGATGTGGGATAGACACCCGAGAACAAAGTTGTGGAGGACCTGAAGAAGATATACATTGATCGGCGAGGAGACAAATACTTCGTCATCGGCACCTCTCTGTCCAAACAAGAGGAAAAATCCCTCATCGAATTGTTGACAAACTTTCTAGAAGTGTTCGCCTGGACCCCCTATGACATGCCTGAGATCGGCGCTGATGTTGCTTGTCATCGCCTGAATGTTAACCCAAATTGCCGACCTGTTGTCCAAAAGGGGAGAAGGGCCGCTACCCAGTATGTGGACGTTGTCTTGGAGGAAACAGAGAAGTTTTTGGAAGCTTTTGGAAGCTGGGGCCATTCGAGAGATCAACTACCCAAGCTGGTTATCCAATACCGTGGTTGTAAAAAAGAAGGACGGTAAGTGGAGGGTCTGTGTGGACTTCACTAATCTGAACAGGGCATGCCCCAAAGATCCATTCCCCCTTCCCAAAATTGACCAACTTGTGGATGCAACCGCCGGCTTTGGAAGGATGAGTTTCTTGGATGCTTACCGAGGATACCACTAGATCTCACTCCACCCCAACGACCAAGAAAAAACGGCCTTCATCACTCCAAGGGGTATCTACTGCTATAGGGTTATGCCCTTTGGCCTGAAGAATGCCAGGGCTACGTTTCAGCGATTGGTCACGAAGATGTTCAAGATGTAGCTCGGCAGAACTGTCGAGGTCTACATCGATGACATGGTGGTAAAAAGCAAACTGAGCAACACCCACTTGGCGGACTTAAAGGAGGTACTCTGCATCCTGAAGGACTACAAAATGAGGCTGAACGCCTCAAAATGCGTCTTCGGGGTCGGCTCGGGCAAGTTTCTGGGGTTCCTAGTCACGTATCGGGGAATTGAAGTGGACCCACGACAGATTAGTGCGATTCAGAGCATTCAAGCCTCGAGGAATGCGAAAGAGGTATAGAGACTGACAGGAATGGCCGCAACACTCAATAGGTTCATCAACCGTTCATCGGACAGGTGCCGACCCTTCTTCCAACTTCTAAAGAAACAAGAACGGTTCGAGTGGACCCCAGAATGTGACTCTGCCCTTGCCGATCTAAAAAACTACCTAACCAAACCACCATTGCTCTCCACCCCCGTTCAGCACGAGGAACTCTTCCTCTACCTTGCAGTGTCAGACCATGCAGTCAGCGCCGTCCTACTCAGGCAAGAAAACCGGCAACAATTCCCAGTCTATTACATCAGCAAAACCCTTCTCGGAGCCGAGAGCAGGTACCTACCCCTCGAAAAGCTGGCACTCGCACTGATAGTAGCATCCCGCAAGTTGGTGCATTACTTCAGAACTCACATCATCAACGTCCTCACTAACCACCAACTCAAACCTCTTCTAAGGAAGGCCGAATTTTCTGGAAGAATTGCAAAATGGGTCGTGGAATTAGGGGAGTTTGACATCAAGTTTCAACCTAGATCGGCAGTGAAGGGGCAGGTTCTTGCAGACTTCGTTGCCGAGTTCTTTGTCGAAATACCAACAGAGGAAGAACAAACTCCAGCAACTGGCCAACCGTAGCACGAATTCCCCTTGGACCTTTGGGAACAAACTGATCATTGGCAACTCTACGTGGACGGAGCTTCCAATGACCGGGGGGCAGGATCAGGCATCGTACTCATCACACCAGACGGTCTGACCATCGAACAAGCCATCAAGCTCGAGTTCACCGCCTCCAATAATGAGTCTGAATACGAGGCCTTGCTCGCCGGGATACGTCGAGCCATTGAACTTCGAATTCTTGAAATCGTCATCTATTTGGACTCCCTACTTGTTGTAAACCAAATTACAGGAGAATACGTAGCAAAGAATGATAGAATGACGCAGTACTTAGTAAAAGCCAAGGAACTGCTCGGCCAATTCAAAAGCTACAAGTTTCGACAGATTAGCCGAGACAGCAACTCACATGCGGATGCCTTGGCAACTTTGGCCACAGCTCTGAAGTCTGGATCGAAAAGGACGATCAATGTAGAAACTCTTGCCAAGCCCAACATCTTTCGGGAGGAGAAGGAAGCTCTAACAGCAGAAAAGTTGGGACCATCATGGATGGACCCAATCATCTCTTACCTTGCCGCAGACAAACTACCAGACGATAAGGTTGAAGCTCGGCAAATCAAACATGCATCTCTCAGGTATTGGCTGTCACCAAGTAAGGAGCTTTACAGACGTTCCTTTACAAGTCCATATTTGCACTGCGTCCATCCAAATCAAGTACAGGGCGTCTTGTTCGAAATCCACGAGGGGATATGTGGAAGTCATGTCGGCGGAAGATCGATAGCACACAGAGCCATCTCGTAGGGATACTGGTGGCCTTACATGCAGAAAGATGCAGCCCAGTACGTCTTGAAGTGTGATAAGTGTCAGAGATTTTCCCCCATCATCCACTAGCCAGCTGAAGATCTTGCCACCATCACTAGTCCGTGGCATTTCGCTCAGTAGGGACTGGACATCGTCGGACCTCTGCCCCGAGCTCCTGGCAACAAAAGGTTTCTCATCGTAGCGACCGGCTACTTTACCAAATGGGTAGAAGCGGAGCCTTTGTTAAACATCAGGGAAATCGATGCCAAAAGGTTCGTATGGAAAAGCATTGTCACGAGATTCGGGTTGCCCCGTGCCATTGTTTTAGATAACGGCACCCAGTTCGATGGCAATGTCTTTAGATCATTTTGCGAAGGATTGGGGATCAGAAACTATTACTCAACGCCGGCCTACGCCCAATGCAACGGGCAGGCCGAGATTTCAAACAAAACCATGCTTAACGGAGTCAAAAAACGACTGGAAAAAGCCAAAGGGAAGTGGACGGAGGAGCTACCCAACGTCCTGTGGTCCTATAGAACAACCCCAAGAAGGTCTACCGGAGAAACCCCGTTCTCTTTGGCATACGGGGTGGAAGCAGTCATCCCTTTGGAGGTCGGACTACCAACAATCAGATCGGCAGCTTTTAACACGGGTCTCAACGACCAGACGGTTGCAAGAGACCTGGATCTCGTCAAAGAAAGAAGGGAAACCGCCTTGCTAAGGCTCACAGAGTATCAGCGACAGCTAAAACGCTCTTACAACAAAAGGGTCCGCCCGAGGAGCTTCGCTCCAGGAGATCTAGTTTTACAAAAAGTGTTGGGGGCAACCAAGAAGGCGGCAGATGGAAAGCTCGGCCCAAACTGGGAAGGCCCGTACAGAGTGACATCTTAGGTCAGCATTGGCGCATACAGACTAGAGACTGTTGAAGAAGGGAGACAATTGCCGCGACTCTGGAATGCAAGCAACTTGAGAAAATTCTACCAGTAATACGAAGCTCCATGTGATGTAATAGTCCATGAAATGTGTAAAGCTCTGTTGAAGAATTAATGAAAATGAAGCTATTCAAACAAATCTACTCTGAGCACTCTGTGAAACCTAGAAAAACCAAGTGTAAAAACTTGGTCCTGTCCAAGTTAGGCAGGTCGGCCAAAGAAGGCCAAAAGAAAAACCAAGTGTAAAAACTTGGTCCTATCCAACTTGGTCAGGTCAGCCAAAGAAGGCCAAAAGAAAAACCAAGTGTAAAAACTTGGTCCTATCCAACTTGGTCAGGTCAGCCAAAGAAGGCCAAAAGAAAAACCAAGTGTAATTTGGCCAAAAGAAAAACCAAGTGTAAAAACTTGGTCTTGTCCAAGTTGGATAGGTCGGCCAAAGAAGGTCAAAAGAAAAACTAAGTGTAAAAACTTGGTCCTGTCCAAGTTGGACAGGTCGGCCAAAGAAGGCCAAAACAAAAACCAAGTGTAAACGACAAAATCAGATAAGGCAGATTCAGTCCACAACAAAGTCAGATAAGGCAGATTCAGTCCACAACAGATTCAAAATAGGCAGATTCACTCCACAACAAAATCAGATAAGACAGATTCATTCCACAACAAAATCAGATAAGACAGATTCAATAATAAACGACAAAACGAGCTTTTTTCATTAAAAGACATTGATGGTTACAAAAAATCAAAGAAAAGAGAAAGAACAGTTATGTCGACTTCTCCCCCGGCTGCGAAATTGCCCCTGGCGAACCACCGACAATCTCTTCCGCATCCTCAGGGGGTTCGGCAGCGGCCTTCAATTTTTCAGCTCTTTCCTTCTCAGCAGCAGCTTTTTCGGCCGCGGCTTTTAAAATAAGCTCTCGTTTGTATTGGGCATTTGCAAGCACTTTTTTTGGACAAAAAACCCCATCCTCGGTAGTATTGAAGAAGTCCGGGTAAAAACCCCAAACGTTAGAGGCCTTATCCAGTTCTGCAACGACAAGGGCACCGTTCCAACCCTGTCAGAATATGGAGCGACTAAGGTCCATCATCTCTTCGGCCAAATGCTTGGCCCCCCTTTCTTCACCCCTCTTTAGTGTGGCCTCTTCTTCCACCTTCAGCTTGGCCACTTCGGAGTTAAGAGCCTCGACCTTTGCATTTGCGTTGTGCAGATCTACGGACTACACATCGAACTTCTTTTCGAGGTCTGCTAGATCCTTATCTCTCTTTTCAAAATTGGCTTTCATCAACAAAAGCTCGGCGGAAGCCTGTTCGGCCTGTTTCCTAAAAGTGATCCACTCCTTATTCGCCTCGATCCACTCAAGCTTTAAGCGGCCGTGCTCTTCAATGAGTTCCTGGTGAGCCTCGGCAAGCTTCTGGAAGCGCGTCATCGCCTCCAAGGAATTCAGGCAACCCTACATAGATAAGAGAAGGTCATTTTGAGAGTGAATGTCCAAAAGAGTCTGTAATCATTCAAAAAGTCAGTGCCGACTTACCAGCACCGAGTCATGAAAAGCACCCATAAAGACTGCTGAGTCACTTGCTTCGCCCAGCTTCGCCACGTCCTTTTTCTAAAGGACGCTTTTAATAACACCAAATGCCACCTCGGGCTGGTCAATCATAGAATCTGCTGTCGTCATAGGACGGCCTAGAATGTTCGGAGTGATGGTCATAGTCTCATCGACCTCGTCCACCGCGCCTTTTCCTTTTTGCTTTTTGGGCGCTGGAGTTGGAGGAATGACATTGGGCCTCCTTTTCCTCTGTTGCCGAGTCTCTGGCCTCTGTTGCACGGGAGGGGCTTCCTCCACGGGATTTATCACCAGCTCGGCTGGAGGAGTTTCGGTGGGAGAGGGGGCGGCCGACCTTAGTGGCTGGCCTGCGAGAGCAAACATTCTCTCCCTCAGACTCATGCTGTCCATTTCGTCGGGGGATGGGCTGGAATCACTTGTTCTTGCAGGAATCGTAACTCGGCGATCGGGCGCAGTATACAGTGACGAAGTGGATGCCGAGCTGTGTGATTTTGTTCGCACTTCGTGTCGTTCTTCACTAGCTGGCTCCGATGGAGGAGCAACCGCGACTGTCACGCCTGTAGGACTGCGCGCCCTTTCGATCGCTATTTCGGTGGGGATCTCCTGGAAGTCTCCTTCGGCACCTTCCTCCGCTAACCTTGCAAGTATACTCTGGGGAACACCCGTCTCGGCAATGAAAGTTGAGTATCATAGCGGGTAGGAAAGCAAAATGTGTGCAGCCCGAGCTACGTATCTTAGTCGACCTTCGCCGATGTAGTTCAAAACCTTGTCGAGGTCATCAGAGTTGACTAACCAATCACGAGCTTTCGACCGCATCCTTGTGTCTGCAAAAAATTCAAGAGTCAGTTTTGCTGCACATTGAAATTTAAAATGATGCATAGTATGAGAGATCGGCATCAAACCTAGTTCAACGGGCACTCTAGGGCATCGAATCGCCGGTCTATCCTTCTCAGGAACGTTGCCGAACTCCCATGGACCGGTTACCCAGACCCTAACGTCGTCGACGCCCTTCCCTGAGGAAGGCAGACACTTCACTGACTCTAAGGACTTCTTTACTACCCAGAGATAGACTTTGTAACTACCTCTGACTTTACAAAGAGTGTAGCAGTAGTCCAGTTCGGCAAGGCCCAGGTTCACACCCAGGCGCCGATTTATTTCATGCATGCCAAAAAGATCCTGTACACGTTCGATGCTAATTGGGATGGCGACACCTTATTTTTTACTATGAACTTATGAAGAAGAGGGTGAAGGGGAAACCTGAGTCCCCCTTCTACGATGGCGATGACTGGGAATGGCACTCCCTTTTCAGTCTCGCCCATATGGTAGTCGTTGGGGTCGACCAGCTCTAAGCCGATCTCATCTGGGATGTCAAACCTGGCCCTGAACGAAGCAAGGGCCGACGGACCATTTAGCATTTTATGAAGACAGGATGTCATCAGGGGGCAACTGTCAAAACACAGAATACAGTGAAGAGCAAAAGAGTTGCGGGCTCAAAGGACACTTACAGTGGTGGGTGCCAAAACAGCTGACGCACACGCTATTCAGGAGGCAAAGGAAAAAGTGCAAGTGTCTTCCAACTGATTAGGGCGTCGCTCTTTTATACACAGCAGAGCTGTCAGTTCATACACGGTAAAACGGCGTTAATCATGACGCTCTACCGAAGCGTCACGTCGGCCGTCGATTCAATAACGCCCCACCAATGAATCTTTTAAAATCCCTGCCATTTTTGTGGTCGGGTGACCATTACAGCCCTTGGCCGTTTCATAAGCCAAAACGACACAAAGGCTGGGGGGCAATTGTGGGGGAATAACCCCCAGCCCAACCCAATGGGTAAGGCCCAATCTGTGCAAATTAAAGTTGGGGCTGCTTTGCTGGCCCAGATCAGAATTAGAGGGAAGGCCAGCTTTGATTGCCGACCTCCTTCACAGCATAGCCCAAACTGCGAAAAGCGGGCCCAAACCGCTAGCGGTCTTTGCGCATTAAATGCAGAGTTGACTCACATTAAATGCACAAGCGGCTACTCACGAGATGTCGACGTGCACGTCCGGTCAGCCGGAATCCTCCACGACGATGCACCAGACCCTGTGAATAATTAGGCGGCGTCAATGATGATGCCTACCTAGCAGGCCATGAGAGCCTGTTGGTAGGCCAAGGAAAAACACACTCCCTCAAAGATTCTATAAATACCCAAGGCATCGAGAGCCAGGTATGGACAGTTAACACCAAGTGTTCACAACTTTCATTCATCTTTATCGATTAAGCTTGCTAACTTAATCTTCGGAGTGTGATTGACCCATTACGGGTTGACCCATTCTAACCTCCTTGTCTTGCAGGAGATATTTGGACTCATCCATTTGGGACTTGAGAGTTCGGCCCAGCCTTCCGGAAAAATCCCACTTACACAAGGCATAACGCCCACGACAAAAATCCTGCTCGGTCACCAGACTGAGCAGGCATAGGCCAGCCCAAGGCTTAACACTTACGACAAAAGTTCTGCTCGGTCACCAGATCGAGCAGGCAAAGGCCAAGCGCCCAAGGCTTAATGCCCATGACAAAAGTCCTGCTCGGTCACTAGACCGAATAGGTAGAGGCCAAACATCCAATGCCTAACGCCCACGACCAAAGTCTTGCTCAGCCACCAGATTGAACAGGCAGAGACCAGGCACCCAAAGGCCAAATGCCCACCATAAAAGTCCAGTGCGGTCAGAAAATATTCTTATTCAATCACAAGACTGAACAAGCAACGGCCAAAAGCCCAATGCTTAAACAACCACAACAAAAGTCCAAGGTAAAACTATAATGTCCACACTTGGAAAAATCATAAACAAGAAAGATAAAAAGAAATGGAAAAGATAGAAGGTTTGTCCATTGACAAGATCAGAAAGAAAAGGCAAAAATCTATTCATTGATAACGAATGAATTACAAAAAAGGCCAAAGCAGTGTTACATCAAAACCACTGCAAAGGCAAAATAAAAAAAAGCAAGAAGAAAAAGATATACAAAAAACTGCTTATTTATTGGAGGGGGGACCTTTGACTTGGCATCATCCTTCTCAGGTGCCCCATCCTTCCTTACTGCCTTGCTCCTTTCAACCGCCATAGAGACTGTGTCATTCTCAAGGACAACCTTAATGGAAGAGAGATCCACTCCAGGGTGAGCCTGGGCAACCATCTCCTTAGCCTTAGTAAAGCCTTGCATGTAGGCCCCACCCAGTGCCAACTGGTAAGTCTCCCCCTGGTAGTAGTCCTCAAAGGACTTTTTGACGGCTGCTTCCACCTGAGTAGGAAAAGTAGCTATCTTAGCCTGAGTAGCCTTCTGGGCAATCTTCTCGGCAGCAAGCTTATCACGGATAACCTCCTTTGTAGCTCTCTCGTTGGCCAAGTCCCCCATCAGCTTGTTCTTCTCTTCCTGCAGGGTCAGCACCCCGCCCTTTAGGCTGTCCTTCTCTGAAGAGTCCTCTTTCAGTTTCTTCTTCAAAGAAGCTACCTCAGCCAGGGGCTGGTCGGCTATGCGCCTTTGCTCGAGGAAAGCCTTCTCGCTATTTGTCGTCTTGGCACTCTATACAGAGAGCTTGGTAACAGACTGATCAAACAAAAAAGAGCAGGATCAGACGCAAGAAGGAATGAGTAGAGCAACTACATGAAATTTTATGAAACTTGCCTCAAGAAAATCCTGACCAAGGTCCCTGGTCAACTTGTAGGTGGAACTTCTCGCCAGCTGTTCCCCATCCCTTGGATGGATTACGCTCTAAAATCTACTCCAAGCCAGGTTTGGATTTTCAAATATAGTTTTTTCATCAGTGGTAATAAGATCCTGAGTAGAATAAACAGGCATTGTTGGAGTATCAGCAAGAGGCGTTGGAGGGGAAAGCATGCCAGCAAGCCCAATTGGGGCTGATGATGCTTGATAGGTGACCAAGGGCGCAGAAAGAGGACTGACAGCCTTTGATGGTGGGAGGTCTCCAAGGTCGACCCCCTTATCCTTACTACCATTGCTCCCGGCCTTATAGCCAGCAGGAAGCTTATAGTGCTTGGCCACCACAGAGGGCTCTAAAGAGAGCATCACCTCTGCAAGGATGTTCTTATAAGAGCCATATCCCCCTCCTCGTCGGAGTTATCCTTGCCTTGATCTGCACAAGAGTAATAAAGATTGACATATCAACAAGCAACCAACAAAGACAAGGAAGAGAACAAACTGTACTCACTCCTCTCATGTTCTGCCCTTAGAGCTTCAGTTATAGGCTTAGGGCCTAACAAGTACATACTCAAATTTTCTAAGTTCATCAGAACATTGGCATCAGTAATGCTATAATCTCGGGCCCTCTTCACCTTGGCTTCTAGGCCTCGTCCAGAGTAGGTGCAACACGAGCTAGCCAGACACTAGTAACCTAAGTCAGAACCTTAAAAATTTAGAAACTATGAATGAGGGAAATCTAAAGCTAGAGAAACTAAGGGAAATACCCCTCCGAGTTAGAACATTCCACAACCAAGGAACTTGTGCAAAATCATAATCTACAACCTCCCAAGGTTGATGTTTCCAACCATAGCCATAGACGAAGAAAATCTGTCTTTCCACCTCTTGTTGGAAGAGGGCAGCCCCGTCACCAGAGTTGTGTCACTACTCTTGGCCGAGAAGTACCACTAACCTTTCTCCTGCTCAGTTAATTTGTAACAACGCAAGAACTCATCAACAGTGAGGTGGTGCTTACCATCACTGGATGCTTGCCATAACATAGCATAAGCCAGTAGAATCCTCCAAGAGTTAGGAAGAAGCTGACCAGGGGCCAACCCTAAAACCTTGGAACCCCTCTAATGGGGGTCAAAATAGAAAATTTGAGGCCACCAGCCAGGGCAGCCTCATAAACACAGACTTCTCCAGGATGGGCAGAGCAAGCCCAATCTCATTTCTCAAGGAGCTTATATAATAACCTAGAAAATAATTAGTAATCCTTCCATAGCTTCCTGACCCTCCTTTCCATAATGGCGGAGGACACCCCCTCGGCAGCAAAATTGAACTCTATAACCCCAAGGACTACCATATCCCGGGGCCCAGGAACCATACCCCTAAGGGCTAGCCTTTTACTAGAAGCCCCAGAAAGCCCCTTTGAAGCATTATCGGGGACCTCTGGCTGCACCCTAACCAAATCTTAAGAAGTAGTGTTCTCAGAACCCGAGGAATGTACATCTTCAGGGTCTACCATGGCCCCTACTAAGTGTAATCTCCTAGCCGACTTGAAGCCAATCCCAACCGACTCGCACCGAAGAGGAGGAAAGCTTGAATTTGCAAGCGTAGGTACACGAAGAACAAGAAGAAGCAGAGGAAAGGACGAAAGAGAGGTTTCGAAAGCCAAAAATCGTCTAAGTGTGGGGAATGCAAAGTGAAAGCCAAAGGCCGAAACCACCAAGTCTAGAACCCTCCTATTCAAAATCAATGCCTCAGATTAACTCATTAACCGCAGATCTAACAGATGGTAGTTGTTAAGTCACGTCGCGAGATAAAACCCAATAAAAAGGGAACACGTCATAGGGGCATCAAGCGACGCGTCTGTCATTACTAGCTATGACCATGATTGCCCCTACGACGTCATAAATGCGCCCTCCTTACAAGGAATCCCCCGCTAGTGAAATTCCCCTAACCACAGCGGGTTGCTCAAAAGAATTGGGGATAATTGATGGGGACCGATTGGGCGATAGTTGATTAAGGTCCCAACGAAAGGCAGATCGCACCTCTACAAGAAACCCGATCAGGTAAGACAGATGACGTGGCACTTAGGCATCGCTGAGCAGGAGACGCTGAACAGGACTATTGTTGAACATATCCACATCGGTCGGGTGTATACTGAGCGGGCAGTGCTGTGTAGAAACATGTCGACCATCCTATTCGCCCAACCCGTGGGGACCACAATTGCAAGTAATCCCCTAATAACTGATACTAGGGTTGGTAGTACAATGCTAAAAGGACGATGTGTGGAGGGACAACCACCTTCTCCATCAGGCTGTCATCAACCTAACAAACCCTAAAGGAGGCGACGCATGTGAGGGGAGGGGAGGGGAGGGGGGGGGGGGGGGGAAGGACAACCACCTCCTCCACTACCTTGTCAATGTCCTGACCACCCAACGACAAACCACCACGTGGAAAGGTTATCATTTCCACTACTTGCCTGCAGATACTCCTGGAACCACCCCAAAAACCACGCTAGTATAAAAGGCACCCAAAACTTTTCTCTCCAAGATATGTATATAAAACCTTAGCTGCAACTCTGCACAATTATCATCCTAGAAACTTAACTTTGGCATTGGAGAGTCTTTGACAGGCACCACACCGGTGTTCCTTTACCTAACTCCACTTTGTAGTTAACCGGAGGCGTTTATCGTGACATGGGAGTAGACCTTACAAGTTTACTGATCTATCATTATATATATATACATATAGTGCGGCTGAAAATTTATTCAGTCCTTTTGGAGCATCATGCAATCTCTCATTCTTTGACAATGTAGTAGGTTCAAAACACCTAAAAAGGTTTTGGCATGACCTCACATGCCCCTCTTAAACTATTCTAAATGGAGAAAATATGATAAATATTCTTTTAAATTATGCGGTCAGGAGTATTCAGTCCAATCTATGTGTATCTTAAAATAAAAACATAGACCAGCACCAAAGATGTATAAATAGTAAGCACTACACGGTTGTGGCAAAATAGAAGGGAAAAAAATAATTTGGTACGTTGTATGCAAACCATAGTGCGCCATGCACATGCAAAGCTCGTGCAAGCTGCACAATGCTTAGTATAATCTAACACATGTTGCACAACAATAACGCGCAAATGTAAGAGTGTACCAATGGTTATAATTTATTCTCAATATATTTATTTTTTTGTAATTTTTATAATTTTCATCATATTTTTCAAAAAAGAAGAAAAGGACAAGCTTAGAGCTTTAAGGGTACAAATTAGCGCTGAGCATATCAGCATATGACTACTCTGGCGGTTAGTTTAATATATATCTCTCTCTCAAAACAAAAACGACTTGAGAAGTTCTGCCACTGATATTACTAGATGTCTATAGATATACATATGCATGCATGAATACGAAGTCTTCTGCCTTATAAATCAAGAACTTATACTTCGTCGACTTTCTTCTACAATCAAGAACTTAATACCTCGTCAACTCTCTCTCTCTCTCTCTCTCTCTCTCTCTCAATAAACCCAGTTCAAACCTTCTTGAACTTCCATCTTTCGCGATCAAGGCCTTGAATTCATTATCCACCTTCATTTTCCACTGGGTAAGCATCATAAATCTTCTCAGTTTAGTCCAATTCATGCTCTGTTTCTTGGTTCTATCTTCATTGAATCATTAGATCATAGCTCCAATAATTTCTTGAAGTTCCTAATTGCTCTCTTACAACGGTTTCTACCGTTTTCAGAGCTGTTTCATTGGTCGAACTGACAACAATGGGGAAGCGCACTCTCACCGAATACAGCCAAACTCCAAATGTTAATTTCTTCCTTTGTCGTCGATGCAGAACCCACATTGCCTTGAGCCAAGACTTTGATTACGTAAGAACTCTGTCTCTCTCTCTCTCTCTCCCTCTCCCTCTCCCTCTCTCCTGTGTCGTATATTTGGTTGCTTGTTACCATGCTTTGATTTCTATACGAAATTTTTGTATGTTAGAACCTCACAATGCTGTCTAAATTATAAGTGATAAGACTCAATGTCAGTTCTGTGAAATAGTTACATTCTTGATGGTTCCTTGGTTCTTTTCTTGGGAGAAATATCTTATTGATTCTAGTGCTTACACGTTTTCATTGATATATATAAAACACATATGGTTCTTGAAATTTTTTTAAAACATTTGTATTTTCATTTGAACGAATACAATTTCTTGAAGTCCTTGTAGAAGGAAATCCACTAATAAACACGGTCTAATGTTCTATATATACACATATAAATATATATGAGAATCTTTATGAGTGCAAAATAGGTTTGGTCTGATCTTGAATCAGATCATGTGGGCTTTTTGGGTTAGTGGTGTTCTAACGATTTGTTCATCATCTAATCTCTGCTTCTCTTTAACCTATTAATAAGTAATCAGTCCTGTCGATCATCTCAAGCAGAAATCAATATATTCTCACCGTTGTTTTCAATTTGTTTTACAGGTCACAGAGGCTAATATGGGAATCTTCATATACCTGTAAGATTTCAACAATACTCTGATGATTAGCCAAGTCGTCAATTTGATTTTGATTAGCATGATATTCTTAAGTGGAAAATTATGATCTCTGCAGCAGTGGAGTCTGATTTCGTTTGTGATGTATAAGCAACATCCATCTTAGTCTAATTTTTCACCAGGGTTCTCATGACAACATTTTAATATGAATTCTTGTGAGATGAAATTATAACTTACTCAATTTTCATGTCATTTTGTGTTTCCCAATTTAAAAGAGAAGAAAAAGGGAAAATTTTCAAAGGCAGTCTCTGGTTTAGATTCTTTTCTATATAGAATGTTAAAAAAACTTTGTGGAACTCCTCATGCAGTGTCAATGTGCAAGTTGATGTCTCAGCACATTACCACAGGGGGGTGGATCACACCTTAGCAGATGTTTACTGTTACACATGCGACAACCTTTTGGGCTGGAAATTGGTAAAAGAAAATTTCCCACAAAGTTTCCACTGTTTGGGATTCTCTTTCTTCTGACACTGTTAAAAATTTTCTAATTCAAATTACATCCTTTCAGATTGAAGTGGCATTCGACAGCCGTATAGTGCTCGACCCAGGAACATTTATACTGTATATGTAAGTCTCTGAAAACAGTATGAGTCCACTATAGTTCAATGGCGGCACTTGTTACTGCTGATTTACTGATGGATTTCATTAAAATAATAATAATAATGAGCAGGGAGAAGCTTCTGTTCTGGGATGGTGGCCGGATGCTGTATGCAGAATCAAATGAACCCGTTTAAAATGCGTAAATTGGCCGCAGCAAAGCTGAAATTCATTTGAATTTGCAATTTACATGCCACACGAATGTCACTTTCATCCAATTTCCTCTTCTTTCAAGTTCTGGTTTGTTGATCTTAATTACTCCGTAAAATGAGAGGAGTTGCAAGATTGTGTTAGAAACATGTATGGAATATTGTACTAGCTAAGGATTTTCAGGTACCAACGAAAACGACTCAAGTGGAGTTTTCTAGTTGCTGTACTAAAAAAAATCTGATCTGCTTATGATCTGATTAATCATCATCGTTGAATTTCTAAGATGTTCTGAAATTTGCATACTACAAATGGAGCTGTGAAGGACTTAAAGATCTTCTCATGATATATCCAAAATTAGAGGTCTTCGGATAAAATTAGAGTCTCTGAATTATTGTATAAGATTTTCAAGGTAGACTCAACTTGGGTCTGAATAATTTGATAGGTCACATAATCATCTATTTATTTTTGGCTCGGGTTCAACGGTTTCCTTATTTGTCTCACTATGTATCCAATACAAGTCAGTTATACTATATTAACTTTTGTTTTTGAGGGGTGGTGATATACCATATCACTTGCAAACATAATTTTAAGGCAAAAGAATGATTAAAAGAAGAAAAGCAAAAACAGGAAAAAAAAAAAAAGTAAAAGAAAAACAGAGCTCATATTCTGCTGCCTTTGCTATCCTACATACTAATTTGATCATTTCAATGGTTCAAACAATTTTCAATTTTCTCTAATTTTTTTTTTTTTTGGTGTTAAGTTACAAGCTTTCAAATGAAAATTCAACAATTGGCTGGTCATTTAGTGTAAGGGAAAGATCCTGTAATATTTACTTACCACAAGATTGAGGCAGAAATTGCAAGAATGTAAAAATATTTTGGAGGGGGCTGGCCTTTAAAATTTTAAAGAGGTTATGGAGAGATATATATGTATATATGTGTATATAGTGGAGAATTTTAAAAAACTTTGGAGGCCTTACCATGGCTGAGAAATTATTTAATTTTTTTGACCATCATGTCATACTTTTTCCTCCATGTTGCAAATTAACAAGTGGTTGGAAATTTTTTTGCCATGACCTCACATGCCCCTGGGCTCCATCCAAACATCTTCTAAACAGAGAAAATACAATATCGTACTTGTGATTTGATTGACTATTCCCTCAATTTAGAATAGAAACATAGAATAGCAACTAAGAAATTCTGGTTCATAATATGTCATTACGATGAGGGTTGGATTATCAATTAGTTATAGAGTTTGTATAAATTACACTTATCTCACTTCTATTTTACAGAGTTTTACTTTAGTACTAAAATTGCGACAGTTAAATTTTTATAAAAAGGGAAAGATGGTAATTGTAGTAACCCTATTTTTTTTACATGCAACTGTTTTAAGGGTTAAAAAAAAAGGTAATTGATTATTACACAGCCAACGAAAGGACGGAATTGTTAAAAAAACACTATTTTAAAACAAGAAAAGCGTAGAGCTTTGACCGTTCAAATTAGCAATATGCTCAGCACATGAGCATATAACAACTCTGGCGGTTAATTTAAACTCTCTTTCGAAGGAAAAAAAAAAAAACAGAGAGAGAGAGAGTTCTGGCACTGCTACTCCTAGCTGTCTATATATATATATGCGTGCATGATTGTGAAGTCTTCGGCTTTATAAACCCAGAACGGAAACTCAAGACACTCTCTGAGCTTCATAGAACTCTCTCTCTCTCTCTCTCTCTCTCTCTCTCTCTCTCTCTCTCTCTCTCTCTCTCTCTCACAAGCTTCATATATAGACCCCATTCAAACATTCTTGAACTTTCATCTTTTGCGATCAAGAACTTGAATTCATCGTCCACCTTCATTTTTCATTGGTTCCTTTAACTTCCTTGCTCTCTCAAAATAGGTCCTATTGTTTTCAGAGCTGTTTCTTTGGTCGAACGGACAACAATGGTAACGCGCTCTCTTATCGAATACAGCCAAACTCCAGATGTTAATTTCTTCCTTTGTCGTCGATGCAGAACCCACATTGCCTTGAAACATGAGCTTGTTTACATAGTAAGAATCTCTCTCTCTCTCTCTCTCTCTCTCTCTACTGTGTTGTATATTTGGTTGCTTAGAACCCTGATTGATTTCTAGAATGCTGTCTAAACTTGTAAGACTCAATGTGAGTTTCTGTTATATAGTTACATTCTTGATGCTTTCTTGGGAGAAAATATAGTGTAAAAGCATGTATGTGGCTTATTGATTCTAGCACTTACACGTTTTCTTTCATTAGAATTGCATTGGCCACATAGTAATCAAGTCTACGTAGTTGCAGATATATAAATGCCATGGTTCTTGGTATTTTTTAAAAAAAACTTGTAGCTTACATTTGAACGAATACAATTTCTTGAAGTCCTTGAAGAAGGAAATCAACCGCTAGAGATGATCTTGAATCAACTGTCAGACAAATAAACACACACACACACACACACACACACTGACACACACGTGTATATATATATGTATACATTTGTTCATTATCTCATTTCCTTCTCGTTAACTTATAAATAGATACGAGTTATACATCCTGTTAAGCAGAAATAAATATATTCTCACTGCTGTTTTGAATTTTTTTTCAGGGCACAGGGAATCAGATAGGAGTCTTCAGGAACCTGTAAGATTTCAACAACATCCTGATGATTAGTCCTGCTGTCAATTTGATTTTGATTAGGATTGTATTCTTAGCAGAGAATTATGATCTCTGCAGCACTGGAATCTTGTTAGAAAGAAAGAAAAAATATGGTAAATGATGACAACTTAATATACCAAACATAGATCTCAGTTTAATTTTTTTTCACCGAAGTTGCCATGACAACGTTTGAATTTGAATTCTTAGTGAGATGAACTTATAATTTACTCAACTTTCATATCATTTCATGCTTTCCAATTCAAAAGAGAAGAGAAAGAAGGTAAAAGGCAAATTTTCAGAGGCATTCTCTATTAAGTCTATTTTCTATAGCATGTTAAGAAGGGTACAACTCCTCTCATGCAGTGTCAATGTGCAAGTTGATGGCTCAGCACATTACCACAGGGGGGCTGATCACACAGGAGCCGATGTTTACTGTTACACATGCGACAGCCATTTGGGCTGGAAAATTGTAAGACAAATTTTCACAAATTTTCTCTCACTGTTATAAAAAATAAAATAAAAAACTCTAATTCATAGCATATTGTTCAGACTGAATTGGCATACGACAGCGGTATACTCGACCTAGGAAGGTTCATACTGCTTTTGTAAGTCTTCGAAATCAGTAGTCCATTACAGTTCAATATGCAGATTGTTGATTTGATTATGGATTTCATTCAAAAAATTGTGAGCAGGAACAAGCTGCTGTTTTGGGATGGTAGCCGATTGCTGTATTTAGATACAAATGAGTAAA
Source organism: Euryodendron excelsum (assembly GCA_033060915.1). Lineage (NCBI taxonomy): Eukaryota > Viridiplantae > Streptophyta > Magnoliopsida > Ericales > Pentaphylacaceae > Euryodendron > Euryodendron excelsum. The sequence goes on along the minus strand of CM065380.1, from coordinate 14,210,940 downwards.
TTGGCCACAGCAAAGGTGTTACAAGGACATGTAGATGGAGAATGGCTCTTCTGAAAATTCACTGAACTTGCAATTTACATGTAGATTGATTTCAATCCCATTCAATTTCCTTTTCTTTCAGATTCTAGTTTATTGATTTTTCAGATTGGCTCAATGGTACTGTATAAAGTGAGTTGAGTTGTAGGATTGTTGTTCGAAGCATGTCAGGAAAGGAACAAAACCCAAATGGAGTTTTCTAATTGCAGTATTAAAAAAAACTAATGTGCTTATGATCTGATCATCACTATTGTATTTCTTGTGTGTTTGATTCAAAATCTGCAAGTGGGAACAATCCTTCTTGGCTTTTCTGAAAAATTTCATCAAAGTTTCATGTTCCACAAAAATCCTTCACTGGCCTAGACCTTAAGAAGCATGCACATGTCCAAAAAAAAAAAAAGGGAAAAAAATATTTCAAATAAATTCAATATATAATAACTAGAGATCTTCAGATAAAATTGAGAACCTTTGCTACAACTAACGTGGACCATGTGTAGTGCGATCAATGTGACAAAGTCCTATGTAACCCAATTTATTTTGTAATGCAGAAAATACTTGTATCAAACATTGGACACTTAGAATTCAACATTTAGGTAAGAGCATTAATATAGATTAAGTGAGACATGTATTGTTCGATATAAACTTAATAAAAATATGTAGTAATTCGAGTTTACTATATATAAAGATATAGAACTCCCGTGTACACATGAAATGGTCTATACTATCTTGTGAATACTATTTTATTAAAAATATATATATATATATATATTTATTGCCGTGTCCTAGTGCCATCAGACTGAAAATTAGATGGGTTTCGACATTTGAACACCAACTAGATAATGGTTCGAATCTACCACAACAAGAATGAAAATGAATAAGACGTTTTTGGTTAATTCTCAACATATATACTCTCGTTACCGTAATTTTTAAACATATTTTGTAGGCCAAAAAAATAAAAACAGACAAGCGTATGTTCATCACATCAGCGTATAACCACTCTCGCGGTAAATTAACTCTCTTTCTTTCTTTCTCATAAACCACTTGAAAAGTTCTAGCAGTCTATAAATATACGTGCATGAATGAACATGAAGTCCTCAGCCTCATAAACCCAGTACGGAAACTTAAACAGTTAAACACCTCGTCTAGTACTCTCTCTCTCTCTCTCTCTCTCTCTCTCTCTCTCTCTGCATCATAGACCCAGTTCAAACCTTCTTGAACTTCAATCTTTCACGTTCAAGAACTTGAATCCATTGTCCGCCTCCATTTTTATCTGGGTAAGCATCTTTCACCTTCTCTCACTTTAGTCCAATTCATGCTGTGTTTCTTGTTTCAAGTTAACATTCAACCTTTGGTTCATAGCTCCAATAATTTTCTTGAAGTTGCTTTCGTCCAGTTTTCAGAGCTTTTTGATTGGTCGAAATGGAGACAACGGGGATGCAATTACTGATTATCTCATTAGACCAAACTCCAGATGTTAATTTCTTCCTCTGCCGTCAATGCAGAATGCACATTGCTTTGACCGAAGAGCTTGTTTATAGAGTAATAACTCTCTCTCTCTCTCTCTTCTGTATTGGGTATTTGGTTTCTTTATAAGTAAGAACCATGCATTGATTTCTATATGAAATTTATTATTTGTTATGAAGCGTTGGAACGGGTCACCGACTTCTGCATTTTTCAAAGTCTATATAAAAGTAGGGACGAAGTTCCGTTTTAGATATAGTCTTTTTAGGGGTCTTTTTCTTGTAGTTAGTTTGAGGGCTTCTTTAAAAGTTTTAAAAGCATATTAGAGTAGAACGTTATAATCTTTTCATAATTTTTTTTAATTTATGAAATCAAATTTTATAATTTTTCAATAAATTTACATATAGCTTTGTGTATTATGACGTTAATTATTGGAATCAATTGTGAATATTAATTGATGATCTTAGATGAACAATGGAGGTAAATTGATTTTTAATGTTTAAATCTTCTTTTCTTAATTATTTGAGATCAAACACTAAATATTTATGAAGATTTAGATGTTTGATTATGCTTGGTAATATCTATGTACAAATTCTAGTTTGGTATATTTACTGCACAAGTCGATGGTATGAATCTTCGATTTTAAACTTAATTTATTTTAGATTTGATTGTTAAAGGATAAATATTTTTATCGCTAAATCTTTCAAATCAAAAACTCACAATATAGTTAATGATTTGAGTTATAAAAAGCCTCCATTAAAATTTAAAGTGAAGTAATTGATTGAAACAATTGATTTTGAACTTTTTTTTTTTATTAATTTAAAATCGTTTTTGATAATTTAGTTTAGATTAAAACACCTTTTCAAAGTTAAGATTTTTGGTTTATTTTTTTGGAGTACTCTCTTAAGATTTTGAACCACGGTAAATTTTTCTTAATGGGCTAACTCTCTTCATTGGGGATACGACCCCGGATTTCAGTCACACACTGTTCTAAGCATGATATGGCAAGGAACCAGTTGACAGTCACCTTAGCAGCTCTGTTGCTCCATCCTCGTTGGCAAAGCAAAGGTCTATATTCCCCGACTCTAACAGCTGTAGGAGAGGCAATCTAAACTTCCGAACCATCTGGTAAAAATAACAGATAATAAACCAAGACAAGACAGCTTTTTGCAACTAAAACTGATAAAGAGACTAAACAGATGCCAAATGAAATAAAATGATGTGATACTGCTTATGAAAATAAAAATAAAAAATTAAAAAATAGGTTATCCGGCTCTGATACTATGTTAAAGAATCAATAAATCTAACTTTATCCTAAAAATTGATTCGTAAAGTAAGAACTGGCAAAAAAATATATATAAAAATAATGACCTTCATATCCAAATGATGTGAAACTTCACTCATAAGCCAAGATTTTAAGAAGCATGCATATGTCCAGAAAAATCGAAAGAGAAGGATTTCAAATAAATCCGATAGTACAGATCTTCTGATAAAAGTGAGAATCTATGAATTAGTTTTTCTGATTTGTGAGGTAGAAATTCAACTTGGGTCTGAAATACTTGTATGGCTCTTGTCTCCTAATCCTGTCCCATTGAGGAGACAACAAAGTCAATGGCCAATTTTAGGAGGATGGAATTTGAATCTCGGCTTTTCTACAAATTACATGGATCATATGCAGAGTCAATGTGCACAGGATGGTCCAAAGCAATAATGTCAACCTACCTGTCATCTCGTTCTTTAATCTACCTCTACATATATATACATATAGACTCTCTAGAAATTCAGAATGCAAAGATGAGTGGATTACTAGCTTACATACTAGCTCAAGTATGTAAATTAGTACATTATTTGACTTTTGTGGTTGACTTGTATTTCATATAGGATTGGTCATGTACTTGATGGCCCGTTAAATCTGTCCAAGTCAGTTTTTTATTTATCGTGTTTGAGATTTTTTAGGTCAAATTATGTTAATGACTCTCTCTCTCACATAATAAATCACTTGAGAAGTTCACTGTTATTCCTGGTCTATAAATATACAGTAGTGATAACCGCACACGCGATACGTGCGTAATTCTCTAATGTATCACTAGCAAATAATAACAAATAATGTTAAATGTTAAATTATGGACCTGTAAATAATTATTCCTTGTAAGTAACTAAATATATAAAAATAAATTTTAAGGAAAAGTAAAACAAAAAAGAGCATAAAATTAATGACAGCTAGAGTAAGACTTCAACCTTTATTTTATTTTTTGCACCACTCTTCGCCAAAAGGAAATCAACCACAATGGAGAGATGATCATTGTCAGGCCATCTTAGCTTACAGTTTTAAGTATCGTATCAGACCCAAACAAATATCTCCTATTTTTTTTTATAAAACCCAACAAATTTACACATAATAAATTCCAACCCCAAAAGACAAATACCTCGTTTTTGTCCCCATGAAACCCAACAAATTTACACATAATAAATTCCAACCCCAAAAGAAAAATGATTGTGAATCCCAAATAGAGTTACCAAACTAAAATACTCTAAACACAATTGAGTATAACGGCAGCTATTAGAAAATTAAAAATAATTAAAATAAATGCATGCCAAGGTTAACAAAGTACATCCAACGGAATATGTCTATGGTTGGTAACTGAACAGCAACGAAATTAAGAGCATCCATTATTATTACATGAAAAACTTACAACCTTGCTTACGTGCCCATAGGAAGAGCACTCCAAAATATACACTCATTTGTATTGTCGGATACAGAATTCATGTTTTTTCACAGCTTTGCCAAATATCCAGATTATATACAATGCACTGGTCAAGCTTGATTCATTGGTTGAATTGTTAAATGTCCAAGCACTTCCTCTTTCTTGTTAACCGAATTTTCCTCCTTTAAGCATATTGCCACCTTTCACAGCTTTGCCAAATCTTCTCACACTGTGCAACTGTTGCAATTGGGGGTATTATTGGGAGTATAAAGGAAAATGTTATTCTTTCATAATTTTTGTACAGAATTCTACACCAAAATAATGTGACAATGACAATTTTGTAATAAACAAACATCTTGGTGGGTTATTTATTTTAAAGTGATAGGCCGACAACTTAGCCACATCATTCTAGTGATAAATTTTATATAAATTTTCTGATTGTATAACATTACCCAAGTATAAAATGTGACACAATTGGAGCTTCACCGCTTCACCAATCTCAAGTATTTGCTTTATAACAGCATAGATATGCATGTGCCTCGAATGCATATACCTGTCTCTCTGTTTTTAAACCATCTTAAACTTCCATCTTCCTTGTTCAAGAACTTGAATCCATTGTCCGCCGTCATTTTTCTCTGGGTGAGAGTCGTTCACCTTCTCTCACTTTAGTTCAATTCTTATGCTCTGTTTCATGTTTCAAGTCAACACTGAACCGTTAATTCATAGCTCCAGTAATTTTCTTGAAGTTCCTTTCGTCCCGTTTTCAGAGGTTTTGATTGGTCGAAATGGAGACAACGGGGGAGAAAATAGTACTCGCAATACACCAGACTTCAGGTGTTAGTTTCTTTCTCTGCCGTAAATGCAGATTCAGCATTCCCTTGACCCAACAGCTTGTTCACACAGTAAGAACTCTCTCTCTCTCTCTGTCTCCTGTGTTGTATATTCGATTGCTCTGAAATTAGAAACCATGCATTGATTTCTATATGAAGTTTTTTATATGATATAACGTCACAATTCTGTCAAATTATAAATTATGAGACTGCTGAATGCAAGCTCTGTTATATGGTTACATTCTGCAAGCTTTCTTGGTACTTTTTTTGGGAGAAAAGGAAATAAAGTCTAAAAACATATATGTGGCTTACTGATGATAGTATTTAACGTTTTCATTCATTAGAATTGAGTCTACCTACTTGAAGCATATAAATGAAGGTTGAGAATTTTGTAAAGCATTGGATTTCGGAGGGGCCGGGCTACAACCTCACATACCCCTCCCAACCTCTTCTAGAGGGAGAAAATACGACATTGTACTTATGCTTTGATCGGCTATTTCGTCAACTCATAATAAAACCACGAGTAATGCTATAAAAACAAAATAATTCACACATAATTTATCTAGAATGATGTAATGGAACGAGAGTCATTCATTTAAAAATAAAATACCATAATAACAGTTCTTAATTATAAAAATACTACTACTCCATCATTATGATAGAATTTTTCTTTACAACTATTTAAAAAGAATAGCATTTTTTTAAAAACATACAATAGCACCAAAGAAATTACATGAATTGCAAGTATCCTTGTAGGAAAATGGGAGGTGAAAACTTTTTTGGTTGTATTCAAACCACAGCAAGCCACGCACATGAGATCCACATTTATATGTTAAAGCTAACACAACGATGACGAATAAATAATATTGGATAATTGTTTTATTTTATTCCTCAGCATACTCCCTTTTTTGTAATTTTTATTATTTTCATCACATTTGCTTTCTTTTTTTATTTTAATTGGTCCATTGGAGGCTGAAGAGTGACAAGGGGCCAGGCAGAAAGCCAGACAATGAACTGAAAACTAAGGCCACATTTGGTTGTAGTCTCGATTCTTGTTTTAAAGAAATTATCGAGAACACGATTGTTAAATTATTGAAAAATTATCTTTAAAAACAACCCCAATTTAGGATCCCAAAAAAATTATTTTCTAAATTTTGAAGCCATTTTCATGCCAAAAAAATTAGGATATTTTCAAAATTTTCATTGTTGCCTTTCTAAAAATTTAAAACTATTATTGAACAAGGTTCAAGGCTCAAGTGCCGGACAATTAGGCTGTCACAAAGGAAAAGAGAAGCATTAAATCTGCGGTACAGATTAGAAATATGCTCACCAAATGAGCAGGGTAATGCTATATAACTAAAAAAAATTTATCAAATTTATTATTAAAATAATATAGTTGACGGAAAATCATTCACTTTAAAACAAAATATTTATGATGATGAGTTTTCGTACAAATTTTCTAACAGAATATTATTTTCCCATCAGTATATAACTTTAAGAGGAATGCCATATGGAAAATGCTATTTTTACAAAAAAAAATTCATATAGAAATACCTACCAGAATAATGTGGTAGTGGTAGTTTTATAATTAAAAATTATTATGATGAGTATTTTATTTTAAAGTGAAAGGCTGTTATTAAGACACATCATTTTGTATGAATTTTTTGTTTATATAACATTACTCATACCATATACACTCTCATGTCTCAATCTATTGCTTCACTCCAAAGTACAAGATTATAAAATTCACATCAATAAATTCATATAAAACTCATTCACTTGTGTATAAGAATAAAAAAAAATTAAAAAATAAAATTACATATAGTATTTTACTAAGGTTAATTTCTTTCTCTCTTTCCAAATTTCACATCTTTCCCAATTAGCCATCTATCCATACCCACGCATGTTGCGTTATTGTGACAGCTGGGTCCACACGACATCATTTTATAGCTAACACTTCCTCGTGACCAAACTACAACCTCCATCAAATCTCTCTCTCTCTCTCATAGACCCAGTTCTTCTTGAACTTCCATCTTTCGTGATCAAGAACTTGAATCGGTCGTCCATCCCCAATTTTCTCTGGGTAAGAATCCTAATCCTTCCCACTTTAGTCCACTTCATGCTCTGTTTCTTGGTTCGATCTACATTGAATTATTAGTTCATAGATCCACTAATTATCTTGAAGTTCCTGATAGCTCTCTTAGAATAGTTCGTACTATATGTTCTCGGTGCTGTTTGATTAATCGACATGGCATCAACCGGGAGGACGCACTGTATCATCGAATACTCCCACACTCCGGGTGTTCATTTCTTCCTCTGTCGTCAATGCAGAACCAGCATTGCCTTGAATGAAGAGCTTGTCTCCAGAGTAAGAACTCTCTCTTCCCCGTGTTGTATATTTTGTTGATTGGAACCATGCGTTGATTGCTAAACGAAATTACGTATATGTTATATGTAGTTACATTCTCCATGCTTTCTTGGTACTTATCTTTGGAGAGATTTAGTGTAGAAGCACATATATGTGGTGGGTTGATTATAGTACGTACACATTTTTCTAATGAAAAATGTTATACAACCAGAAAAATCATATAAAATTTATTATCAGAATGATGAGGTTAAATTGTATGCCTATCACTTTAAAATAAAAAACCCACCTAAATGCTTATTAATTACAAAACTGTCATCGCTACATTATTCTGGTGCAGATTTCTGTACACAAATTGATGTAGCGGAACTTTAAGGAGCAAGAAATTCAACACTAATCTGTTGATTCACCACGAATGCCAGAATAAAGTTTTTTTTTTTCAACCTGTAGAATTACCACGAATCCCAGGTTCAAAAGTGTCAAGTGTTCTTTGATTCGCAAGAATACCGAACGATTGGAAAAAAAAGTACAATTCACGCACAAAGTTTTATTAATCTTCAAAAGCTGTGGAAAATACTTTAAACCAAAGTATAAATACGGCACAAAACCCTAGGGCCCGAAACAAACCGGGTTAAATAAAAAAAAACTGACAAAAGCCCAAAAAGATAAGCCCAAAACACAAAACGGGCCAAAAACCACACTTAGAAGCGTTTTTTCGCGTTTTCCTAGGCCAAATAATCATTTCATTATTTTTTTATTTCTCCAGCTCGTCGCTAGCTTTTCAAAAACATATTATAATAAGAAAATGGAGTTACGGATCAAAAGTTATGGCCGATTGAAGTTTACCAATCGCCGGCCCGCACATAACGACGCCTCCGGGTTTCTAAGTAATCTTCTGCTATGTGATCTGCATAACAAATTCTGGAAGAATAGCATTTTTCTTTTCTAATTTCATTGATCAGGACTGTCACATAGTCATCATCTCTACCTACTTGCAGTTATATGCAAGTCATGGTTCCTGAAATTTTTTAGAACACCATATTTTGAACATTACAATTTCTTGAAGTCATTGAAGAAGGAAATCAACAGCAAAGCATGATCTAATGTTGGATACATCTATATATATATATATATATATCAGTTTATATGAATTCAAAATGTATATTTACTCTGTTATAGATCCTGTTAAGCAGAAAGAAATATATTCTCACTGTTGTTTTCAATTTGATTTTCAGGGGACCAACATAGGATTCTTCGGAGAAGTGTAAGATTTCAACAATACCTGATGTGAGACCTATTTTAATGACAGTAGCAGCATCTAATTTTAATAGATGATTAGCCAAGTTGTCAATTTTGATTTTTATTAGTATGCCATTCTTAGTGGAAAATTATGATCTCTACGTCACTCGATTCTCATTTGGCCTGTGCAAATGCTGCTCTGCGTGTAGCAATCTAAGAAAAAAGTTCAAATTTTACACGCGCGCACAAGAAGCATACAATTTGGTGGTAAAAAATGATATAAGAACAGAAATTATAATATCATGTAATTGGCTAAGTTTCATGTCTTGTTTAATTCTTTGTAATTTGGGATGTCGAGGAGTCTATCACAAGTATTTGAAATGGTCTTAATGTTTATTCATTCGAGTTCGTGCTAAGAAAATCTTGAATGATACATAAAGTGATTGATTTTAGACTTCGATAACTGTCGGTAGGCGTCAATACAAGAAACAAATTGGTTGTAAATTTGTTGAGACTTCACTAGACGTCGCTAAACTTCGCTAGACATCGATAGAAAGAAAAACAAAGCACTTCGATAGACTTTGACAGACGTCAACAGAAAAAACAAATTAGCCTGTTTCTGGCTGCTTAGATCTCTCTAAACATTGCTGGACGTCACTAGAAGCAAGATGCGCGAGAATCTAACTTAGGGACACGCACTATAAGCTCTTTTTGACCATTATGGAAGCCCAGAAATCCTAGTTTGCCTCCTCTATAAATATGTGGCTATGGAAAGGTCAAAATACAAGTCTAAGAAGACCAAAACACCTTTGAAAGAATCGATTGCACAATTGCTTTAGATTCAAAGGGTTTTTATGAGAGCGGAGCTACTGCAAAATTATTATAAAGGCTTCCAAATACCTTAAAGAGGCCCTCAACTAGATTCTTAGCAAGATCAACATTCATCCTTGATTAGGTGATGTCTTGGAAGAGTTCAAGACGGTGGTAGATTTGAGTTCAGCTCTTGGAGGATTCTAGAGGTGTCATAGAGCTCGACACTCAATCACGTATTGAAGAATCGTATCAAGGAATAGATACATGATCATAGAATTCGATCAATACAAGAAGAGCACACCCGCACGTACGTGGATTCGGCACCTGTGGATTGGGAATATCTATAATTGGGTTATAAGTTGACTCTTTTGTATTCTTTTTTGATAGTGCTTGGTTGGCTGGACTAGGTCTCGTGATTTTTTACCTAGTTAAGGTTTTCTACACAAAAATATTGTGTGTTAATTGTGTACTTGATTTACTTTACTTATCTTGACATGCTTTGTGATTGCACGTAGCCATTGTCATAACTATCATAGTATTGAGCCAATAACTATCCTTTAGCAAAGCTATAGACCAAACAAGGTTTTTTCAATTAGTATCAAAGTGGGACACTCAAAACTAATTTTTATTGAAAAATTATTTTCTAAGAGTGAGACCCTTGATTGTTTGGATTTATGAATTTGTCTAAAGAAGATGTGTTGACTGTTAGTTCACCATCACTTATGGAAGAGCCTATTTATTGTGCTACATATAATTTGTAAGGCTTTTGTTTTTGGTAATTTGTGTTTTAAACATGTTGCTAGGTCACATTAGGTCTGGTGAACAAGATGGGCTCATTGCAGAAGTTTTTAATAGCTAAGAGAGTGATTCCTGGAGAAACTTCACATCTGGCACTAGCCAGCTATGGAATAAGCACTTGCCATGTTGGGCAAATTAGATTTCAGAGAGCTAACAACTAATGGCAAGATCATTGGCAAGATGAATGACACTTACCATGCTCTCGAGTAGATTCCAGTGAATTGATAAATAGTGGCAAGATCAATGGCACTTGCCATGCTCACAGGTAGATTACAAAGAGTTCGCAAAAATTGGCAAAACGTATGGCAAGATCGATGACACTAACCAAAGTTGGCACTAGCAAATTTCAACATGACACTTGTCCTGCCTGAAGACCTACGAATCTATTTTAACCAAGCTAATTGGAAAGTTTGGGATATGGATGACTCTTAAGAAGATCTTTCTTATATGACTTTGGTATATATCTAGACAAACTAAGTGGAGAAAAAAGAGTCCATAGAGAGGATGATACCTATTAAAGAGGTTTTGAAAAGAAATAAAAGACTAAAGAGATGAAATTGGTGGATCAACTCTCCAACATTTTTACAGAGAAATATACAGAACTTTCCACCATTAAAAAACATTTAGATAAGCTTGTCTTGGTGGATTTCAAAGGTGAAAAATAACATTGTGGCGATTCAATGTTAGAGACAAAGCATAGTGGTGATTCGGTGCTAGAGTCAAGTGATTGGGAAGAACAGAAAATCGAGGAGTCTAGCAAGTTAACTTAAATCGAAGTTCGTGGTGATTCAAATGGCATTTATAGAGTTCGGTGATTAGTTGTAAGTTTAACTTGTGAAAACTATTCATTAATAGTGTTTGGCTCGCTGGGACCGAAGGAGTTGGTCTAACGTGGTTTTTTTCCGCTTTGGGTTTCCACAACAAAAATCTTGTCTCATTGGTTATTATGCTTTATTGTTTATATGTGGAATGATTGCATAATTAAGTGGAAAGATATTCGGTGAGTAATTAAGTCGATCACTAGGTATTTCCCCTCTAGGTTAACTTTTTAGGAAATTAGGTTTTTTGATTTGGTATCAGAGCGGGTCATTCATATCTGTTTAGAGTGCGATCTTGACCTACTTTCCTATGGATATGCCTAAGGAGGGTTTATTGACCATTAGATCACCATTTCTTGAAGGGGGTAATTATCCCTACTGGAAAGCTTAAATGCGAGCTTTTATCAAGTCTATTAATGAGAGACATTGGTTATATGTTGTTAATGGGTATAGCGCACCTATGGTCACAACAACAACTATCACTATGCTTAAACCCATTGAATCCTGGGATGCTACAAATTATGCAAATTCCAATTAGAATAGCAAAGCCCTAAATACCATACACAGTGTTGTTACTCCAGATGAGTTTCTTAGAATCTCTAATTGTGAGCACGCTAAAGAGGCATGGGACCTACTTCAACTCACCCATAAAGGTACCCCAAGTGTAAGGCTCTTAAAGTTGTAAAGGTTAATCGCATCGTTTGAAATCCTAAGAATGAAGGACAACGAATCTTTGATGAATTCTATGCCAAAATAAGTGATATAGTCAACACTAGCTTTAATCTTGGTGAGAGAATTTTTGACAATAAAATTGTCCAAAAAATTTTGAGATCTCTACCTGAGAGATTTCAAGCAAAGGTCATAGTTATAGAAGAGAGTAAGAATGTCGTTTACATTCTAGTTGAAGAGCTTGTTGGCTCAATACAGACTTTTGAAATGAATTTGCGTCAACCTAAGAAGAGCAAATGTATGGCATTAAAATCTACTCAGGAAGACGTTACTGAAAATAGTGGCCATGAAACAGATTTTGATCTAGAAGAGATAACCCTTATGGTGAAGAAATTCAAAAAATTTCTAAACTAAAAAAAAGGAAAAGAAAACACCTCCTTCAATAACAAGAAAAACGGGGTGATAAATTGAGAATTGGGAATAAGTTTGATAAGAAGGGTAATAAAAAACAAACTCAAGGTATTCAATGTTATGAATGTCAGGGTTTTGGTAACATTGCCTTACAGTGTCCAAATAAAAAGAAAAGAAAAGGACAAGTGATCCTTACTGTTAGAGATGATAGTAGTGACTCCGATGATTCTGAAGAGTCTGATGGTGATGATGACCAAGGTAATTACACTGCTTTCACTGTTTCAACTATGAATGATGAGAATACCTTGATAGAAGAATCAACCAAGGAGGTTGGATGTTCTGGAAAACTAAAGTTGAGTGACTCTGAGTCTGAGAGTCACAGTGAAACGAAAAGAGAAGGTGAAGAGTTTGAATCTGCTTACTCTGAACTTCATGATGAATGTATGAAATTGAAAAAAATATAAATTTGAAGTCACTGTCAAACTCCGTACTTTAGAAAAGAAAGGGATGTCCTTAAAAGTGAAGTTCTAGAGTTGGTGACTATGATAAATAATTTAAATTCTCATAAAGTTCAGTTGGATGCTAAAAATGTTGAACTTCAAACTGCTTTAAATGCATGTTTAGAATAAAAAAGGGATCTTAAATTGAAAATTGTATCACTTGAATCTAAATTGGCTACTGCTAATGAATATGTGAAGAAGATGAATGCAGGTGCAAAAAGCCTTCACACCTTCAAATGCAAAATGTTTTCGGAGACAAGAAGGGTATCAGATTTGAGGATGATGAAAGTAAAGGGAAAATATATGACAACTTTGGCTTTCTTAACTTTGCTAATCCTCCCAAGTCCAAGGCTAGACCCACAAGACAAGCACCAGGTAAAGCACATGACAGGTTTTGCCCTATTAACTTTGTACATCCATCCAAGTCCAAATCTAGACCCACTAGACAAGCACTGACACAAAAATTTGTATATGTGTCTCATCATTATGGCATTAAACGTCACATCCGACCTCAATGTCATAAGTTGTATGGGCTTTTAATGAATTATATTCAAAATAAAACTGGAAGATCATACCAACCGTGGCAAAATATTGCGTTTCTAAGAAACAGGTTTGGTGTCTTGCCACAATCTAGGCACTACACTCCTCAAAGAAGAAATTCTAAGAAAAGTGCCAAGGTAGTGCCAAAAGAAACACCATCCACAACTAAAACCAAGACTAGAACCATATGGATAAGAAAGTCTGACCTTAAGTGTCTTGTTGTTAACACTACTCTTAAAGCTCAGAATCTGGATATGTGGTATTTAGATAGTGGGTGATCTATGCAAATGTGTGGGAATAGATAGCTGTTTACTTTTCTTGAGGAAAGTGATGGGGGAATTGTCACGTTTGGTGATGGGAGCACGTCTAAAATTGTCGAAAAAGGTTGTGTTATTGCTCCTGGTATTCCAACACTGAAAGATCTTTTTCTTGTTGAAGGGTTAAAGGCTAATCTGATAAGCATTAGTCAGATATGTGACTCACACCACCAAGTTCTGTTTTCAAAAAGAAAATGTAGCATTTTGAATAAAGCCGGTGAACTTATGATGAAAGGTGTGAGAACGTCTAACAATTGCTATGAGATTTTGCCCTTGAATGGCCAAGTGTGTAACACTGCTAAATCTAATGATGTTGAGTAATGGCATCACCGTCTTGGCCATGTAAATTACAAGGATCTGACCAAACTGGCAAATAGAGATCTTATAAGAGGGTTACCCAAACTTGAAAAACCAGTAAACAAAGTTTGTGGTCCCTGTCAATTAGGTAAACAAATTAGGAGTGCTCATAAAAAGATTAAGCATCTTGCTACAACACACGCTCTTCAACTTGTGCACATGGACTTGATGGGTCTTACAAGAACTGAAAGTATTGGGGGTAAGAAGTTCATATTTTTGGTTGTTGATGATTTTCCAGATACTCATGGGTTAATTTTTTGAAGGAAAAATCTAATGTGTTTGCTGCCTTTAGCTCACTATGTCTTAAGCTTCACAATGAAAAGGGAATGAAGATTGGCTGCATCACACGAATCCGTACAGATCATGAAAGAGAATTCTAGAATAAGGAGTATGCGGATTACTGTGATGAATAGGGCATAAGACACGAATTTTTGGCACCCAAAACCCCACAACAAAATGGGATGGTGGAAAGAAAGAACGTGGTTGTACAAGAAATGGCACGTGTCATGCTCCATGTTAAGCAACTTCCTTTGAAGTTTTAGGCTAAGGTGTGAACACTGCATGCTAAACTTCTAACATAGTGTATCTAAGGCCGATTACAATTCAAACTCCTTATGAAATCTGGAATAGTAAGAAGCCAAACCTAAAATACTTTAGTCTTTGGGGAGCAAATGTTACATACTTTGTGATCGAGAACATTAGGTAAATTTGACTCCTGAAGTGAAGAAGGTATCTTTCTTGTTTATTCTACGAACAGTCATACTTTTAAAGGTTGTAACTTGAATACTTCGACTATCATGGAATCAACTAACGTTGTGATTGATGATCTATGTCAAACTACTGATAAGAATTCTAAAAAATTTGTGGTTGAACCCATCATTGAACAGGATGAAGAAAGTGAAGACAAGGAAGAAGAATATCTTATATCTTCTGAAGATGCTCCAACTTTACCTCAACCAACATTGGAACCATTTTTTAGAGTAAAACTGAATCATCCCACTACTCAAGTGATTGGAGAAGTAACGGTTGGGATGAAAACTCGAAGATAAATTCGAAATGAGGTAGCTCATCTTTGTTATTCTTCCATACTAGAACCTAGAAATGTTAATGAAGCATTGAAAGATGATTGTTGGATTAATGCCATGGACGATGAGTTAGAACAACTTGTTAGAAACGATTTATGGGATTTAGTGCCTAGACCTACTGATATGAATGTTATTGGTACAAAGTGGATATTTAAGAATAAAACTAATAAGCATGGTACCATAATAAGAAATAATGCTAGGCTAGTGGCTCAAGGTTATACCCAAATTAAGGGTATATACTTTGATGAGACCTTTGCACTAGTAGCTAGATTGGAATCAATTTACATCTTATTTGCTATTGCTTGCAGTCTGCGCTTTAAATTATTCCAAGTGGATGTGAAAAGTGCATTCTTAAATGGAGTGCTAAATGAGAAGCTTATGTATAACAGCCTAAAGGGTTTGAAGACCCACGACATCCTAATCATGTACATAGGTTGAAGAAGGCACTCTATGGTCTGAAACAAGCTCCTAGAGCTTGGTATGAGAGGCTGGCAGCCTTTCTACTAGAGAATGGTTTCTCTGGAGGTAATGTAGACAAAACCCTATTCATCAAACATAGTGGTAAACATATTCTAATTGCACAAATTTATGTTGATGATATTGTTTTTGGTTCCACTTCTGAATCACTAACTTAACACTTTGCTGATTGCAAGAAAAATGAATTTGAAATGAGTCTGGTGGGTGAATTGTCATATTTTTTAGGTCTTCAAGTTCGTCAACTGAAAGATGGGATGTTCATATCTTAGTCTAAGTATTCTAAAGACCTAGTTAATAGATTTGGGTTAACTACTGCTAAACATGCTAGAACTCCAATGAGCACTAGCACAAAACTTAGCAAAAATACTGCTAGAAAAGATGTAGATCAAGCAACATATCGCAGCATGATAGGAAGTCTATTATACCTTACAGCTATTCGTCCCGATATTGCGTTTAGTGTTGGATTCTATGCTAGGTACCAAGCATGCAGGGGGCCATGGCCCCCCCAAAGTTTTGAAAATCTCCTATATGCCTTATAAAATTTTAGATATTTCACATACAATATAGTGTATTGGCCCCCTCAAAATTTCTAAAATTTCATTTTTCCTTGTAGATTTTCGAATATTTAGAATACTATATAGTGTATTGATCTCCCAAAAATTAAAACAATTTCCTTAATCCTCCTTTCAATAAAAAAAAAAAATTTCTTTACCCCCCTCAATTGAAATCCTGCATCCGCTATGGCAAGCATGTCCAAAAAGTCGCATCTCTTTGCTCTTAAGAGAATTATTAAATATGTGAATGCGATTTTAGGGTTAGGCATTTGGTTCTCAATAGACACAAATGCAGGCATTGTTGGCTTTACTGATGCAGATTAGGCAGGATGTGTTGATGATAGAAAAAGCACTTTTGGAGGATGTTTCTACATTGGAAACAACCTAGTCTCTTGGCATCGCAAAAAACAGAACCCTATTTCCCTATCCACTGTAGAAGTAGTGTACATAGCTGCTGGAAGTGGATGTACTCAACTTTTGTGGTTGAAACAGATGCTATCTGATTATGGCTTAGTACAAGGTATCATTGTCATGTAGTGTGATAACACAAGTGCGATAAACATATTGAAAAATCTGGTTCAACACTCTAGAACTAAGCATATCGACATTAGGCATCGCTTCATCCGTGAATTAATCAAGGACAAGGTCATTGCTCTTGAACATATTGAAACATAACATCAAAAAGCTGACTTGCTCACAAAACCCCTCGATGCCCTTTGGTTTGAAACCCTTAAGAATTTTGTAAGGGTCTGCTTCATCGACTAGGCATTTTTTCTTCACATAGCCTAGGATGTTCTTCTTGCATATTCCTCCTCCTAGTGCTATGTTCTATGTTGTTTTCTTTTTAAAAAAATGTCAAAAATATTTTGTGTTTACTTGAAAAATCTTTTCAAAAATTCAAAAAGAGTTTTTTTTGGCTTCAGCATTTTTTTTATCATTATGCTACTCATGCAGAAGTGGAAAAAACATTGTTTTATATAAGGCTTACAGCTTAAGGCTAGGTATGTTCATATTGATAAAGTCTTTTCAACTTCATATGTGACTGAGTGATATGTTTCATGCTAAGTGTGACACTTGTACACATATCATGGTGGATTTAACGAGTTGTTTGTTTGCATATGTGATCGAATATCTCTATATGTTTTTTTTGGATTTGATGATGATCATACTCTAGATTGACCAAGTATTGATATGCCATTAAAATTGTTGAACCCTCGTGACAAAAGAAAAAAACTATGAAACTCTTGCATGAGAAAATGGCTACCTATGATTGTGTGTGAAAGTCGCTATCAAACTTGCAAAAAAAAATTGTATATATTCATAGAATATTCAGTCTGTAGTAAAAGCTACCACAGTCAAATAGTGTGAAAGTCGCCATATAATTACAACCAAAAAAAAAAAAATCAATAAGGGGAATAAACCCTTGAAGTTTATACGATGTCATATCATTGAGGGGGAGCTAAGTGCTCTTTATCACCTAAATTTTTGTTTCTGGCTAACAATATGTTTGACTTTTAGTATGTGAATATCTTGAAAATTTAAATGTGATGCAGTAACATAGATCACAACTAGAATTTGAACAACATGTTATCTCTGACTTGATATTTTCATTCACTCTCTCTCTTTCATGAAACTGTTCATCTTAGTTGGAGTGTAGAGATTGAATTAATTTATCATTGATTTCATACTCCAAGCATTAATATTAAGTTTTGTGTGAATCAATGTTGTTTCATGCTTCACTTGAGAGTATGATGACATTAAAAATTGTACAAAGCTTGCAGGTTTGAGTTTGTGTTTTCTTGGCCAGTGAAATTAAAAATTTTCAAAATCTGCCAAAATAGCTCAAGCGGATAGCATATGGCAAGAGCCAACTTACGCAGACCCGGTGGGTTTGCATTTTTATTCCCAGCCCTAAAGTGGTCCAGCAGCGGTGGGTTCTAAATGAAAAAAGGGGCGTTTTGGTTCTACACTTCCCACTGAAATCTCCTTTTGATTCCAATCTCAGTAAGAGTTTTTCCTCTCTAGGGTTCCCAATCGCCATCTCAAGAGGGTTTCTCCGTGCGATCTCCACCGCATCGTTGCTCGTGTGGTTCCTTCACACTAGATCTTTCGATCTTCACTTCGTAGGGCAAGTCTTTGCGATCTTCTTTGGGTTTCATCCTCCTGGTAAGCGTCTTCACTTCCTCGTGAATCATTTTCGTCTTGGGGTTGTTTTTCTCTTGATTTTGGTCGAAATCTTGATTCGGTGTTGGGGCATTGCAAGTGTCTGTCTAGGGCTATACGGATTTGGATTTATTTTTGGGGGTTTTGCTTGGGTTTATCTAGGGTACTTTCAATCTCCTTCCATGGGTCCTAAGGTGAAACATGCTATAAAATAGCCTATTCACTAAGTCTTTCGGACCGTCAAGGACCAAGAAAGGTGTGATGATTTCTTTCATTCCAAATCTATTCGTGTTGAACGTCCTGTCACCATACAAGATTTCTTCAATACCCCTCTCAAGACTCAATTCGAGTCATGTGGGTGGGACCCTATGTTTAGTTGGTCGGGTGATGCACGAGTTCGCTTTGTTCACGAATTCTACGCCCACGTGCATGTTCCTAAAAAAAAGGACAATAAGTTTTTCTCTTATGTTAGGGGTCGTCAAATTACCCTTACTCCCGACGTCATCTCGACTTTTTTGGGCATTCCTAGGCATAACTCTACTTTTCCTCAGTCCCATGCTCTAGAGTCATTGCACGCCATGGCATTGTCCATGCGCCGAAATGGTCAAGGTTGGCCTCTTCGCAGTACCAAAATTCCTCATAAGAGCTTGTCTTCGTACTATAGGCTCTTGAATATTATTGCAGCTCACAATATTGATCCTAACAGCCACACTAGTTCCCTTGGTTGTACTCGTCTTAACCTGCTTCATGCATCGGTCATAACATTCCCATTGATCGTCCTAAGTTTATTTTTGAGACGATTAAGGAGGTTAGAGAAGCTGATCGGGTTCATTGTGGTTTGCCATTTGGGTTGTTTATTACGAGCTATCTTCTTGCTTTGCATGTTCCCTCATCTTCTAATGAAGAGGCAAAGCAATCTATGGGGCCAATTAACCGATTTACTATGATGAGTAGTGAGTCTTGCACTAGAGGAGCTAGGCCGCGTAATGGTCCTGCTGCTCCCATGGATGAGGATGCAGACTCAAAGACTGAGGACCTAACACCGGAGGAGAGGATGTTCACCATGCATGCTGATATTTATGACATGAGATCAATCTTCACCAATCAATTTGATGCTTTGAATGCTCACATGGACCAGATGGAGCTGAATGTCTCTCAGATAGGTAACACTGTTATTCAGATGTCTGATAACATGGCTGTTATTCGTGCTTTGTTGGAGGGACACCCTTCAGTGTCCCTCCAACAAAAAGGGTGTTTAGATTGTTTAGGCCTGTTACTAGTTTTGGTTTATATTTTGTCTCTGTCTAAAACTGGATATATTTTATGGCAAAAAGGGGGAGAAGAATGCTGTTTTTTTTTTTTTTTGGTTTGGTATATATGATACTTAGTTGGTATATTATGCATTAAAAACTGAATGATGGTTACGCTTTATGTTATTGGTGGTGTTCTTTTGATCATGTCTTCATCTATCTCTTCATTTATCTATATCTTTGTGTTGATATTGTCATCTTAGGCTCATGCTCTTGATGTTGATTTGAGGGGGAGCAAGTGCTAATGAATTGAGGGGGTGCCTCAATATCATTTTTTTACACACTTGCTTTTTCACATGGTTATGCTTTCGTGAAGTGTTCAGGTTGATCGATGTCCTCAACCGTTGTTTTTTGAGCGATGAGAGAATATGTAATGGATTGGTTTTGTAATGATGTGTTTGAGTGCTTAATGTGCAAGGGTAGATTATTTTTATTAGTTTTGTCACAAAATCACCAAGGAGAGATTGTAAGGTTTTTGTTTTTGGTGATTTGTATTTCAAACATGTTGTTAGGTCATGTTAGGTCTGATGAAGAAGGGGGGCTCATTGCAGAAGTTTTTCATAGCTCAGAGAGTGATTCCTAGAGCAACTTCACAGCTGGCACTAGCCAGCTATGGAATAGGCACTTGCCATGTTGGGCACATTGGATTCTAGAGAGCTGACAACTAATGGCAAGATCATTGGCAAGATGAATGACACTTGCCATGCTCTTAAGTAGATTTCAATGAATTGATAAATAGTGGTAAGATCAATGGCAAGATCAATGACCCTTGCCATGCTCATTGGTAGATTATAGAGAGTTCGCAAAAATTAGCCAGACGTATGGCAAGATTGATGGCACTAGCCAATTTCAACATGGCACTTTGCCATGCGTGAAAACCTGTGAACCTATTTTAACCAAGTTGATTGAAAAGTTTGGGATATGAATGACTCTTTAGAAGATCTTTCCTATATGACTTAGGTATGTATCTAGACATATTAAGTGAAAAAAAAAAGAGTCCATAGAGAGGATGATACCTATTAAAGAGATAGGTTTGGAAAAGAAATAAAAGACCGAAGAGCGGAGATTGGTGGATAAACTCTCCAACGTTTTTATAGAGAAAGATATAAAACTTTCCACCATTGAAGAACATTTAGAGAAGCTCGTTTTGGTGGATTCTGAAGGCAAAAATGAACATCATGATGATTCAGTGTTGGAGACAAAGTATCGTGGTGATTCGATGCTAGAGTTAAGCGACTAGAGAAGAATAGAAAATCGAGGAGTTGAGCAAGTTAAGTTAAACTGAAATTCGTGGCGATTCGAACGGCATCCGTAGAGTTTGGTATTTGGTTGTAAGTTTAACTTGTGTAAACTATTCATTAATATAGTGCTTGGTTCACGCAGACCAAAGGAGTTGGTCCAACATGGATTTTCTCGATTTGGGTTTCCATGACAAAAATCTTGTCTCATTGGTTATTATACTTTATTGTTTATGTGTGGAATGATTGAATAATTGAGCGAAGAGATTTTTTGAGTAATTAAGCAGATCATTAGGTGTTTACCCTCTAGGTTAACTTTTTCGAAAATTAGGTTTTTTGAAAATCCTTCTATGCACAAGAATGTTCACACATCTTCATCTAATGTCATATATGTTGAATCTGATAGTTGTCTTGACCATAGTGAGACTCTTGAGTCAAATTATGATGACTTAATGGATGATAAGGATAATGATGATGAGATTGTAGACCTTTAACAAGCTTATGACCAATTGTTTCAAGAGAGTTACAAATTAGAAAAAGTCAAAATTAAATTGGCTATAAGGGTGAGGACCTTAAAAAAAGATAAGGATGCATTGAAACAAGAATTTGTTGAAACTCAAACCCTTATAAGTTAATTGAGTATTCAAAGGGTGACTTTAAGCAACAAAGTCAATGTTCTTGAGAAAGAGAGTCAAGACAAAGTTGAGTCTAATAAATTTCTTGAGGACAAGGTCAACAAGATTAAAACTGAACTTGTTAATGTTCATCTATTTTTTAATAAGTTCATTGCAAGCTCAAAAAAGATTGATGAAACTTAGAATGCACAAAAGAGCTCATGTGACATGACTAGATTTGGATTCACAGTGAAGAATTCTAAATCTTTCCAACCGGCAAGTAAGTCTAATTCTATGAAGGCTTAAGGTGTTTCTTCTATACAAAGTGAGGCTAAGCATGCTAAGGTTGTTCCCTCATGCCACTATTGTGGAGCTAAAGGGCACATTAGGCCTCACTGTCCTAATTTGAATGCCAAGGTTGTGACTTCCAAACAAAACGCTGCCACACATATACGTGTTGTGCCTATTGCTGAGACTAAGCCTACTAGGTTTGTTCTAATTTGTCATCATTGTGGTGTTGAGGGTCGTATCCAGCCTCATTGCTTTAGTTGGAAGACTAAGCATGTGCCTTATAAGTTCATTACTTCTCATGTGAATCCCAAACATTCTAAGATTGTTCAATCTTTTAAGTTTAACCCTGTTTGTCATCATTGTGGTGCGTTTGGTCACATTAGATGTTATTGTTGCAAATTGAATAGGGTTCCTAGATCTCACATTAGTCATTAACCTAGGAATCATTTTGAGAAGTTTGAAAATCATATTAGAGTCCATACTGAACATGTGAACAGATTTGTTTCAAAGTCAAGGCAAGTTTCCAAAACTCATGGTCAAAGGAGGAACCACAATGCCAAGGCAAGACCTTGGACTACACCCAAATTTCATGAGTTTATTGATAAACTTAAGATGAAATCTATTTGGGTCAGAAAATCTGATTTAGGCTCTTTGAGAATCTTTAAAAAATTTATAGGAGCAAGCCTTATATAATAAAGGCTATTTGTGACATAGTCTAGGGTATTTGGGCTTCATGCTTATTTTATTTCTCTAGAGCTATGATAAACTTTATATTTTTTTTCGTTTTGTTTGATTTATTGAAAAAAATAGAACTTTTGGAAAATACCAAAAAGATTTTGTTTTTGTGTGTCTTGGTTTGATTGTGCTAATCATTGACTTAAAACATTCTGCATGAGTTGATTGATGCAATGGCATGTTTAAGATTGTATCCTATGTGTTCCATTGCTTACATCCTAATGAGTCAATAGTTTTGGTAATCTTTATCATACTTGTGATTCATGTTCATTTGATGCCTACTTCATGAGATTTCTTAAAATGTGGAATCGGCTTTTTATAATCCTTCTAAAGCAAACATCATTGTTGAAACTCCTTGAATCTTCTCATAACTAGATTGACCATGTTTATGTGATTCCTTCTTTTGTTAGTCTTATATCCTTGATAGAAAGGGCTGGTAGTGAGTGTGAGTGCAACTACCATTGTTATATGACAAGAGGATAAAGTTACCTACTCATGTTTGTGAAAGTCACCATCTCTTTATGCTTCAATGTTAACATTTTTGGAGAGATAGGGTTAGAATTTCATTGCAATTGTTAAGGGAAAGTGCATGAATTTTGAGTAGGTGATGAAATGGGTTTGACTTCTAGATCATGAGCTTCTTTATGATGTGCTATTCTTGATCAAGTCTAGGATTTATATTCTCACTGATCTCAATTAAGTTCATACATTCATCATACATTATCATGGATATGCTTTTGATCACCTTATGACCAATTGTTCTTTTTTTTTGTGATCTTTGAGCATATTTAATGTTGATTTTTTCATGCTAATGTCATCATGAGACTCTTGGGATATACTTTGTGTTTTGTTGATTGGCATGTTGATTCCAAGACTTTTTGTCTAAATTTTTTTCAATTTTTTGGTTGTTTTCAGCTTTTCTGTTGATTTCTCGAGACCTCGCTAGACCTAGCGGCCACGAAGTTTAGATATGGTTTTTTTTGCTAGCCTGGTTTTATTGGTTCATCTTATATGCCTAGTTAAGACTTTTTGGTTTTATTTTGTTGCTTGTACTCTGATCCTGCTTTGTATATTAGTTTTGTTTCTGTCTTTGCTTATATGCTTGCTTTGACAATTTGTTCCAAAAAAGCGGAGAATATGAGTGATTGGTTTTATTCTTGTAACCTTACACTTGATGGTGTTTTGTGTTTTGTCTCTTGTTTAGTTGATATTGTGCAGGTACAAGAGTTTGGAATGCTTGGTATTTGATAGACAACATCCTTATGCTTATGAGTTAGGTTATGTTGTAATCTTTTTAATATAGGGTTTTGATCACAAAATTGCCAAAGGGAGAGATTGTAAAATCATGTAATTATCTAAGTTTCGTGCCCTGTTTTATTCCTTGTGATTTGGGATGTTGGGGAGTTTATCACAAGCATTTGAGATGGTCGTAATGTCTATTTATTCGATCTCGTGATAAGAGAATTTTAGACGATACATAAAGTGATTGATTTTGGACTTCGATGGTCGTCGGTAGATGTCGATACAAAAAACAGATTATGTGTAAATATGTTAAGACTTCGCTAGACCTCACTAGACTTAGTCAAAAGTTGATAGAAGAAACAGATTGGCTTAAAATTCTACTGAGACTTCGATAGACGTCGATAGAAGAAACAGATTAGCCCGTATTTGGCAGGTTAGATCTTGCTAGATGTTGCTGGATGTCGCTAGAAGCGAGATACGCTAGAATTTGACCTAGGGACGTGGGCCGCAAGATCTTTTTGACCATTATGGAAGCCCAAAAACCTTAATTTGCCTCCTCTATAAATATGAGGCTATGAGAAGGTCAAAATACAAGTCTAAAGAGGCCAAAACACCTTTGAAATAATCAATTGCACAATTGCTTGATATTCAAAGGGTTTCTATGAGAGCGGAATAGCTACGAAAATTATTCTAAAGGTTTCTACATAACTTGAAAAGGCTCTTAACTAGATTCTTAGCAAGATCAACCTTTATCCTTGATTGATTGATTTGAGTTGAACTCTTTGAGGATTCCAGATGTGTCGTGGAGCTTGGCACTTAATCAAATATTGAAAAATTGTATCAAGGGATAGATATATGATCGTGGGATTCGATCAATACAAGAAGAGCATACCCACAAGCACATGGATTCGGCACCCATGGATTAGAAGTATCTAGGGTTGGGTTGTAAGTTGACTCTTTTGAATTCTTTCTTGATAATGCTTGGTTGGCTAGACGATATCTTGTGGTTTTTTTTAATCCAATTAGGGTTTTTCACACAAAAATATCGTATGTCAATTGTGTGCTTGATTTACTTTACTTATTTTGACATGCTTTGTGATTACACGTAGTTATTGTCATAACTATCATAGTATTGAGCCAATAACTATAATTTAGCAAAGCTATAGACCAAGCAAGGTTTTTTCAGAAATTAGAATGGGAAATTTGAACTTATAATTCATTCAAATTTCACACCATTCAAATGAAAGAAAATTCGTGACTCCCAATTTTATAGTGAAGAAAAGAAGGTAAAATTAAAGGTTGACGCAGCCTTCCACTCAGATGTTTGTATGAAAGTATTGGGGTTGTAGCAAGAGATACTGATGGCCAATTGGTAGGTGTTAGTGTGCAGAAAATTGAAGGAATTTCGTCTTCACGAGTTGCCGAGGCATCTGCTATTCGTATTGCCTTGTTAGCTGCTTTACAATGGAAATTATGCAATATTCAGGTAGAAAGCGATGCATCGGCTGTTGCTTTGCTACTACAGAAAGATGATAATTTTTCTCTAGATATTGCAACCATTCTGTGAGATTGCAAGAGACTATGTTCTATGTTCTGTCAATGTTAGTTTTTATTTGTTCGTCGTTTGAAAAATGTGGCAGCGCATGAATGTGCTAAAGTTGCTATTTATGCTGTTGAATCTGGCACATGCGGTGCCAATTTTTCCCCTGGTGCCTGAATTTGTTCCAGCAGTCTTGTTGGCCTATTGGTCATTGGTTTATTATCAATAAAAAAACCTATGCCTGTAGGTGTCTCTGACTTGATCGAGTTTAACAAAACTGTGTATGGCTGAGAGCCATTTGAGTTTTAAAAAAAAAAACTTTCAAAGTCTCTGGTTTAGATTCTTTTCTTAGCATTCTTGAATCACCCTGAAAAATCCAAGAAAGGAAAAAAGGACAGTAAAGATTCTAATCTCGGCTTTGCATTTTGGCATTCACGGCAACTAATACATGTCTCTCCTGCAGTGACAATGTGCATATTGGAGGCCCAGAATATCTCGGTTGGAAGGGTATCTTGACTGTAGCACAAGTTTTCTGTGCCATTTGCGACAGCCATTTGGGGTGGAAATTGGTAAGACAATTTTCACAAAGTTCTCTTTGTCCCCCGTTTGAGATCCTCTTAATTTGTTACAAAAAAATGTTCTAATTCAGAGAACATTTTTCAGATTGAACTGAGTTCTCACATTGATATGCTATTCCCAGAAAGATTCATACTGTATCTGTAAGTACTTGAATGCAACGTTGGTTATTATTTACTGATATGAATGAAGTTCATTAAAACATTTATGCACAGTGACAGGCTGCTGAAGTGGGATGGTACCCGGATGCTGTATGCAGATACAAATGAACCTATTGGAAACGCGTAAAATTGGCCACGGCAAACCTCGTTACAAGGACATGCATATGGAGAATGGATCTTCTGAAATTCATTGTTGATTTGTTGTCTGCATTGTTGTTAGAATCATGTATGGAATATTATAGTAGAACAGAAGGGATAATTGTGGGATATCAATGTTGTTGGTTTAGGATTTTCAGTTTCCGAGGAACAAAACCCAAAATCTGATCTGCTTATGATCTGATCACGCTAGTATTTCTAGGTTTTTTCTGAATTTTGCATACTGCAAATAGACAGCAAAGGACCCAGTAGTTGGCCTCTTTGTTTTTTCTTTTCTTTCTATTCTTCTAGTTTTCAGTTTTTTTCCTCTCTAGATATGTAGATTATAATCTTCTCTCTGCTGATTTCATTTTTGAATAAGGGTATTTTAATTATGTTGGTTATACTGATTATTTGTCTCAGTACTAATCAATACAGAGGACATGGCAGGTAATATAGATGTTAATAAGCATGTGTGAACTACTTTGAAACAATGTTAGGTGCTATTGATTTTCTCATGTGATTGATACAAAATCTTCGAGTAGGAACAATAATGCTATGTGAAAATTTTCATCAAACTTCGATGTTCCGCCAAAAATCTTTCGTTGGCCAAGACCTTTAAAAGTATGCCCATGACAAAAAAAATTTGACAAAAAATAAGTTCCAATAAATCCTAGATAGAGAACTCCGGAAAACATTGAAAATCTTTGGATTAGTCTCTGATTTTTTCAAGGTAGAAACACAAGTTGACAATGAATATTTTTATAGGGCACATTTTCTAATATTTAGAGTTTTCAATTTGTCCCAATGGTTGAGACCCTTTAGACTTTCTCATTTAGTGAGAGTTCAATATCCACCGACTCCTTCAATTTTTTTTTTTTTTTTGTTTTTGATTGGCTTGCATAAAATAAAAATAAAAACACTTTCCAAATACCCTCTTTCAATATTTTTTTGTTTTGGCTTTGAAGACCTCTTTATATATTATATGTTGCACCCAGATTCACCTAGTACAATATTATCCACCACTTCACCTTCTCCAAGTGATGTGAGACAATCTCAAGGCTCTAGTCGTCACAATCCATTCCCTCTTTGGGGCTGCAACGGGGATGTTGTAGGGCAATCCACACACTTCCGGTTGGGCTTAGCTTTGATACCATTCTGTCGCACTCGAGTCCGCTTAGCACAATATTTTTCACTTTGAGCCATAGCCCCCATGGCTTTAAAACATGTACTAAGTAGATGACCAAACCTATATATATAGCTCTTTATTTCACCTTCTCTTAGAGATTTGAAACTCGTCACCAGATCTTATGCACCTCCCATAGTATTGGTCACAACCTCAAGGTTCAAGTTGTCATAGTTTGGACGACCCATGATTGAGTTTATGGATTCGACTTATCTGCTATTTCCAAATTAGTTTTGACTCTCTAATGTATCCGTGTATATATATATATATATATATTTCTTTAGAAATTCAAAATACGAAGATGTGTGTATTCTTATTACTAGCGTACATACTAGCTCAAGTAGTGGAAGTCAGTACATTATTTGACTTTTTTGTTTGATTTGTATTTCATATGGGACTGGTCATGGCCCGCTAAATCTACGCACGCTTGTCTTATATTTTTTTAAGGACAATTATGTTAATAAACGGGCTTAAAATTTTTTGTTTAAAGCTCATCAGGCTTGAACCATAAATACTTGATTTTTAATCAATAAAAATTCACAAATTACATTAATTATCACATTATTAAGTTATTTGTGACAAATTTTTTTATTAAATAATCTTAGGTTTAATCAGCGGGTTTAGACACCTAATTTTATTTTAGAATGAGCGTGATTTTTATTCCAGACCCGTGGGATTATTGTGTAACATAGGCCCCCCACTAAATGATATTCTTGATAGTTAGGTTACTTTTGTTTTATTGGTGCTTACTCATATCAAGGTTGTGGGGAAATAATAGAAACAGCAAAAATTTTATTGTATGCAAACCGTAGCTTGCCACACGCATGCAACACTCATTGTTATTATCTAACGCAACAATAATGAAAAGAATAAGATTGTAGTAATGGCTTTATTTTATTTCTCACTATATTCTTTTTTTGTAATTGTTAAACATATTTTGTGCACAAAAAAGTTAATTTAGGGAGTGTTTGGACAAATAGCTTATAAGCCATAAGTCATAAGTTATAAGCTAATTTTAAAATGTCATTTTTTTAAATAACTTTTTCAAGCTCAACTTAGTTATAAAAAATCACTTTTTTTTTGTGTGGAGCTAAACACATTTTTAAAAAGTTATAAATTTAATTTATAAGTTATTGAAAGAGCCACATCCAAGCACCCCCTTAATCTCTCTCTCAAAAACCACTTGAGAAGTAATGGCACTGCTATTCCTAGTTGTCTATAGGATAATGCTATACAACTAAAAAAATTTATACAAATTTATCACCAGAATAATGTTGTTGGATAAGAGTCATTCACTTTAAAACAAAATATCATCACAATAACTTTTAATAACAATAATATTATTACCACATCATTGTAATAGATTTTTATACACATTTTTCTCAAAAAACAACATTTTTCCTGTCTATAAATGGGTAGAGCTATACAAATAAAAAAATTTATCCAAAATGAGGTGACAATACACCTCACTAGACAGTGTCATATTTAAAAATTACAAATAAGTGCACTATCACAGATGGCTATACGGCGATCCCCCGTTGCTTTCTCACCTACTCCGAAGCTCTCCACGCACTTTTCCAATGTTCTTTTGGCATTCGTTCTAGCGACCGGAAAAACCAGACCTTCTTCATCAAAATTCTCATCTTGTGGTGAGACAAGCCAGCAGAAAAAACCAAAATCTCTTTCTCTTTAACAATGCTTTTATTTGATGATTCTAACAGAGGACTTGTAGATCATCATACTTTAGTCGCTAAAGCAGGAGATCAATCTGTTTTTTTCCCTGTGTATTTACTTCTCCAATGAAGTATGCTCATTAAGATCATATTAATACAAGTCCTAATAACAAGCGACTTAGGCAAAGATTAAAACTTCATATGGCAGAATGAAGAATTGCTAAAATTTCAAGTTCATTTTAAGCATTAATATTGCTCCTCTAAGAAATGAATATTACTCGATAATTCTCGAAAGAACCCGTAGGACTAAATTAAAAGAGAAGGGCATTTTTGCCTATTTCTCTTGCCACATAAGTTACCAAGTCAAACATACACCTCATGGTTATTTCCGTACTTTTTTTAATGAAAGAATAGTATTTTCCTTTTCGTGAAGAAAAATGTCATTATGATAAAAAACTTATACAGAAGATACCCACTAGAATAATGTACAATGACAGTTTTATAATTAAATACTATTATGATGAGTATTATGTATTGAAATGAAATGATGTCATTAATTTATATAAAATTTTCTGTTTAAATTATAGCATTATCCTTCCTCTGCCTCGTAAACCCACTACACTCTCTTTCTACCATCAAGGTCCCTTAAATACCTCTCTACTTACCCAAAAAAAAAAAAAAAATTACCTCTATCTCTCTCTCAGTTTAAACCATCTTGAACTTTCATCTTTCTTGTCCAAGAACTTGAATTCATTGTCGGCCACCTTTTCCCTCTGGGTAAGAGTCGTTCACTTCTCTCAGTTTAGTCCAATTCATGCTCTGTTTCTTGTTTCAAGTTAACATTGAAACGTTAGTTCATACTGTTTTCAGAGCTTTTTGGTTGGTCGAAATGGAGATAACGGGGGATGAAATAGTTCTCGCAATACACCAAACTCCAGGTGTTAGTTTCTTTCTCTGCCGTCAATGCAGACTCAGCATTGCCTTGACCCGACAGCTTGTTCACACCGTGAGAACTCTCTCTCTCTCTCTCTCTCTCTCTTTTGTGTTGTATATTTGATTGCTTAGAAGTTAGAAACCATGCATTGATTTCTACATGAACTTTTTATATGTTTATAACGTCTCAATGCTGTCGAGTTATAAATGGTAAGACTTCTGAATGAAGTTCTAGATGTTTGTTGAGAATTCTCGCAGTAATTTGGTCAGTACAAATAACAGAAAAATAATAATAAAATGAATCAAAGCACGCAAAAAAAAAAGTGACACTAGTATTTAGGGTGGTTCAACAAAATTGCTTATGTCCACGAGGCATGCTCCAGTCTCCTTTACTATTGAGAAAAACTGAGAACAATGGTGTAAGTATACACTCAAGTTTAATATCTCAAACCTAAATCCTTAAACCCTTGTACACTCGTCTCAACTAACTCTCTCAATCCCATTAAAGAAAACCCCACTTCCTCTTCTTCAAAAATCAGTAATGAATTTTGCCACCGCAACCTTTGATTTTGGCACCACTAATAGACAATCGTTGATAAACTTTCCGGCTGCCGCAATTGAATATGCAGCCACACTCAACAATTCTTTACCTTGGCAAAAATTCAATAGCCTCCACCTAAAATTTCAAGTCCGCATCTTGATGTAGATGCCCATCCCTATGCCCTGAGATGCTCCACCAATCTTTAACAATGCGAAGATTGATCAAGTCCAAGAATTGCTTAAACTTTTGTGTAGTCAACGATTTTGTTAAAATATCTACTGCATTATTCTCAGTATGAACATTTTTCAAATTTATCTTGCTTTCTTCTACCCATTCTCTGAGAGTGTGATACCTTACGTCGATGTGTTTTGTCCTAGCATGATAAACTTGATTCTTTGCTAAATGAATTGCACTTTGACTATCGCAATACTGCTCCAAGCCTTCCTGCTTCAACCCTAATTCCTTGACCAAACCTGTCAACCACAAAGCCCCTTTGGCAGCTTCCACCATTGCTATATATTCCACTTCAATTGTGGATAAAGCGGGAGTCGATTGAAGCATAGCTTTCTAACTGATAGGCCCACCTACAAGAGTAAATATATATCCTGTAGTAGATCTCTGCTTGTTCAGATCTCTTGCATAGTTTGCATCCATATAACCCATAATATGTCTTGTTTCATCTTATTTCTGATACAAGATACTGAAATCCACCATACCGCTCAAATACCTGAATATCCATTTAACTGCATTCAAGTGCTCCTTTTTCGGATTATCCATGTACTTACTCACAACACTGACTACATGTGACATATTTGGCCAACTGCAAACCATGGTATACATTAAACTTCCCATTGCACTAGCGTGCGGCACTCAGGACATTTGCTCCACCTCATCATCTGTAAAAGGACATGATCTAACAGATAATTTAAAGTGGTTAGCTAGAGGAGTACTGACCAATTTTGCATTTGTCATATTAAATCTCTCTACACCTTCTCCACATATTTCTTTTGTGACACCCATGGTTTGCCTTTTTCTCTGTCCCTCCAGATTTCCATTCTGAGGATCTTTTTAGCAGCTCCTACATCCTTCATATCAAATTATTCTCTTAATTTGAACTTCAATAAATCTAGCTTATGCATGTTATTTGAAGCAATTAACATGTTATCAACAATTAATGCGAAAGAAACCATGTCTTCAAAGTTATACCTAATTAATGTGAAAGAAGATGGATCTCCACTACCAACAATTAATGTGAAAGAAACCATGTCTTCAAAGTTATACCTAACTGGTGCCTTATAAGCCATTTTCTCTCTGCCAGCAACAATAGTAATGGGTTTTTGTTGCCTTTCATCATCAAATGTTTCTTCTAAAGAAGATGTTGGTGCATCATCGTCTCTATTAGGCCATTGTGTTTCATCTGACTCCATCTGGACTAATAATTTTTTTCCATGAGCTTTCACCTTCTTATTAGCTTCATTTCTATTTAAATTCAGCATGTGTGTTTCATGGAAGACGACATCTCTGTTGATCACAACCTTCCATGCAATTGGATCCCAAAGTTTGTACCCTTTTACGCCTTTTTCGTAACCAACAAATATGTAATGTTTTGACTTTGGGTCTAACTTTGACCGCTGCTGCTCCTACACGTGAACATAAGCTGAGCAACCAAATATTATTAAATTAGAATAATCAATTGGTTTACCTGTCCAAACCTCCTCAGGGACTTTGGCATTAATAGCCAAAGATGGTGACCTATTAACAATATAGCACGCCATGTTAACAACCTCAGCCTAAAATGATTTTAGCAAGCCTGCATGTATTCTCATGCAACTTGCTCTTTCTAATAGGGTCTTATTCATTCTTTCTGCTATACCATTTTTTTTGTTGTGGCTTCTCTGGTGTAGTATAATGATAAATAATCCCTTCTGTCTTGTAAAATTTTTTGAACCTATGGTGTTTATACACTATTCCGTTGTCCGTCCGTAAGTACTTGACTTGCTTTCCTGTATACTTTTCAACTTTTGCTCTCCACTGCTTGAATTTTTCAAATACTTCACTTTTGTGCTTCATGAAGTAAACACATACTTTTCTGGAGAATTCATCAATAAATGTGATAAATAAAGTGTTCCACCTTTTGATAGAGTTGTCACGGGTCCCTACATGTCAGAGTGTATGTACTCCAACACATCCTTGCTTGTATGATATCCTTCTTTAAAGCTAACTCTGCACTGTTTACCATACAAGCAATACTTACAAAAATTAATTTTACAAGTTTTTACCCCATCAAGCAGATTGTGTCTATGAAGTTCCTGCAATCCTTTCTCACTCATATGGCCAAGGCATAAATGTCATAGAGTAGTGTCATCAGTACTCGGATCCAAAGGAGTTATCACAGCTGCTCCACCTGTAACTGTACTCCCCAACAATGTATACAAGTTTCCTTGTCGTTTTCCCTTCATGACAACCATGGCCCTTTTAACAACTTTTAGGACCCCACCTGTTATTGTGAAGGTAAAACCATTAGAATCAAGTGCACCCAAAGAAATTAAATTCTTTTTTAGGTCAGGAACATGTCGCACATCACCTAGAGTTCTCACTATACCATCAAACATTTTAACTTTAATGGTTCCAATTCCAACAGTATTGCAAGCTGCATCATTACCCATTAGAACTGTTCCTCCAATACAGAGTTTATAAGTGTCAAACCATTCCCTATAAGGACACATATGATAAGAACATCCAGAATCCAAAAATTCATTTGTCAGCAAGATAATTCATACCTGTAGTAACTAATAATAAATCACCATTACCATCTGCACTATCTTGTACAATGCCCACTTGATCTGAATTTGGAGATTTTTACACGCAGTCCCTCTTCAAGTGTCCTTCCTTCTGACAATAGTAACAATTGAATTTTTTTGCTACTTATTCCTCTTGATTTTGAACATGACCTTCCCCTATTTCCAGAGCCTCTGTTGTTGCTCCTTCCTCATTATTGGCTTGATTCTCCTTTAGCCACCAACCCTTCTGCTTAGGAACTGTTGCTCGGCTTTCGGAGTGTCTCCGTCTCCAAGAGAGCCGTTGTGACTTCATTTATACTAAGAGTATCTTTTCCAACCAAAAATGTAGTCACAAGTGTATCAAAAGAATTTGGAAGAGAAGCCAAGACAAGAATAGCTTTATCCTCCTCTTCAATTTTAACCTCAACACTTAAAAGTTCAATAATAAACTTATTGAAAACATTAAGATGATCCATAATATTTGTTCCTTCTTCCATCTGCAATTGGTATAATTATTTTTTTAGGAACAATTTATTTGCGAGTGATTTGGACATATAAAGGTTTTTCAATTTTTTTCATAACACCGGAGCAAATACTTTATTCAAAAAATTATATTTTACCTCTGGTGCAAGACATAATCGAATTGAACTCATAGCCTTCATCTCAAGTTCTTCCCAGGCATCATCTTTCATGTCTGCTGGTTTGTTTGCTTTGCCTTAAAGTGCTTTGATTAGCCCTTGTTGCACTAAGATATCTTTCATTATGCTTTGCCACAGGCTAAAGTTATTTTTCCCATCAAAGGGCTCCACCTCAAAATTTTTCACTGAGATTCCTTTTCCTGCCATCGTACTTATTCTGGTGAATAAGAACTATGTACACTTATTCTTAATTCTTAACCTCCCTAGTCGAACCTGGAAGCTCTAATACCATTTGTTGGAAATTCTCGCAGCTATTTGGTCAGTACGAATGATAGAAAAATAATAATAAAATAAATCAAAGCACGCAAAAAAAAAAGTGACACCAATATTTAGGGTGGTTCGGCAAGATTGCCTACGTCCACAAGGCTCCGGTCTCCTTCTTTACTGTTGAGAAAAACTGAGAATAATGGTACAAGTATACACTCAAGTTTAATAGCTCAAACTCAAGCCCTTAAACCCTTGTGCACCGGTCTCAACTAATCCTCTTAATCCTAGTAAAGAAAACCCCACTTCCTCTCTTCTGACTGTGTCTTGAAAATGGGAGATTTGTTGATTATTTATAAGAATAATACGAATGGCTCAGCGTGTAAATAAGTTGAAAGACAATAGTAAATAGTTAAATGAATTAGTTACTATTCATATTACTGTTCATGGGTCCCACCCATTTGTTTTGTCTCCCAATGTTTCTTCATGCGTTTTCCTCCTTTTTCATCTGTCATTTTCGTCCGTCCTCTTCATCCTTCTTCTTCCTTTCTGGATGAAGAAATCAGCGTCCTTCGCGTTTGTGCCTGCTAGAAACTTCTTCCTTTCTAGTTGAAGAAATCGGTGTCCTTCGCGTTTGCGCCTGCCAGAAACTTTTATTTGCGCTGTGAATGTTTAGGAGTTTGGATGCACCAACGCCTACCAAAAACCCGTAATGGATTTTGCCACCGCAACCTTTGATTTTGGCACTACTAATAGACAATCGTTGATAAACTTTCCGGCTGCCATAATTGAATATGCAACCACACTCAACATTCTTGGTACTTTTCTTGGGAGAAACAAAAATATAGTGTCAAAACATGAACATGGTTTACTGATTATAGTACTAAACGTTTTCATCCATGAGAATTGGCTCTAAATACTTGAAGCTGTGTAGAACTCATGGTTCTTGTGGTGTTTATATTTTGAACGAATATATTTTCTTGAAGTCCTTGAAGAAAGAAATCAATAGCTAAACATGGTCTAATGTTAGATATATATATATATATATATATGCATGTACATAAATATACCATTGCATATGAGTGAAAATTAAATTGTATATTTACTCTTCACTATGCATTAAAGATCCTATTAAGCAGAAAGAATTCTATTCCTACTGTTGTTTTCAATTTTTTTTTATTATTTATCTATTTAGTTCAGATGGTGTCAAGTAGGAGTCTTCTGAAATCTATAAGTTTGAACGATAGATATAGAAATACAACCTTAAATTTCGCATATTCATGATAATTACTCATGCATGTCTCTCATGCAGAAGCAAAATTATGGGCGTTTGTGCCCACCGAGATCACTACACGGATGATGATTTCACAATAGCAAATATTTCCTGTATCCTATGCCGTAGTCATTTGGGGTGGCAAATGGTAAGAAAAATCTCTGGGACTATGATTAAATATTTAAATCTCTCATAATAGTTCAGTTGCGGATCGCTAAAATTGTTTGATCTATCAAACTGCTTTAAAATGCATGTTTAGAATAAAAAAGGGATCTTAAATTGAAAATTGTAATCACTTGAATCTAAATTGGCTACTGCTAATGAATATGTGAAGAAGATGAATGCAGGTGCAAAAAAGCCTTCACACCTTCAAATGCAAAATGTTTTTCGGAGACAAGAAGGGTATCAGATTTGAGGATGATGAAAGTAAAGGGAAAATATATGACAACTTTGGCTTTCTTAACTTTGCTAATCCTCCCAAGTCCAAGGCTTAGACCCACAAGACAAGCACCAGGTAAAGCACATGACAGGTTTTGCCCTATTAACTTTGTACATCCATCCAAGTCCAAATCTAGACCCACTTAGACAAGCACTGACACAAAAATTTGTACATGTGTCTCATCATTATGGCATTAAACGTCACATCCGACCTCAATGTCATAAGTTGTATGGGCTTTTAATGAATTTATATTCAAAATAAAACTGGAAGATCATACCAACCGTGGCAAAAATATTGCGTTTCTAAGAAACAGGTTGGTGTCTTGCCACAATCTAGGCACATACACTCCACAAAAGAAGAAATTCTAAGAAAAAGTGCCAAGGTAGTGCCAGAAAGAAACACATCCACCATCCACAACTAAAAACCAAGACTAGAACCATATGGATAAGAAAGTCTGACCTTAAGTGTCTTGTTGTTAACACTACTCTTAAAGCTCAGAATCTGGATATGTGGTATTTAGATAGTGGGTGCTCCATGCAAATGTGTAGGAATAGATAGCTGTTTACTTTTCTTGAGGAAAGTGATGGGGGAATTGTCACGTTTGGTGATGGGAGCACGTCTAAAATTGTCGAAAAAGGTTGTGTTATTGATCTTGGTATTCCAACACTGAAAGATCTTTTTCTTGTTGAAGGGTTAAAGGCTAATCTGATAAGCATTAGTCAGATATGTGACTCACACCACCAAGTTCTGTTTTCAAAAAGAAAATGTAGCATTTTGAATAAAGCCGGTGAACTTATGATGAAAGGTGTCAGAACATCTAACAATTGCTATGAGATTTTGCCCTTGAATGGCCAAGTGTGTAACACTGCTAAATCTAATGATGTTGAGTAATGGCATCACCGTCTTGGCCATGTAAATTACAAGGATCTGAACAAATTGGCAAATAGAGATCTTATAAGAGGCTTACCCAAACTTGAAAAACCAGTAAACAAAGTTTGTGGTCCCTGTCAATTAGGTAAACAAATTAGGAGTGCTCATAAAAAGATTAAGCATCTTGCTACAACACACGCTCTTCAACTTGTGCACATGGACTTGATGGGTCTTACAAGAACTGAAAGTATTGGGGGTAA
Organism: Euryodendron excelsum; assembly: GCA_033060915.1. Classification (NCBI taxonomy): domain Eukaryota; kingdom Viridiplantae; phylum Streptophyta; class Magnoliopsida; order Ericales; family Pentaphylacaceae; genus Euryodendron; species Euryodendron excelsum. Next base: position 14,174,103 of record CM065380.1, on the reverse strand, counting down.
GAAGTTCATATTTTTGGTTGTTGATGATTTTCCAGATACTCATGGGTTAATTTTTTGAAGGAAAAAATCTAATGTGTTTGTCGCCTTTAGCTCACTATGTCTTAAGCTTCACAATGAAAAGGGAATGAAGATTGGCTGCATCACACGAATCCGTACAGATCATGAAAGAGAATTCTAGAATAAGGAGTATGCGGATTACTGTGATGAACAGGGCATAAGACACGAATTTTTGGCACCCAAAACCCCACAACAAAATGGGATGGTGGAAAGAAAGAACGTGGTCGTACAAGAAATGGCACGTGTCATGCTCCATGTTAAGCAACTTCCTTTGAAGTTTTAGGCTAAGGTGTGAACACTGCATGCTAAACTTCTAACATAGTGTATCTAAGGCCGATTACAATTCAAACTCCTTATGAAATCTGGAATAGTAAGAAGCCAAACCTAAAATACTTTAGTCTTTGGGGAGCAAATGTTACATACTTTGTGATCGAGAACATTAAGTAAATTTGACTCCTGAAGTGAAGAAGGTATCTTTCTTGTTTATTCTACGAACAGTCATACTTTTAAAGGTTGTAACTTGAATACTTCGACTATCATGGAATCAACTAACGTTGTGATTGATGATCTATGTCAAACTACTGATAAGAATTCTAAAAAATTTGTGGTTGAACCCATCATTGAACAGGATGAAGAAAGTGAAGACAAGGAAGAAGAATATCTTATATCTTCTGAAGATGCTCCAACTTTACCTCAACCAACATTGGAACCATTTTTTAGAGTAAAACTGAATCATCCCACTACTCAAGTGATTGGAGAAGTAACGGTTGGGATGAAAACTCGAAGATAAATTCGAAATGAGGTAGCTCATCTTTGTTATTCTTCCATACTAGAACCTAGAAATGTTAATGAAGCATTGAAAGATGATTGTTGGATTAATGCCATGGACGATGAGTTAGAACAACTTGTTAGAAACGATTTATGGGATTTAGTGCCTAGACCTACTGATATGAATGTTATTGGTACAAAGTGGATATTTAAGAATAAAACTAATAAGCATGGTACCATAATAAGAAATAATGCTAGGCTAGTGGCTCAAGGTTATACCCAAATTAAGGGTATATACTTTGATGAGACCTTTGCACTAGTAGCTAGATTGGAATCAATTTACATCTTATTTGCTATTGCTTGCAGTCTGCGCTTTAAATTATTCCAAGTGGATGTGAAAAGTGCATTCTTAAATGGAGTGCTAAATGAAGAAGCTTATGTATAACAGCCTAAAGGGTTTGAAGACCCACGACATCCTAATCATGTACATAGGTTGAAGAAGGCACTCTATGGTCTGAAACAAGCTCCTAGAGCTTGGTATGAGAGGCTGGCAGCCTTTCTACTAGAGAATGGTTTCTCTGGAGGTAATGTAGACAAAACCCTATTCATCAAACATAGTGGTAAACATATTCTAATTGCACAAATTTATGTTGATGATATTGTTTTTGGTTCCACTTCTGAATCACTAACTTAACACTTTGCTGATTGCAAGAAAAATGAATTTGAAATGAGTCTGGTGGGTGAATTGTCATATTTTTTAGGTCTTCAAGTTCGTCAAATGAAAGATGGGATGTTCATATCTTAGTCTAAGTATTCTAAAGACCTAGTTAATAGATTTGGGTTAACTACTGCTAAACATGCTAGAACTCCAATGAGCACTAGCACAAAACTTAGCAAAAATACTGCTAGAAAAGATGTAGATCAAGCAACATATCGCAGCATGATAGGAAGTCTATTATACCTTACAGCTATTCGTCCCGATATTGCGTTTAGTGTTGGATTCTATGCTAGGTACCAAGCATGCAGGGGGCCATGGCCCCCCCAAAGTTTTGAAAATCTCCTATATGCCTTATAAAATTTTAGATATTTCACATACAATATAGTGTATTGGCCCCCTCAAAATTTCTAAAATTTCATTTTTCCTTGTAGATTTTCGAATATTTAGAATACTATATAGTGTATTGATCTCCCAAAAATTAAAACAATTTCCTTAATCCTCCTTTCAATAAAAAAAAATTTCTTTACCCCCCTCAATTGAAATCCTGCATCCGCTATGGCAAGCATGTCCAAAAAGTCGCATCTCTTTGCTCTTAAGAGAATTATTAAATATGTGAATGCGATTTTAGGGTTAGGCATTTGGTTCTCAATAGACACAAATGCAGGCATTGTTGGCTTTACTGATGCAGATTAGGCAGGATGTGTTGATGATAGAAAAAGCACTTTTGGAGGATGTTTCTACATTGGAAACAACCTAGTCTCTTGGCATCGCAAAAAACAGAACCCTATTTCCCTATCCACTGTAGAAGTAGTGTACATAGCTGCTGGAAGTGGATGTACTCAACTTTTGTGGTTGAAACAGATGCTATCTGATTATGGCTTAGTACAAGGTATCATTGTCATGTAGTGTGATAACACAAGTGCGATAAACATATTGAAAAATCTGGTTCAACACTCTAGAACTAAGCATATCGACATTAGGCATCGCTTCATCCGTGAATTAATCAAGGACAAGGTCATTGCTCTTGAACATATTGAAACATAACATCAAAAAGATGACTTGCTCACAAAACCCCTCGATGCCCTTTGGTTTGAAACCCTTAAGAATTTTGTAAGGGTCTGCTTCATCGACTAGGCATTTTTTCTTCACATAGCCTAGGATGTTCTTCTTGCATATTCCTCCTCCTAGTGCTATGTTCTATGTTGTTTTCTTTTTAAAAAAATGTCAAAAATATTTTGTGTTTACTTGAAAAATCTTTTCAAAAATTCAAAAAGAGTTTTTTTTGGCTTCAGCATTTTTTTTATCATTATGCTACTCATGCAGAAGTGGAAAAAACATTGTTTTATATAAGGCTTACAGCTTAAGGCTAGGTATGTTCATATTGATAAAGTCTTTTCAACTTCATATGTGACTGAGTGATATATTTCATGCTAAGTGTGACACTTGTACACATATCATGGTGGATTTAACGAGTTGTTTGTTCGCATATGTGATCAAATATCTCTATATGTTTTTCTTGGATTTGATGATGATCATACTCTAGATTGACCAAGTATTGATATGCCATTAAAATTGTTGAACCCTCATGACAAAAGAAAAAAACTATGAAACTCTTGCATGAGAAAATGGCTACCTATGATTCTGTGTGAAAGTCGCTATCAAACTTGCAAAAAAAAATTATATATATTTATAGAATATTCAGTATGTGGTAAAGGCTACCACAGTCAAATAGTGTAAAAGTCGTCATATAATTGCAACCAAAAAAAAAAAAATCAATAAGGGGAATAAACCCTCGAAGTTTATACGATGTCATATCATTGAGGGGGAGCTAAGTGCTCTTTATCACCTAAATTTTTGTTTCTGGCTAACAATATGTTTGACTTTTAGTATGTGAATATCTTGAAAATTTAAATGTGATGCAGTAACATAGATCACAACTAGAATTTGAACAACATGTTATCTCTGACTTGATATTTTCATTCACTCTCTCTCTTTCATGAAACTGTTCATCTTAGTTGGAGTGTAGAGATTGAATTAATTTATCATTGATTTCATACTCCAAGCATTAATATTAAGTTTTGTGTGAATCAATGTTGTTTCATGCTTCACTTGAGAGTATGATGACATTAAAAATTGTACAAAGCTTGCAGGTTTGAGTTTGTGTTTTCTTGGCCAGTGAAATTAAAAATTTTCAAAATCTGCCAAAATAGCTCAAGCGGATAGCATATGGCAAGAGCAGACCCGGTGGGTTTGCATTTTTATTCCCAGCCCTAAAGTGGTCCAGCAGCGGTGGGTTCTAAATGAAAAAAGGGGCGTTTTGGTTCTACACTTCCCACTGAAATCTCCTTTTGATTCCAATCTCAGTAAGAGTTTTTCCTCTCTAGGGTTCCCAATCGCCATCTCAAGAGGGTTTCTCCGTGCGATCTCCACCGCATCGTTGCTCGTGTGGTTCCTTCACACTAGATCTTTCGATCTTCACTTCGTAGGGCAAGTCTTTGCGATCTTCTTTGGGTTTCATCCTCCTGGTAAGCGTCTTCACTTCCTCGTGAATCATTTTCGTCTTGGGGTTGTTTTTCTCTTGATTTTGGTCGAAATCTTGATTCGGTGTTGGGGCATTGCAAGTGTCTGTCTAGGGCTATACGGATTTGGATTTATTTTTGGGGGTTTTGCTTGGGTTTATCTAGGGTACTTTCAATCTCCTTCCATGGGTCCTAAGGTGAAACATGCTATAAAATAGCCTATTCACTAAGTCTTTCGGACCGTCAAGGACCAAGAAAGGTGTGATGATTTCTTTCATTCCAAATCTATTCGTGTTGAACGTCCTGTCACCATACAAGATTTCTTCAATACCCCTCTCAAGACTCAATTCGAGTCATGTGGGTGGGACCCTATGTTTAGTTGGTCGGGTGATGCACGAGTTCGCTTTGTTCACGAATTCTACGCCCACGTGCATGTTCCTAAAAAAAAGGACAATAAGTTTTTCTCTTATGTTAGGGGTCGTCAAATTACCCTTACTCCCGACGTCATCTCGACTTTTTTGGGCATTCCTAGGCATAACTCTACTTTTCCTCAGTCCCATGCTCTAGAGTCATTGCACGCCATGGCATTGTCCATGCGCCGAAATGGTCAAGGTTGGCCTCTTCGCAGTACCAAAATTCCTCATAAGAGCTTGTCTTCGTACTATAGGCTCTTGAATATTATTGCAGCTCACAATATTGATCCTAACAGCCACACTAGTTCCCTTGGTTGTACTCGTCTTAACCTGCTTCATGCATCGGTCATAACATTCCCATTGATCGTCCTAAGTTTATTTTTGAGACGATTAAGGAGGTTAGAGAAGCTGATCGGGTTCATTGTGGTTTGCCATTTGGGTTGTTTATTACGAGCTATCTTCTTGCTTTGCATGTTCCCTCATCTTCTAATGAAGAGGCAAAGCAATCTATGGGGCCAATTAACCGATTTACTATGATGAGTAGTGAGTCTTGCACTAGAGGAGCTAGGCCGCGTAATGGTCCTGCTGCTCCCATGGATGAGGATGCAGACTCAAAGACTGAGGACCTAACACCGGAGGAGAGGATGTTCACCATGCATGCTGATATTTATGACATGAGATCAATCTTCACCAATCAATTTGATGCTTTGAATGCTCACATGGACCAGATGGAGCTGAATGTCTCTCAGATAGGTAACACTGTTATTCAGATGTCTGATAACATGGCTGTTATTCGTGCTTTGTTGGAGGGACACCCTTCAGTGTCCCTCCAACAAAAAGGGTGTTTAGATTGTTTAGGCCTGTTACTAGTTTTGGTTTATATTTTGTCTCTGTCTAAAACTGGATATATTTTATGGCAAAAAGGGGGAGAAGAATGCTGTTTTTTTTTTTTTTTGGTTTGGTATATATGATACTTAGTTGGTATATTATGCATTAAAAACTGAATGATGGTTACGCTTTATGTTATTGGTGGTGTTCTTTTGATCATGTCTTCATCTATCTCTTCATTTATCTATATCTTTGTGTTGATATTGTCATCTTAGGCTCATGCTCTTGATGTTGATTTGAGGGGGAGCAAGTGCTAATGAATTGAGGGGGTGCCTCAATATCATTTTTTTACACACTTGCTTTTTCACATGGTTATGCTTTCGTGAAGTGTTCAGGTTGATCGATGTCCTCAACCGTTGTTTTTTGAGCGATGAGAGAATATGTAATGGATTGGTTTTGTAATGATGTGTTTGAGTGCTTAATGTGCAAGGGTAGATTATTTTTATTAGTTTTGTCACAAAATCACCAAGGAGAGATTGTAAGGTTTTTGTTTTTGGTGATTTGTATTTCAAACATGTTGTTAGGTCATGTTAGGTCTGATGAAGAAGGGGGGCTCATTGCAGAAGTTTTTCATAGCTCAGAGAGTGATTCCTAGAGCAACTTCACAGCTGGCACTAGCCAGCTATGGAATAGGCACTTGCCATGTTGGGCACATTGGATTCTAGAGAGCTGACAACTAATGGCAAGATCATTGGCAAGATGAATGACACTTGCCATGCTCTTAAGTAGATTTCAATGAATTGATAAATAGTGGTAAGATCAATGGCAAGATCAATGACCCTTGCCATGCTCATTGGTAGATTATAGAGAGTTCGCAAAAATTAGCCAGACGTATGGCAAGATTGATGGCACTAGCCAATTTCAACATGGCACTTGCCATGCGTGAAAACCTGTGAACCTATTTTAACCAAGTTGATTGAAAAGTTTGGGATATGAATGACTCTTTAGAAGATCTTTCCTATATGACTTAGGTATGTATCTAGACATATTAAGTGAAAAAAAAAAGAGTCCATAGAGAGGATGATACCTATTAAAGAGATAGGTTTGGAAAAGAAATAAAAGACCGAAGAGCGGAGATTGGTGGATAAACTCTCCAACGTTTTTATAGAGAAAGATATAAAACTTTCCACCATTGAAGAACATTTAGAGAAGCTCGTTTTGGTGGATTCTGAAGGCAAAAATGAACATCATGATGATTCAGTGTTGGAGACAAAGTATCGTGGTGATTCGATGCTAGAGTTAAGCGACTAGAGAAGAATAGAAAATCGAGGAGTTGAGCAAGTTAAGTTAAACTGAAATTCGTGGCGATTCGAACGGCATCCGTAGAGTTTGGTATTTGGTTGTAAGTTTAACTTGTGTAAACTATTCATTAATAGTGCTTGGTTCACGCAGACCAAAGGAGTTGGTCCAACATGGATTTTCTCGATTTGGGTTTCCATGACAAAAATCTTGTCTCATTGGTTATTATACTTTATTGTTTATGTGTGGAATGATTGAATAATTGAGCGAAGAGATTTTTTGAGTAATTAAGCAGATCATTAGGTGTTTACCCTCTAGGTTAACTTTTTCGAAAATTAGGTTTTTTGAAAATCCTTCTATGCACAAGAATGTTCACACATCTTCATCTAATGTCATATATGTTGAATCTGATAGTTGTCTTGACCATAGTGAGACTCTTGAGTCAAATTATGATGACTTAATGGATGATAAGGATAATGATGATGAGATTGTAGACCTTTAACAAGCTTATGACCAATTGTTTTAAGAAAGTTACAAATTAGGAAAAGTCAAAATTAAATTGGCTATAAGGGTGAGGACCTTAAAAAAAGATAAGGATGCGTTGAAACAAGAATTTGTTGAAACTCAAACCCTTATAAGTTAATTGAGTATTCAAAGGGTGACTTTAAGCAACAAAGTCAATGTTCTTGAGAAAGAGAGTCAAGACAAAGTTGAGTCTAATAAATTTCTTGAGGACAAGGTCCACAAGATTAAAACTGAACTTGTTAATGTTCATCTATTTTTTAATAAGTTCATTGCAAGCTCAAAAAAGATTGATGAAACTTAGAATGCACAAAAGAGCTCATGTGACATGACTAGATTTGGATTCACAGTGAAGAATTCTAAATCTTTCCAACCGGCAAGTAAGTCTAATTCTATGAAGGCTTAAGGTGTTTCTTCTATACAAAGTGAGGCTAAGCATGCTAAGGTTGTTCCCTCATGCCACTATTGTGGAGCTAAAGGGCACATTAGGCCTCACTGTCCTAATTTGAATGCCAAGGTTGTGACTTCCAAACAAAACGCTGCCACACATATACGTGTTGTGCCTATTGCTGAGACTAAGCCTACTAGGTTTGTTCTAATTTGTCATCATTGTGGTGTTGAGGGTCGTATCCAGCCTCATTGCTTTAGTTGGGACTAAGCATGTGCCTTATAAGTTCATTACTTCTCATGTGAATCCCAAACATTCTAAGATTGTTCAATCTTTTAAGTTTAACCCTGTTTGTCATCATTGTGGTGCGTTTGGTCACATTAGATGTTATTGTTGCAAATTGAATAGGGTTCCTAGATCTCACATTAGTCATTAACCTAGGAATCATTTTGAGAAGTTTGAAAATCATATTAGAGTCCATACTGAACATGTGAACAGATTTGTTTCAAAGTCAAGGCAAGTTTCCAAAACTCATGGTCAAAGGAGGAACCACAATGCCAAGGCAAGACTTTGGACTACACCCAAATTTCATGAGTTTATTGATAAACTTAAGATGAAATCTATTTGGGTCAGAAAATCTGATTTAGGCTCTTTGAGAATCTTTAAAAAATTTATAGGAGCAAGCCTTATATAATAAAGGCTATTTGTGACATAGTCTAGGGTATTTGGGCTTCATGCTTATTTTATTTCTCTAGAGCTATGATAAACTTTATATTTTTTTCGTTTTGTTTGATTTATTGAAAAAAATAGAACTTTTGAAAAATACCAAAAAGATTTTGTTTTTGTGTGTCTTGGTTTGATTGTGCTAATCATTGACTTAAAACATTCTGCATGAGTTGATTGATGCAATGGCATGTTTAAGATTGAATCCTATGTGTTCCATTGCTTACATCCTAATGAGTCAATAGTTTTGGTAATCTTTATCATACTTGTGATTCATGTTCATTTGATGCCTACTTCATGAGATTTCTTAAAATGTGGAATCGGCTTTTTATAATCCGTCTAAAGCAAACATCATTGTTGAAACTCCTTGAATCTTCTCATAACTAGATTGACCATGTTTATGTGATTCCTTCTTTTGTTAGTCTTATATCCTTGATAGAAAGGGCTGGTAGTGAGTGTGAGTGCAACTACCATTGTTATATGACAAGAGGATAAAGTTACCTACTCATGTTTGTGAAAGTCACCATCTCTTTATGCTTCAATGTCAACATTTTTGGAGAGATAGGGTTAGAATTTCATTGCAATTGTTAAGGGAAAGTGCATGAATTTTGAGTAGGTGATGAAATGGGTTTGACTTCTAGATCATGAGCTTCTTTATGATGTGCTATTCTTGATCAAGTCTAGGATTTATATTCTCACTGATCTCAATTAAGTTCATACATTCATCATACATTATCATGGATATGCTTTTGATCACCTTATGACCAATTGTTCTTTTATTTTGGTGATCTTTGAGCATATTTAATGTTGATTTTTTCATGCTAATGTCATCATGAGACTCTTGGGATATACTTTGTGTTTTGTTGATTGGCATGTTGATTCCAAGACTTTTTGTCTAAATTTTTTTCAATTTTTTGGTTGTTTTCAGCTTTTCTGTTGATTTCTCGAGACCTCGCTAGACCTAGCGGCCACGAAGTTTAGATATGGTTTTTTTTGCTAGCCTGGTTTTATTGGTTCATCTTATATGCCTAGTTAAGACTTTTTGGTTTTATTTTGTTGCTTGTACTCTGATCCTGCTTTGTATATTAGTTTTGTTTCTGTCTTTGCTTATATGCTTGCTTTGACAATTTGTTCCAAAAAAGCGGAGAATATGAGTGATTGGTTTTATTCTTGTAACCTTACACTTGATGGTGTTTTGTGTTTTGTCTCTTGTTTAGTTGATATTGTGCAGGTACAAGAGTTTGGAATGCTTGGTATTTGATAGACAACATCCTTATGCTTATGAGTTAGGTTATGTTGTAATCTTTTTAATATAGGGTTTTGATCACAAAATTGCCAAAGGGAGAGATTGTAAAATCATGTAATTATCTAAGTTTCGTGCCCTGTTTTATTCCTTGTGATTTGGGATGTTGGGGAGTTTATCACAAGCATTTGAGATGGTCGTAATGTCTATTTATTCGATCTCGTGATAAGAGAATTTTAGACGATACATAAAGTGATTGATTTTGGACTTCGATGGTCGTCGGTAGATGTCGATACAAAAAACAGATTATGTGTAAATATGTTAAGACTTCGCTAGACCTCACTAGACTTAGTCAAAAGTTGATAGAAGAAACAGATTGGCTTAAAATTCTACTGAGACTTCGATAGACGTCGATAGAAGAAACAGATTAGCCCGTATTTGGCAGGTTAGATCTTGCTAGATGTTGCTGGATGTCGCTAGAAGCGAGATACGCTAGAATTTGACCTAGGGACGTGGGCCGCAAGATCTTTTTGACCATTATGGAAGCCCAAAAACCTTAATTTGCCTCCTCTATAAATATGAGGCTATGAGAAGGTCAAAATACAAGTCTAAAGAGGCCAAAACACCTTTGAAATAAGCAATTGCACAATTGCTGGATATTCAAAGGGTTTCTATGAGAGCGGAATAGTTACGAAAATTATTCTAAAGGTTTCTACATAACTTGAAGAGGCTCTCAACTAGATTCTTAGCAAGATCAACCTTTATCCTTGATTGATTGATTTGAGTTGAACTCTTTGAGGATTCCAGATGTGTCGTGGAGTTTGGCACTTAATTAAATATTGAAAAATCGTATCAAGGGATAGATATATGATCGTGGGATTCGATCAATACAAGAAGAGCATACCCACAAGCACATGGATTCGGCACCCATGGATTAGAAGTATCTAGGGTTGGGTTGTAAGTTGACTCTTTTGAATTCTTTCTTGATAATACTTGGTTGGCTAGACGATATCTTGTGGTTTTTTTTTTATCCAATTAGGGTTTTTCACACAAAAATATCGTATGTCAATTGTGTGCTTGATTTACTTTACTTATTTTGACATGCTTTGTGATTACACGTAGTTATTGTCATAACTATCATAGTATTGAGCCAATAACTATAATTTAGCAAAGCTATAGACCAAGCAAGGTTTTTTCAGAAATTAGAATGGGAAATTTGAACTTATAATTCATTCAAATTTCACACCATTCAAATGAAAGAAAATTTGTGACTCCCAATTTTATAGTGAAGAAAAGAAGGTAAAATTAAAGGTTGACGCAGCCTTCCACTCAGATGTTTGTATGAAAGTATTGGGGTTGTAGCAAGAGATACTGATGGCCAATTGGTAGGTGTTAGTGTGCAGAAAATTGAAGGAATTTCGTCCTCACGAGTTGCTGAGGCATCTGCTATTCGTATTGCCTTGTTAGCTGCTTTACAATGGAAATTATGCAATATGCAGGTAGAAAGCGATGCATCGGCTGTTGCTTTGCTACTACAGAAAGATGATAATTTTTCTCTAGATATTGCAACCATTCTGTGAGATTGCAAGAGACAATGTTCTATGTTCTGTCAATGTTAGTTTTTATTTGTTCGTCGTTTGAAAAATGTGGCAGCGCATGAATGTGCTAAAGTTGCTATTTATGCTGTTGAATCTGGCACATGGGGTGCCAATTTTTCCTCTGGTGCCTGAATTTGTTACAGCAGTCTTGTTGGCCTATTGGTCATTGGTTTATTATCAATAAAAAAACCTATGCCTGTAGGTGTCTCTGACTTGATCGAGTTTAACAAAACTGTGTATGGCTGAGAGCCATTTGAGTTTTAAAAAAAAAAACTTTCAAAGTCTCTGGTTTAGATTCTTTTCTTAGCATTCTTGAATCACCCTGAAAAATCCAAGAAAGGAAAAAAGGACAGTAAAGATTCTAATCTCGGCTTTGCATTTTGGCATTCACGGCAACTAATACATGTCTCTCCTGCAGTGACAATGTGCATATTGGAGGCCCAGAATATCTCGGTTGGAAGGGTATCTTGACTGTAGCACAAGTTTTCTGTGCCATTTGCGACAGCCATTTGGGGTGGAAATTGGTAAGACAATTTTCACAAAGTTCTCTTTGTCCCCCGTTTGAGATCCTCTTAATTTGTTACAAAAAAATGTTCTAATTCAGAGAACATTTTTCAGATTGAACTGAGTTCTCACATTGATATGCTATTCCCAGAAAGATTCATACTGTATCTGTAAGTACTTGAATGCAACGTTGGTTATTATTTACTGATATGAATGAAGTTCATTAAAACATTTATGCACAGTGACAGGCTGCTGAAGTGGGATGGTACCCGGATGCTGTATGCAGATACAAATGAACCTATTGGAAACGCGTAAAATTGTCCACGGCAAACCTCGTTACAAGGACATGCATATGGAGAATGGATCTTCTGAAATTCATTGTTGATTTGTTGTCTGCATTGTTGTTAGAATCATGTATGGAATATTATAGTAGAACAGAAGGGATAATTGTCGGATATTAATGTTGTTGGTTTAGGATTTTCAGTTTCCGAGGAACAAAACCCAAAATCGGATCTGCTTATGATCTGATCACGCTCGTATTTCTAGGTTTTTTCTGAATTTTGCATACTGCAAATTGACAGCAAAGGACCCAGTAGTTGGCCTCTTTGTTTTTTCTTTTCTTTCTATTCTTCTAGTTTTCAGTTTTTTTCCTCTCTAGATATGTAGATTATAATCTTCTCTCTGCTGATTTCATTTTTGAATAAGGGTATTTTAATTATGTTGGTTATACTAATCAATACAGAGGACATGGCAGGTAATATAGATGTTAATAAGCATGTGTGAACTACTTTGAAACAATGTTAGGTGCTATTGATTTTCTCATGTGATTGATACAAAATCTTCGAGTAGGAACAATAATGCTATGTGAAAATTTTCATCAAACTTCGATGTTCTGCCAAAAATCTTTCGTTGGCCAAGACCTTAAAAAGTATGCCCATGACAAAAAATAAGTTCCAATAAATCCTAGATAGAGAACTCCGGAAAACATTGAAAATCTTTGGATTAGTCTCCGATTTTTTCAAGGTAGAAACACAAGTTGACTATGAATATTTTTATAGGGCACATTTTCTAATATTTAGAGTTTTCAATTTGTCCCAATGGTTGAGACCCTTTAGACTTTCTCATTTAGTGAGAGTTCAATATCCACCGACTCCTTCAATTTTTTTCTTTTTTTGTTTTTGATTGGCTTGCATAAAATAAAAATAAAAACACTTTCCAAATACCCTCTTTCAATATTTTTTTGTTTTGGCTTTGAAGACCTCTTTATATATTATATGTTGCACTCAGATTCACCTAGTACAATATTATCCACCACTTCACCTTCTCCAAGTGATGTGAGACAATCTCAAGGTTCTAGTCGTCACAATCCATTCCCCCTTTGGGGCTGCAACGGGGATGTTGCAGGGCAATCCACACACTTCCGGTTGGACTTAGCTTCGATACCATTCTGTCACACTCGAGTCCGCTTAGCACAATATTTTTCACTTTGAGCCATAGCCCCCATGGCTTTAAAACATGTACTAAGTAGATGACCAAACCTATATATATAGCTCTTTATTTCACCTTCTCTTAGAGATGTGAAACTCGTCACCAAATCCTATGCACCTCCCATAGTATTGGTCACAACCTCAAGGTTCAAGTTGTCATAGTTTGGACAACCCATGATTGAGTTTATGGATTCGACTTATCTGCTATTTCCAAATTAGTTTTGACTCTCTAATGTATCCGTATATATATATATATATATATTTCTTTAGAAATTCAAAATACGAAGATATGTGTATTCTTATTACTAGCGTACATACTAGCTCAAGTAGTGGAAGTCAGTACATTATTTGACTTTTATGTTTGATTTGTATTTCATATGGGACTGGTCATGGCCCGTTAAATCTACGCACGCTTGTCTTATATTTTTTAAGGACAATTATGTTAATAAACGGGCTTAAAATTTTTTGTTTAAAGCTCATCAGGCCTGAACCATAAATACTTGATTTTTAATCAATAAAAATTCACAAATTACATTAATTATCACATTATTAAGTTTAATTTGTGACAAATTTTTTTATTAAATAATCTTAGGTTTAATCAGCGGGTTTAGACACCTAATTTTATTTTAGAATGAGCGTGATTTTTATTCCAGACCCGTGGGATTATTGTGTAACATAGGCCCCCCACTAAATGATATTCTTGATAGTTAGGTTACTTTTGTTTTATTGGTTGTGGGGAAATAATAGAAACAGCAAAAATTTTATTGTATGCAAACCGTAGCGTGCCACACGCATGCAACACTCATTGTTATTATCTAACCAACAATAATGAAAAGAATAAGATTGTAGTAATGGCTTTATTTTATTTCTCACTATATTCTTTTTTTGTAATTGTTAAACATATTTTGTGCACAAAAAAGTTAATTTAGGGAGTGTTTGGACAAATAGCTTATAAGCCATAAGTCACAATTTATAAGCTAATTTTAAAATGTCACTTTTTTAAATGACTTTATCAAGCTCAACTTAGTTATAAAAAATCACTTTTTTTTTGTGTGGAGCCAAACACATTTTTAAAAAGTTATAAATTTAATCTATAAGTTATCGAAAGAGCCACATCCAAGCACCCCCTTAATCTCTCTCTCAAAAACCACTTGAGAAGTAATGGCACTGCTATTCCTAGCTGTCTATAGGATAATGCTATACAACTAAAAAAATTCATACATAATTTATCACCAGAATAATGTGGTTGGATAATAGTCATTCACTTTAAAACAAAATATCATCACAATAACTTTTAATAACAATAATATTATTGTCACATCATTGTAATAGATTTTTATACACATTTTTCTCAAAGAACAACATTTTTCCTGTCTATAAATGGGTAGAGCTATACAAATAAAAAAATTTATCCAAATGAGGTGACAATACACCTCACTAGACACTGTCATATTTAAAAATTACAAATAAGTGCACTATCACAGATGGCTATACGGCGATCCCCCCTTGCTTTCTCACCTACTCCGAAGCTCTCCACGCACTTTTCCAATGTTCTTTTGGCATTCGTTCTAGCGACCGGAAAAACCAGACCTTCTTCATCAAAATTCTCATCTTGTGGTGAGACAAGCCAGCAGAAAAAACCAAAATCTCTTTCTCTTTAACAATGCTTTTATTTGATGATTCTAACAGAGGACTTGTAGATCATCATACTTTAGTCGCTAAACCAGGAGATCAATCTGTTTTTTTCCCTGTGTATTTACTTCTCCAATGAAGTATGCTCATTAAGATCGTATTAATACAAGTCCTAATAACAAGCGACTTAGGCAAAGATTAAAACTTCATATGGCAGAATGAAGAATTGCTAAAATTTCAAGTTCATTTTAAGCATTAATATTGCTCTTCTAAGATATGAATATTACTCGATAATTCTCGAAAGAACCCGTAGGACTAAATTAAAAGAGAACGGCAATTTTTGCCTATTTCTCTTGCCACATAAGCTACCAAGTCAAACATACACCCCATGGTTATTTCCGTACGTTTTTTTAATTAAAGAATGGTATTCTCCTTTTTATTAAAAAAATGTCATTCTTACAGAAAATACCCACTAGAATGATGTACAATAACAGTTTTATAATTAAAAATCATAATGATAAATTTTATGTATTGAAGTGAAATGATGTCATTAATTCTATATAAATTTTCTGTTTGTATAGCATTATCCTTCTTCTGCCTCGTAAACTCACTACACTCTCTTTCTACCATCAAGGTCCCTTAAATACCTCTCTACTTACCCAAAAAAAAAAAAAAATTTACCTCTATCTCTCTCGCAGTTTAAACCATCTTGAACTTCCATCTTTCTTGTCCAAGAACTTGAATTCATTGTCGGCCACCTTTTCCCTCTGGGTAAGAGTCGTTCACTTCTCTCAGTTTAGTCCAATTCATGCTCTGTTTCTTGTTTCAAGTTAACATTGAAACGTTAGGTCATACCGTTTTCAGAGCTTTTTGGTTGGTCGAAATGGAGATAACCGGGGATGAAATAGTTCTCGCAATACACCAAACTTCAGGTGTTAGTTTCTTTCTCTGCCGTCAATGCAGACTCAGCATTGCCTTGACCCAACAGCTTGCTCACACCGTGAGAACTCTCTCTCTCTCTCTCTCTCTCTCTCTCTCTCTCTCTCTCTCTCTCTCTCTCAAATCTCTGTTGTATTGTATATTTGATTGCTTAGAAGTTAGAAACCATGCATTGATTTCTACATGAACTTTTTATATGTTTATAACGTCTCAATGCTGTCGAGTTATAAGTGGTAAGACTTCTGAATGCAAGTTCTAAATGTTTGTCGAGAATTCTCGCAGTAATTTGGTCAGTGCGAATAACAAAAAAATAATAATAAAATAAATCAAAGCACGCAAAAAAAAAAGTGACACTAGTATTTAGGGTGGTTCGGCAAAATTGCCTATGTCCACGAGGCATGCTCCGGTCTCCTTCTTTACTATTGAGAAAAACTGAAAACAATGGTGTAAGTATACACTCAAGTTTAATATTTCAAACCCAAATCCTTAAACCCTTGTACACTCGTCTCAACTAACCCTCTCAATCCCATTAAAGAAAACCACACTTCCTCTTCTTCAAAAATCAGTAATGGATTCTGCCACCGCAACCTTTGATTTTGGCACCACTAACAGACAATCGTTGATAAACTTTCCGGCTGCCATAATTGAATATGCAGCCACACTCAACAATTCTTCACCTTGGCAAAAATTCAATAGCTTCCACCTAAAATTTCAAGTCCGCATCTTGATGTAGATGCCCATCCCTATGCCCTGAGATGCTCCACCAATCTTTAACAATGCGAAGATTGATCAAGTCCAAGAATTGCTTAAACTTTTGTGTAGTCAACGATTTTGTTAAAATATCTACTACATTATTCTCAGCATGAACATTTTTCAAATTTATCTTGCTTTCTTCTACCCATTCTCTGAGTGTGTGATACCTCACGTTGATGTGTTTTGTCCTAGCATGATAAACTTGATTCTTTGCTAAATGAATTGCACTTTGACTATCGCAATACTGCTCCAAGCCTTCCTGCTTCAACCCTAATTCCTTGACCAAACCTGTCAACCACAAAGCCCCTTTGGCAGCTTCCACCATTGCTATATATTCTGCTTCAATTGTGGATAAAGCGGGAGTCAATTGAAGCATAGCTTTCTAACTGATAGGCCCACCTACAAGAGTAAATATATATCCTGTAGTAGATCTCTGCTTGTTCAGATCTCTTGCATAGTTTGCATCCACATAACCCATAATATGTCTTGTTTCATCTTATTTCTGATACAAGATACTAAAATCCACCATATCGCTCAAATACCTGAATATCCATTTAACTGCATTCAAGTGCTCCTTTTTCGGATTATCCATGTACTTACTCACAACACTGACTGCATGTGAGATATCTGACCGACTGCAAACCATGGTATATGTTAAACTTCCCATTGCACTAGCGTACGGCACTCAGGACATTTGCTCCACCTCATCATCTGTAAAAGGACATGATCTAACAGATAATTTAAAGTGGTTAGCTAGAGGAGTACTAACCAATTTTGCATTTGTCATATTAAATCTCTCTACACCTTCTCCACATATTTCTTTTGTGACACCCATGGTTTGCCTTTTTCTCTGTCCCTCCAGATTTCCATTCTGAGGATCTTTTTAGCAGCTCCTACATCCTTCATATCAAATTATTCTCTTAATCTGAACTTCAATAAATCTAGCATATGCATGTTATTTGAAGCAATTAACATGTCATCAACAATTAATGTGAAAGAAACCATGTCTTCAAAGTTATACATAATTAATGTGAAAGAAGATGGATCTCCACTACCAACAATTAATGTAAAAGAAACCATGTCTTCAAAGTTATACCTAACTGGTGCCTTATGAGCCATTTTCTCTCTGCCAGCAGCAATAGTAATGGGTTCTTGTTGCCTTTCATCATCAAATGTTTCTTCTAAAGAAGATGTTGGTGCATCATCGTCTCTATTAGGCCATTGTGTTTCATCTGACTCCATCTGGACTAATAATTTTTTTTTCCATGAGCTTCCACCTTATTAGCTTCATTCCTATTTAAATTCAGCATGCGTGTTTCATGGAAGACGACATCTCTGTTGATCACAACCTTCCATGCAATTGGATCCCAAAGTTTGTACCCTTTTATGCCTTTTTCGTAACCAACAAATATGTAATGTTTTGACTTTGGGTCTAACTTTGACCGCTGCTGCTCCTACACGTGAACATAAGCTGAGCAACCAAATATTATTAAATTAGAATAATCAATTGGTTTACCTGTCCAAACCTCCTCAGGGACTTTGGCATTAATAACAAAGATGGTGACCTATTAACAATATAGCATGCCATGTTAACAGCCTCAGCCTAAAATGATTTTAGCAAGCCTGCATGTATTCTCATGCAACTTGCTCTTTCTTATAGGGTCCTATTCATTCTTTCTGCTATACCATTTTATTGTGGCCTCTCATGTGTAGTATAATGATAAATAATCCCTTCTGTCTTGTAAAATTTTCTGAACCTACGGTGTTTATACACTATTCCGTTGTCCGTCCGTAAGTACTTGACTTGCTTTCCTGTATAGTTTTCAACTTTTGCTCTCCACTGCTTGAATTTTTCAAATACTTCACTTTTGTGCTTCATGAAGTAAACCCATACTTTTCTGGAGAAGTTATCAATAAATGTGATAAATAAAGTGTTCCACCTTTGGATAGAGTTGTCACGGGTCCCTACATGTCAGAGTGTATGTACTCCAACACATCCTTGCTCGTATGATATCCTTCTTTAAAGCTAACTCTGCACTGTTTACCATATAAGCAATACTTACAAAAATTAATTTTACAAGTTTTTACCCCATCAAGCAGATTGTGTCTATGAAGTTCCTGCAATCCTTTCTCACTCATATGGCCAAGGCATAAATGCCATAGAGTAGTGTCATCAGTATTCGGATCCAAAGGAATTATCACAGCTGCTCCACCTGTAACTGTACTCCCCAACAGTGTATACAAGTTTCCTTGTCGTTTTCCCTTCATGACAACCATGGCCCTTTTAACAACTTTTAGGACCCCACCTATTATTGTGAAGGTAAAACCATTAGAATTGTACCCAAAGAAATTAAATTCTTTTTTAGGTCAGGAACATGTCGCACATCACCTAGAGTTCTCACTATACCATCAAACATTTTAACTTTAATGGTTCCAATTCCAACAGTATTGCAAGTTGCATCATTACCCATTAGAACTGTTCCTCCAATACAGAGTTTATAAGTGTCAAACCATTCCCTATAAGGACACATATGATAAGAACATCCAGAATCCAAAATCCATTTGTCAGCAAGATAATTCATACCTGTAGTAACTAATAATAAATCACCATTACCATCTGCACTATCTTGTACAATACCCGCTTGATTTGAATTTGGAGATTTTTACACGCAGTCCCTCTTCAAGTGTCCTTCCTTCTGACAATAGTAACAATTGATTCGCTACTCATTCCTCTTGATTTCAAACATGACCTTCCCCTATTTCCAGAGCCTCTGTTGTTGCTCCTTCCTCATTATTGGCTTGATTCTCCTTTAGCCACCAACCCTTCTGCTCGGGAACTGTTGCTCAGCTTTCAGAGTGTCTCCGTCTCCAAGAGAGCCGTTGTGACCTCATTTATACTAAGAGTATCTTTTCCAACCAAAAATGTAGTCACAAGTGTATCAAAAGAATTTGGAAGAGAAGCCAAGATAAGAATAGCTTTATCCTCTTCAATTTTAACCTCAACACTTAAAAGTTCAGTAATAAACTTATTGTAAACATTAAGATGATCCATAATATTTGTTCCGTCTTCCATCTGCAATTGGTATAATTATTTTTTCAGGAACAATTTATTTGTGAGTGATTTGGACATATAGAGGTTTTTTAATTTTTTTTCATAACACCAGAGCAAATACTTCATTCAAAAAATTATATTTTACCTCTGGTGCAAGACATAATCGAATTGAACTCATAGCCTTCATCTCAAGTTCTTCCCAGGCATCATCTTTCATGTCTGCTGGTTTGTTTGCTTTGCCTTAAAGTGCTTTGATTAGCCCTTGTTGCACTAAGATATCTTTCATTGTGCTTTGCCACATGCTAAAGTTATTTTTCCCATCAAAGGGCTCCACCTCAAAATTTTTCACTGAGATTCCTTTTCCTGCCATCGTACTTATTCTGGTGAATAAGAACTATGTACACTTATTCTTAATTCCTGACCTCCCTAGTCGAACCTGGAAGCTCTGATACCACTTGTTGGAAATTCTCACAGTTATTTGGTTAGTACGAATGATAGAAAAATAATAACAAAATAAATCAAAGCACGCAAAAAAAAAAAAGTGACACCAGTATTTAGGGTGGTTCGGCAAGATTGCCTACGTCCACAGGGCTCCGGTCTCCTTCTTTACTGTTGAGAAAAACTGAGAATAATGGTACAAGTATACACTCAAGTTTAATAGCTCAAACTCAAGCCCTTAAACCCTTGTACACCGGTCTCAACTAATCCTCTTAATCCCAGTAAAGAAAACCCCACTTCCTCTCTTCTAACTGTGTCTTGAAAATGGGAGATTTGTTGATTATTTTTAAGAATAATACGAATGGCTCAGCGTGTAAATAAGTTGAAAGACAATGGTAAATAGTTAAATGAATTAGTTACTATTCATAGTACTGTTCATGGGTCCCATCCATTTGTTTTGTGTCCCAATGTTTCTTCATGCATTTTCCTCCTTTTTCATCTGTCATTTTCGTCGGTCTTCTCATCCTTCTTCTTCCTTTATGGATGAAGAAATCGGCGTCCTTCGCGTTTGTGCCTGCCAGAAACTTCTTCCTTTCTAGTTGAAGAAATCGGTGTCCTTCGCGTTTACGCTTGCCAGAAACTTCTGTTTGCGCTGTGAATGTTTAGGAGTTTGGATGCACCGACGCCTACCAAAAACCTGTAATGGATTTTGCCACCGCAACCTTTGATTTTGGCACCACTAATAGACAATCGTTAATAAACTTTCCGGCTGCCATAATTGAATATGCAACCACACTCAACATTCTTGGTACTTTTCTTGGTAGAAACAAAAATATAGTGTCAAAACATAAACATGGTTTACTGATTATAGTACTAAACGTTTTCATCCATGAGAATTGGGTCTAAATACTTGAAGTTGTATAGAAGTCATGGTTCTTGTGGTGTTTATATTTTGAACGAATATATTTTCTTGAAGTCCTTAAAGAAAGAAATCAATAGCTAAACATGGTCTAATGTTAGATATATATATATATATATATGCATGTACATAAATATACCATTACATATGAGTGAAAATTAAATTGTATATTTACTCTTAACTGTGCATTAAAGATCCTATTAAGCAGAAAGAATTCTATTCCTATTGTTGTTTTCAATTTTTCTTATTATTTATCTATTCAGTTCAGATGGTGTCAAGTAGGAGTCTTCTGAAATCTATAAGTTTGAACGATAGATATTGAAATACAACCTTAAATTTCGCATATTCATGATAATTACTCATGCATGTCTCTCATGCAGAAGCAATGTTATGGGCGTTTGTGCCCACCGAGTTCACTACAGGGATGATGATTTCACAATAGCAAATATTTCCTGTATCCTATGCCGCAGTCATTTGGGGTGGTAAATGGTAAGACAAATCTCACAAATTTTCTCTTTGTTCTAACAGTACTAATGTTACTAAATTTTTTCTAAGTCATAGTACAATATTGTTCAGGTCGAAGTGGAATACAGAAACGCTATCCTCGTCCCAGGAAGATACGTATTCTTTTTGTAAGTCTTTGATATGGGTTTCATTGACAAATATGTGACTAATCTACTACCAGGTACTGCTCCTATCTTAAAGGTGGCATACAGGATGGCACATGTTGAGTTGAGAGAGTTACAGACTCAGTTGCAAGAGCTTTTAGATAAAGGTTTTATCAAGTCTAGTGTTTCACCTTGGGGAGCACCAGTATTATTTGTGAAGAAAAATGATGGCACTATGAGACTGTGCATTGATTATAGGGAGCTAAATAAGATTACAATCAAGAATAAGTATCCCTTACCATGCATTAATGACTTGTTTGATCAGTTACAAGGGGCACATGTGTTTTTCAATAGTGACTTGAGATCAGGGTATCACCAATTGAGGATTAAGGAGGGAGATATTCTTAAGATAGCTTTCAGGACGAGGTATAGGCACTACGAGTTCTTAGTTATGCCCTTTAGCCTTACTAATGCACCAGCAACATTCATGGATATTATTAATAGGGTTTTTAAACCCCAGTTAGATTGATTTGTGGTTGTATTTATTGATGATATTCTGATCTACTTTAGGAGTATGGACGAGCATGAGGAGCATTTGAGGTTAGTACTATATATTTTGAGGGAGGAGAAGTCTTTTGCTAAGCTCAAAAAGTGTGAGTTTTGGCTTGATAACATATCCTTTCTGGGTAATGTAATTAGAAGTGGTGGAGTGTCTATGGATAAGCAATAGTGGATTAGTCTCATCCAACCTCGGTGACCGAGGTGTGTAGTTTATTAGTTTTGGCTAGGTACTACAAACGTTTTGTGGAAGGGTTTTCTTGTCTCACCCTACCATTTACTAGTCTTTCTAGGAAGGGAGTGAAGTTTAATTGGTCCGATCACTGTGAAAGTTGCTTTTAGGAGGTTAAGGAAAGATTGGTGACTGCACCTATTCTTGCCTTGCCAACACAGGGTGGTGGCTTTGTGATTTATAGTGATGCTTCTCGCTAGGGTTCAGACTGTGTATTGATGCAACATGGTAAGGTGATAGCATATGCCTCTCGTCAGTTAAAATCACATGCGAAGAATTATCCTACTCATAATTTGGAGTTAGCAGCAGTGGTTTTTGCACTAAAGATCTGGAGACATTACTTGCATGGGGAGGCGTGTGAGATTTACGCAGACTATAAAAGTTTAAAGTATATCTTTACCCAGAAGGAACTTAATATGAGGTAGAGAAGGTGACTTGAGTTGCTTAAGGATTATAATGTTAGTATCTTATAGCATCCAAAGAAGGCAAATGTGGTTATTGATGCTTTGAGTAGAAAATCCTTTGGGGGTAGTTTGGCAGCACTTATTATGGAGCGGCATCCATTAGAAGATTTGAGGCGTTTAGGAATTGAGGTTATTCACCATGGACAAATTGCACTATGTTGTCAATTGATAGTTAAACCCACTCTTTTTTATAAGGTCAAGGTAGCATAGTTAGATGATTTTCGGTGTCAAAGATTAAAGAAGAGTTGAGAAAAGGAGGATTTTCAAATTTCTCGACAAGCAGTGATGGGGCACTTAGATTTAGAGGTCGACTTTGTATTCCCTCTAGTAACGAGTTGATGAGAGACATTATGATTGAGGCTCATAATTCAGCGTATAGTATTCACCCTGGGAGTACTAAGATGTATAGAGATTTATGGGAGCATTTCTGGTGGAGTGGCGTGAAAAGAGATATTGCAGAGTTGGTAGCACAGTGTCTTACTTGTCAACAGATTAAGGTTGATAATCAGAGACCAGTCGGGAAGCTTCAGCCATTACTTTTTCCAGAATGGAAGTGGGAGCAT
The DNA here is from genome assembly GCA_033060915.1 of Euryodendron excelsum. NCBI lineage: Eukaryota > Viridiplantae > Streptophyta > Magnoliopsida > Ericales > Pentaphylacaceae > Euryodendron > Euryodendron excelsum. Next base: position 14,150,878 of record CM065380.1, on the reverse strand, counting down.
ATTACCATGGATTTTTTTTTTCAGGTTTACCACGGACTCGTGCTGGACATGATACAGTTTGGGTGATAATAGACAGATTGACTAAATCTGCACATTTCACTGCTACTAAGAAAACCTTTGCACTTGACAAGGTAGCATAACTTTATGTGAGGGAGATCATTAGATTGCATGGTGCACCAATGTCTATTGTTTCTTATCATGATCCTAGGTTCGTGTCTAGGTTCTGGAATAGCATACAGACAACTTTAGGTACACGTTTGAGCTTTAGTACGGCTTATCACTCTCAGACAGATGGACAGTCAGAAAGGACTATTTAGACGTTGGAAGATATGCTAAGGGCTTGTGCTTTAGAGTGGAGTGGCAATTGGGATGAGCAGTTGGTTTTAGTAGAGTTTGCTTACAATAACAGTTACCATTCGAGTTTGGGAGTTGCACCTTATGAGGCTTTGTATAATAGGAAGTGTCAATCTCCTGTGTGTTGGTTTGATGTAGGGGAGAGGTAGCTTTTAGGTCCAGAGTTAGTGCAAGATGCCAATTAGAAGATTACTATTATTCGTTAGAGATTGCTAGCTGCACATAGTCGTTAGAAGAGTTATGCAGATAACAGAATGAGGGACTTAGAGTTCCGAATTGGTGATAAGGTGTTCCTTAAGGTTTCGCCTTGGAAAAGGGTGATTCGATTTGGTAAAAAAGGGAAGTTGAGTTCTCACTTTGTAGGGCCATTTGAGGTACTAGAGAAGGTTGGTGCAGTAGCATATCGTATTGCTTTGCCGCCTAGACTTGTAGAGGTACATAATGTTTTTCATGTATTAATGCTAAGGAAGAATGTGTAGAGTCCATCACATGTGATAGATTATGAGCCACTTCGAGTTCGAGAGGATATGACTTATGAGGAGTAACCTGTTGAGTCTTAGACACTATGGAAAAGATACTTTGAAGTAAGACAGTGTCACTTGTTAAAGCTTTGTGGCGTAACCATTCAGTTGAAGAAGCTACGTGGGAGTGCAATGAAGAAATGTAGGAGAAGTACCTTAATCTTTTTGCATGATCTAATTAGGTAAGTTTTGAGGATGAAACTTTATTTTAATAGGGAGAGATTATAAAGACCCTGATTTTTATTTCATATTATTCTCAAATTTTATATGCATCCTAATAATTTTAATATTTTAATTTGAGAGTTTTTAGCCGTATAGTGTCAAATTATTATATTAATGTGAATCAATGATGGTGGAATTGGTGGGAGACATCAATAATGTGAATCAATGATGGTGGAATTGGTGGAGGACATCAATGATGTGAATCAATAATGGTGGAATTCTTTCTTCTTCTCGTAGAATTCCTTCTGCTTTTTTGTGTTTAAATTCAAAAGAGCCAGACACAAATAATGGATCGGGCAAAAGAAGATAGTACAAGGGTAAAGGAGGAAAGAGAATACTTTGGTGGTCTTTGGTTATTGAAGAAGAGACTCAACTAGAAAATAGAGAGGGCCGAGAGAGAGAGAGAGAGAGAGAGAGAGAGAGAGAGTTCCGATAGTCGATCAAAGGACAAGAAGAAATAGAGTCTGTAAAGCAAGTAGAGAGCATTCCAGTGACCATCCTTAAGGTATGGATTTTGTTTTGGGTATGGTAATTGTATGCAGAACATTAATTAGATTAGTATATATATTGGCGTATTTGGGCTGGTGGATTTTATAAGAATGAACCCTAGCGTAAACCTGTTGATGATGTTATATAGAGAATTGGTCAAAATCTTAAGATTTGGTGTAATGAATAATGTTCAGTGGCTTTGAGTACTTGTATGCATAACTAGGCCATGACTTGATTCTAGTTCACGTGGGCATGAAGTTCTAGATTGGTTATCAATGCTTTAGTGTGTGTGGATATATATATATACATGTAGTATTTAAAGTATAGCGTAGAACACAGTCAAAAAAAAAAAAATGAAAATGATGGCTTGTTTGGTTGGCAGTCATGGCTGTCGAACCAAATAGCTTTAGGATGGGTTCTTTCGTGCATCGGCGAAAAAAAAGGAAGAGAAAGAAAAAGAAAAATGTCAGTTGCAAAGCGTGAATCGGGGTTTTGAGAAAGATGGGTGTTGGAGAATTAATCCAGTGGGATCAATTCTATAATGCTTGGTGCACCCTAGTACCTAAGCTAATCAGGAAGAGTTTTAATTATAAAGTCAATCCTACCTTAGGTTTCTTTTTTTCGATTTGTAGATTCTAAATTTCAAGAATAGTTTTAGTAAATTTCAGCCGTAGAATATATATTAATATTAGGCTTTTGCTTGGTAAGTCAAGTAGCACTCGTTAGTTGCGCGTGGTATTTTTAAGACTACGTTCCTTAGACGTCAGGTGAGTGTCTTGCCTTGCTAGTATGATAATTGCAAATTTAATTCCATGCATATGACATTTGTGAAGAATGATTTTAATTATCATACACATTTATTTTACTAAAAAACTACAATGCTTTATTTTGATATAAGAAAAGTTGTTACTCTTAAGAATGAGCATGAGTTAAGATTATTATGTGTTGCTTTTAAAAGAAATGTGATATTTTATTATTTGAGAAAGAGCATTATTTAATTGAGAAGATTTTTTAGAGATCCAGTCTATTCTTTTGAGAAAGTGATTTTATGCTTGCTTTAATATTATTCATTAAGATGGTACAAACTTTATGATATTGTGCTTGAGACCATTTCTGAGAAGTCTAGGGGATACGCCCTCTTATTGAGGTGACTTTAGCAATTAGGGGATAAACTTAGTTCTTAACGGTTGTAGGAGACCTCAACTGGATCAGCTTAAGGAAAAGGCTCATGCGCCAACCTGAAGTGACTCTAAGCGCAGTGTGGATTCACTAGGCTGAAGCCTTGAGATAAGATTTGGCATTGAGATATGAGATGTTATTCTTGGCTTCTTGAGTTATTACACTTATCATTTTTGCTAGTATTCTTTATATTCTAAGAGATGATATTTTGCTCCATTTTTGAGTTATAAGATGTTAAGAGACGATTTTGCTTCACCATTGAGATTGTAAAATTTACTTGTTTTACTAAAGCATGCAAAGTATATGATTGTGCATTGGGAAAGTTTTTAAATAAGTTCTTTTAGCTCATTAGTCAGTATATGGCAAATTGTATTTTCAATTATCAAGTGTATTATTGCAAGGCTTATCATTCACTGATCAATTATGCACTGACGCTCATATTTAAAACATTTCAAATGAACGAGTTGGTGGTTAGAGTTGGACTTGAAACCGAAAACTTTTGATTACCTCCATAGGATTTTCTAATTGACTTCCGCTATTAGACAGATTTGATTTAGTTATCCATTTGGATATTTAAGCGATTTATTTTCTGATGGTATTTAGAGATGGTTTTATTATTACGTTAATTGGAGATGAAATCTTCTTGGGATGAAAGATGATTCTAGTTGTTTTGATTTAATTGATAACGAGGTATTGTTGCTAGCATGGTATTTCATTGTTTATGTTACTTAAGCAGGTTTTAGGCTTTTGTGAGCCATGGGCTAAGGCTTCATGGCTCTCGGTCAGTCCCATCCCCAAGTGGGCTCTAACACTTCCTGTCCGACTTGCATGTGTTAAGCATGCCGCCAGCGTTCATCCTGAGCCAGGATCGAACTCTCCATGAGATTCATAGTTGCATTATGTATAGCTTCCTTAAGTTATATTTGGTTGTAGTCTCAACTCTTGTTTTAGGTCACATTTGGTTGTAATCTCGATTTTTGTTTTATAGAAATTGTCCAGACCAATTTTGGTAATTGATTTAGAAAATAATTTTTGAAAATATTTCTGAAAACAACCCAATTTAGGAACCAAAAAAATTTGTTTTCTAAATGTTTGAAACCATTTTATACAAAAATAAAAATTACTGTATTTTCAAAATTTTCATTGTTGCCTTTCTGAAACTTGAAATTATTATCGAATAAGGCTTAATAAGCTAGTTTGTGTGTTTTGTTTTCCTTTTTTTTCTATTTTCTAGTAGTTGGCTCAGAAAAAAAAAAAAAAAGGTATCCGACCATTTGGCTGTCACAAAAGAAAGAAAGGTAATGCTATACAAATAGAAAATTCATACAAAATTTTTATACAAGAATGATGTGTCTTAGTAACAGCCTTTCACTTCAAAATAGAACACCCATCATAATGGCATTCAATTATAAAACTGTCACATCATTCTGGATAGTTTCTTCTGTATGAATTTTATGTAAGAATAACATTTTTCATATTCATATGTATGCATGAATGTGAACTCTTCTGCGTCAAAAACCGAGTGCACTAACTCTCTTCTACGACCAAGAACTTCAATCTCTCTCTCTCTCTCTCTCTCTCTCTCTCTCTCTCTCTCTCTCTCTCTCTCTCTTCATAGAGCCAGTTCAAACCTTCTTGAACTTCCATCTTTCGTGATCAAGAACTTGAATCCGTCGTCCACATCCATTTTTCTCTCGGTAAGCATCATTAACCTTCTCCCTTTAGTTCAATTCATGCTCTGCTTCTTGGTTCAGTTTACATTGAATCATTAGTTCATAGATCCAATAATTTTCTTGAAGTTCCTAATTGCTCTCTCGAAATAGTTTGTACCATATATATTCTTGGTGCATCCAAATGGCATCAACGCGGAGGAGGCGCTTTATATTCGAATACTCCCAAACTCCAGGTGTTCATTTCTTCCTCTGTCGTCAATGCAGAACCAGCATTGCCTTGAATGAAGAGCTTGTTTACAGAGTAAGAACTCTCTCTCTCTCTCTCTCTCTCTCTCTCTCTCTCTCTCTCTCTCTCTCTCTCTCTCTCTCTCTCTCTTATATTGTATACTTTGTTGCTTGGAACCATGCATTGATTTCTATATGAAATTATTTATATAGTATAAATGGTTACATTGTTGATGTTTTCTTGGTACATCTCTTGGGAGAGATATAGTGTAGAAGCATATATATATATATATGGCTATTGGTTATAGTACTACCACGTTTTTCAAATTGATCCGGATCGCATAGCCGAAGATTACTTGGAGACGCGGCGGCGGCGTTATACCCGGACCAGTGGTCTGTAAACTTCAATCGGCCATAACTTTTGACTCGTAACTCCATTTTCCTATTATAATATGTTTTTAAAAAGCTAACGACGAGCCGGAGAAAGAAAAAAAATAATAAATGATTTTCAGCCTACGAAAATGCAAAAAAATGCCTTTAAGTATGTTTTTTAGCCCGTTTTGTGTTTTGGGCCTATTTTTGGGCTTTTGTACGTCTTTTATTTTTACCCGGTCTGTCCCGGGGCCCTAGGGTTTCGTGCCTCTTATTTAAGTTCTTGTTAAGACTTTTTCCAGCAGCTTTTGAAGATTAATAAAACTTTGTGCACGAATTGCACTTTTTTTTCCAATCGTTTGGCATTTTTGCGAATCAACGAACGCTTGACGCCTTTGAACCTAGGATTCGTGGTGATTCTATAGGTTGAAAGAAGAGTTTTAGTCCGGCATTCGTGATGAATCAACGGATTAGAGTTGGGTTTCTTGTTCTTCACGGTCCCGCTACATCAGTTGGTATCAGAGCCCTAGGTGCCAATTCTGATTGGTTCGTGATCATGCCACCTAGACGTCGACCAATCCAAGACACGATGGAGGATGACAGGCTCGCCAGGCTGCAGCAGGTGGTTGAGAATCTGGTGGGCAGCATGGCCACTATGCAGATTCAGATGCAGCAACAGCAGCAGTAACAGGCGCACCAGCAGCAGCAGCAGCAGCGCCCAAATCCGCGTGTTGTGGATGAGGGGCCTGATGAGGATGTCGATGTCGATGCCGATAGCGAGGAGGACAGAAACCCTTTTGCACCCATGCGGCAGCCCGAGAGACATCCCCGGCAGATGGGGGGGTGTGTAGCCGAAGGCGGTTGGAATCGGTGGGAGGCAGGCCTGAAAATTGATATCCCTAAATTTGAAGGCAGTCTGAAGGCGGAAGATTTTCTTGACAGGCTTTTTGCCGTGGAGGAAGTCCTGGAATTCAAAGATGTTCCGACCAATAAACGGGTGCCTTTAGTAGCAACTCGTTTTCGTGGCAGGGCTGCGGCATGGTGGCAGCAATTAAAGGTAAATCGTGCGCGAATGGGAAAAAGGAAGATTGATTCGTAGGATAAACTAAAGAAGCACCTTCGAGAGGTTTTTCTGCCTCATAACTATGCTCGGATAATGTACCAGAGGTTTCAAAATTTGTGGTAGGGGATGAAGTCGGTGGATGAATATACCACTGAGTTCTATCAGTTACTGGCGCGCAATGATTTGGGTGAGACCGACGAACAGTTGGTTTTGCGGTAGATTGGGGGATTATAGCCTCAATACCAGGACACCCTAAATATGTTTGATTTGTATTCTGTTTCAAATACCCATCAGAAAGCGTTACAGCTCGAGAAGCAAGCGAAGCAACGGGCGAGTAGTCTGCCTTGGGCAGGGGCAGGTAGCCGGGGTGTGGCTCAGCAGGGGACTGGACGTGGGGCAGTTCAGATGGGCGCAACTGGGGGTGTGGCTGGAAGAACGCCAGTCCCGCAGCTGGTTAAGCCTGTGACAGCCAGCACGAGCCACTGTTTTAAGTGTGGCGAACCAGGCCACTGATTTGCGGACTGCAAAAAGCCCTTTCTGCAGAAGGGGCTGTTTATTGATAATGAATGAATGGTTGGGGTGGAGTTCGAACAACCTGTGCCGGAATCAGGCGAAGATCAGCTCGGCGAAAAGTTCATGGAAGAGGAGCATGTTACCGGAGACAATGGGCCTCTATTGGTTGTGCGCAGGGCTTGCCTTACCCCTCATGATTCTAGCGGTGATGAGTGGTTGCGAAACAATATTTTCCAATCCAAGTGCATAGTTGGGGGCAAAGTCTGCAAGTTTGTGATCGATTCGGGGAGCTGCATGAACGTGGTTTCAAAAATTGGGGCTGCCAACAGAGGAGCATCCCAACCTGTACAAACTGACTTGGCTACAAGAAGGAAAGAAGGTAACAGTTTCCAAGCGTTGTTTAATTTCGTTGTCCATTGGTTCCAATTATAAAGATGCAATCTGATGTGATGTGGTTGAGGTGGATGCACGCCATATTTTGTTCGGTAGATCGTGGCAATATGACAGGGTCATGCAACATGATGGTCGGAAAAATACATATAGCTTTATGTTTAACAATGTGAAAGTGGTGTTGTATCCGGGGCAAGGAAGCGGGTCTGAAGCAGGTGGCCGACAAAAACCCGAACCTACTAACCATGCAGCGTTTTGCGGGGGAGATGATCGAATCTGGCATAGTGTATTTGCTGGTGGTTAAGGAACAACAGCAGAATGGGGAGGTTCCGAATAGGGTGCATGAACTACTAGAGGAGTTCAGCGGGGTGTTTTCGGATGAATTACCAGCTGGGTTCCCACCTTTGCGTGACATCCAGCATCAAATCGATTTAGTTCCTAGGGCTATTTTGCCAAACCGCCGGCATTATCGTATGAGTCCTAAGGAGCATGAGGAGCTGCGACGTCAGGTTGAGGAATTATTGGCCAGGGGACACATTCGGGAGAGTCTCAGTCCTTGTGCCGTGCCGGCGCTCTTAACCCCCAAAAAGGATGGGTCTTAGGGTATGTGCGTGGACAACCGGGCCATCAACAAACTCATTGTCCGATATCGGTTCCCTATTCCACAGTTAGATGACCTATTAGACCAGCTTAGTGGGGCTACAGTGTTCAGCAAACTGGATTTAAAGAGTGGTTATCATCAGATCCGGATACGTGAGGGTGACGAATGGAAGATTGTTTTCAAGACGCGGGAAGGTCTTTACGAGTGGTTGGTTATGCCATTCGGGTTGTCGAACGCTCCGAGTACCTTCATGCGTGTGATGAACCATCTTTTTCGGCCTTTTATTGGGAGGTTTGTGGTAATGTACTTTGATGATATTTTGATTTTTAGCCCTGATCATGCCTCGCATTTGCAGCATTTGCGACAGGTTCTGAGTTTGCTGCAAACAGAGAAATTCTTTGCTGCCCGAGCTAAGTGTTTGTTCATGACAGACAGCGTGTTATTTCTGGGATACACAGTGTCTCGTGAAGGAATTTTTGTGGATAAGTCTAAGGTTGAAGCTGTCCGTAGGTGGCCTACCCCGAGGAGCATTCATGACGTGCGCAGCTTCCATGGACTGGCGTCGTTCTATCGACGCTTTATCCCAAATTTTAGTGGCATAATGGCTCCTATCACAGATTGCATGAAGGCTGGGCAGTTTACTTGGACGGAGGCAGCGGCTAATGCTTTTAAGGAGATCAAGTGCAAACTGACCACTGCCCCTGTACTTGCTTTGCCAGATTTTTCTAAGCCTTTTGAGTTGCATTGTGATGCATCAAAGGTTGGCGTGGGGGCAGTCCTTAGCTAAGAGGGCAGGCCTATTGCATACTTCAGCGAGAAGCTGAATGGAGCTAAGGCGAATTACAGTATCTACGACGTGGAATTCTACGCGATCATACAGGCCTTAAAGCACTGGTACCCCTATCTATCACAAAGTGTTTTCATGTTATTCTCTGATCATGATGCTTTGAAACATATTAATAGCCAAGACACTCTGTCAGCGAGACACGCGAGGTGGGTTGCGTATCTACAACAATTCACTTTCTCCTTCAAGCATAAATCTGGAGTTCAGAACCAGGTTGCCGATGCCCTTAGCTGTCGCACTTGCTTAGTTACTACCTTACGAGCAAAGGTAATTGGTTTTGATTCATTTCGTGAATTATTAAGTACTGACCCAGTGTTTGCCCCTGTTGTTCATGAGGTTGAGACAGGGCAGCGCACAGATTTTGTGATGCATGATGGGTTTCTGTTTAAGGGTACCCAATTGTGAGTGCCTCAATCCAGTTTACGCCTCAAGATCATTAAGGAGCTGCACGAGGAGGGGCATATGGGGCATGATAAAACCTGGCAGCTTGTGGCCAATTCTTATTACTGGCCTTCTATGCGGCGTGAAGTGGCCAGATTTGTTGATGGTTGCCGAATCTGTCAAGTGTCCAAGGGAATGGCGACCAACGCGGGATTGTATATGCCCCTACCAATTCCAGAGAGACCATGGGCGAACGTGAGTATGGACTTCGTGTTGGGGCTTCCGCAGACACAACGTGGTAGCGATTCTATCTTCGTGGTGGTGGACAAATTCACAAAAATGTCGCACTTCATTGCGTGTAAGAAGACTAATGATGCTGTCAATATTGCTTAACTTTACTTTCGGGAAGTCTATCGGCTTCATAGGCTGCCAACGTCCATAGTTTTTGATAGGGACTCTAAGTTCCTTAGCCACTTTTGGAGGTGTTTATGGCGGTTGGCTAACATGAAATTGGATTTTAGCAGTGCCTACCACCCTTAAATCGATGGGCAGACCGAGGTGGTGAACCGTTCGCTGGGTAACCTGTTGCGGTGTCTTGTGGGGGAACATCTAAAATCATGGGGCCAGAAGTTGTACCAGGCTGAGTTTGCTTTCAACCGGTCAATGAATCGTAGTTCGGGTTTCAGTCCATTCTTTACCAATTACGCCTTCCAGCCGCGAGCTCCGATTGACTTAGCCCCTGTTCCTGATTTGAAGAGGGTCCATAAGAAGGCAGAGGACTTAATTACTGATCTGCAAGCTGTCCATGAACAGGTGCAACAAAATCTGCGTGACTCCACGGCGAAGTATAAGGAGGCGGCTGACTAGAAGTGGCACTCGTTGGAGTTTGAAGTGGGGGATTTTATGTGGGTCGTGTTGACCAAAGATCAGTATCCAACGCATGAATACAGCAAACTAGCAGCTCAAAAATTTGGGCCGTATGAAGTTGTTGAGAAGATCAATCCTAATGTCTACCGATTGAAGCTGCCGAGCCATACTAACACTTCTGACGTGTTCAACGTGAAGCACCTCATGCCTTACCGTGGTGACAGTTCTAAGGAAGAAGAAGACTCGAATTCGCAGGCAAAATCTTTCCAACCTGGGGAGAATGATACGGATCGCATAGCTGAAGATTACTTGGAGACGCGGCGGCGGCGTTATACCTGGGCTGGTGGTCGGTAAACTTCAATCGGTTATAACTTTTGACTCGTAACTCCGTTTTCCTATTATAATATGTTTTTGAAAAGCTATCGACAAGTCGGAGAAAAAGAAAAATAATTAAATGATTTTTCAGCCTAGGAAAACGTGAAAAATGCCTTTAAGTATATTTTTTAGTCCGTTTTGTGTTTTGGGCCTATTTTTGGGCTTTTGTTAGTCTTTTATTTTTACCTGGTCTGTCCCAGGGCCCAAGGGTTTCGTGTCTCTTATTTAAGTTCTTGTTAAGACTCTTTCCAGTAGCTTTTGAAGATTAATAAAACTTTGTGCGCGAATAGCACTTTTTTTTCCAATCGTTTGGCATTCTTGCGAATCAATGAACACTTGACGCCTTTGAACCTGGGATTCGTGGTGATTCTACAGGTTGAAAGAAGAGCTTTAGTCCGGAATTCGTGGTGAATCAACGGATTAGAGTTGGGTTTCTTGTTCTTCACGGTCCCGCTGCATCACAAATTGCGCGTGTTCATATAGAAATCATGGATCTTGATATTTTTTTAGAACACCATGGTCCACGTGTGTTCATATTTTGAACGAATACAATTTCTTGAAGCCATTGAAGAAGGCAATCAATAGCTAAACATGATCTAATGTTGGATATATATATATATATATATATGTATATATCAGTTCTGATGAGTACAAAATGTATGTTTACTCTGTTATAGATCCTGTTAAGCACAAAGAAATCTATTCTCACTGTTGTTAGCTATTTGTTTTCAGAACACAGAGTTTCAATTAGGAACCTTCGAAGCAATGTAAGATTTCAGCACTAACCTGCTGTGAAACCTATTTTAATGCCACAAGTAGCATCTAATTTTAATATTTGATTAGCCAAGTTGTCAATTTGATTTTGATTAATATGCCATTCTTAGTGGAAAATTATGATCTCTGCAGCACTGAAATCTCATTTGCATGTACAAATGTTGCTCTTCGTGCAGCAATCTAAGAAACAATATTCAAATATTAGTTTAATTTTATATAAGAAGCAGACATTAGAATAGGAAATAAAAAGGAAAAAACGATAAATGATGAGAACTAAATATAAGCTACATCTTAGTTTAATTTTTCAACAGAGTTGTCATGATAATATTTGAACTTGAACTTATAATTCATTCAAATTTCACACCACTCAACTGAAAGAAATTTGTCTCCCAATCTAAAAGGGAAATTTTGGTTCATTTTTTAATTGTATTCCACAGTCAAATGCAGATCAATTTCAAGTGAGAGCCATTTGGGTAAACAAATTTCAAAGGCATTCTCTGGTTTAGCTAGATTATTTTCTTAGCATCCTGAGTCACCCTGAAAAGTCCAAGAAAGAAAATGGACTGTAAAGATTACAACCAGCCTTGCATTTTAGCATTCATGGCAACTAATTCATGTCTCTCCTGCAGTGTCAATGTGAAAGTTGAAGGCCCAGAAAATTACCTCAGGGGGGGTATCCTCACTATAGCACGAGTTCTCTGTAACGTGTGCGACAGCCATTTGGGGTGGAAAGTGGTAAGACAATTTTCACAAAGTTTTTCCCCCTGTTTGAGATTCTCTTTGTTACAAAAATGTTCTAATTGTTCAGACAAACATTGTTCAGATTGAAGTCGATTATCCCGTCCTTGTACTCTTCCCAGGAAGATCTTTGCTGTATCTGTAAGTCTTTGAGATCAAGAGAGTCCGCTGCAGTACTTGAATTGCAGCATTTGTTATTATTTACTGATATGGATTAATTCCATTCAAAAATTGTATGCAGAAGGAAGCTGCTGAAGTGGGATGGTAACTGGATGGTGTATGCAGATTCAAATCAACCAGTTGCAAATGCGTAAATTTGGCCACGGGAAAAAATGCTACAAGGACCATCAGGTGGAGAGAATGGATCCTTCTGAAATTCATTAAACTTGCAATTTACATGCACAAACATTACTTTGATCCAATTTACTCGTCTTTTGGATTCAGTTTTGGATATTTTTCGGTTTGTCTCAGTACTCTATAAATGAGATGGGTTGTAAAGATTGTTGTCTGCATTGTTGTTAGAAGCATTTATGGAATATTATAGATTTTTCGGATAATTTTGGGATATGGATTGTGTTAGTTCAGGATTTTCAGTTGCCGGGGAACAGGACCCAAAATCTGATCTTCTTATGATCTGAACACTCTTGTATTTCTAGGTTTTTCTGAATTTTGCATATTGCAAGTAAAGCAACAAAGGACACAATAGTTGGCCTCTGGTTTCTTCTTTCTTTTTGTTCTATTAGTTTTCTGTTTTTATCTCTGTATATAGACCATAGTCTTCTCCTCTGTTGAGAATTTCATTTGTGAATAAGGGTATGATTGAATTAGTTATACTGATTACTTGTCTCAGTACTAACCAATACAAGTGAAACAATGTTAGGTGCTGTTGATTTTCTTGTGTGATTGATCAAAATCTGCCAGTAGGAATAATATTGCTTTGTGGAAAATTTCATCAAATTTCAATCTTTCGTTGTCCATAATTAAGAAGCATGCCCGCGACCAAAAAAAAATTGAAAAAATAAGTTTTAATAAATCATATGTCAGAGATCTCTGGAAAAAAAATTGAAAATCTTTGGATTAGTCTCTCTAATTTTCAAGGTAGAAACTCGAGTTGGGTCTGAATACTTGGACAGGTCACATATCCTAATCCTGTCCAGAGGGGTCACCCTCTAAATTTTCAAGAACTTTACTTTTTGCATATAGTTTTTGAAAACCTCTTTAGATATTATATATATTCTAACTTTGAATACGAAAATTATTTTTCAAGATTGTGATCAATCTCCTTTTATTCGTTGATTTTCCTTGTAGAAAAAAAATAAATAAGTTAGATTGGATTTATGGGCTATTGCCTCTAATCTCCCAGATGTTGTTTCCTTTGACTTGCTCTGCTGCTTCCGTGTAGTCTTTTTTGGCATTTTGTACCCAAAAAAAAAAAAGTAATGAGAAGTATTGCTGACTATTGGAAAATATTATAGGGAACAAAAATCAACGCAGAAAAGTAAAATAAGATAGCAAACATAGCCACGTCAATCGCATATCCTCGACACACAAATTACATATCTTGAAAATATAATTGTGGACGTATCTTAAAAAAATTTATAACCAATACTTCTCTAGTAATTGTATATCACTATTAGAATGAACACCTGAACTTTTGAAATTTTCCTTTGAGATTAGAAACTTAATAATGTATTTATTATAAATTCATGAAAAAAGTTATATATATGTAATTCATTTTGTCAATTCCTTTTTTCACCAACTACATACAAGTGAATGGTCCCACATGAATTTATTAATGTGGATCCTACAATCTTATGTCTAAGAGTGAAAAAATAGATTGATAAATAAGATTTTATATATCATTACTTTAAATTAATACCAAGTGCATATCTTCAATTTTATGTATTTTGGTGATTACTCATTTTAAGGTTGTGGGAATTTTAAATTCATACCAAGTGCATATCTTCAATTTTATGTATTTTGGTGATTACTCATTTTAAGGTTGTGGGAATATAATGGAAAAAATAAACATTTGGCTGCCAAACACATGCAATTAGAGAGTCATGCAAGGATCACAGTATATGTATATGAGAAAACCAAGTGTTCTTCGTAATATGAATTTGTACCTTAAGATGGAGTTAGAGGGGGTGAATAGGTTTCTACTCAATTTCTAAGCAAGTGTTAACAAAGATTAATTTAAAGCAAACCATAAACAGAAATCAAAACACACAACTATCAACACATAAGATTTTTAGCATGAAAACCTTTGCGGGAGAAAACCACGGAACCTAATCCAGCTCCAATTAAGCACTATATAAGGAACAAAGTACAAGAAGCCTTACAACCCTTTCACACCATTGAATCCACAACTAGGATTGAATCTTACAACTTGCACAGCATCCAAATCCACAAACTCGTTCCAGCATTTGATTCTACCGATTCCACGATGAAACTCTTCAATCTAGCAACTTGAATCACCACAAGCAACTCTCTTCTCATTGATGGTATGGAAGAAAGTATGATGGAAAGTCCTCTTAGAACATTTAGGCTCTTAACATATGAAGTAGAGGACTCTAAGTGGGAGAGAACTTCACATACAACACTTAAATCTATTTTCTCTGGATTCTTTCTTTAGATACTTGCCTTTAACCCACTTGAATCACTTCTATATATATATATATTATATGGCAGCTGCTACAAGTCTTTGTTGGCTAAAGAAGAAAACTTTAGAACCTCTCTCCCTTTTATTATCATGTGCGTAAGTATATGAGCAAGTTGACCCTCATGTGCACAAGTGTGTGCACAAGTGTATGGGCAAGTTAATCTTCACGTGCACAAGTGTATAAGCAAGTTGTTCCTCATGTACTCAAGAGTATGGGCAAGTTGATCTTCATGTGCTCAAGAGCATAGGCAAGTTGAATCTTCATGTACATAAGTGTATTGGCAAGATGTATATATGATTCATGCTTGTAAATGATATAAAATAATGTTTCTTGATAAGTGAAGACCAGCTGAGATACCTCCCATATATTCCCACATGTTCCTTAGTGGGTTAAAGCTACTTTTTAACTTTTAGAGCAAAATTGGAAAGCAGATTCAGACAAAAACTGACATGCCACGTGCTGAATCATTAGTCCCCGCTCTAGCGGGGTGGAGTCCACCTGACAGCAAACTACACTAGAAGTATTTTTTGCTGAAGCAGCTGGACCCCGCTCTAACACGGTTGAGTCTGCCTAATAGCTAGCTACACTGGCTGTCTTGGTTATCTTTAGGATTTTAGCCGTAACTTTTTATTCAGATGTCGGATTGATGTGATTTGAAGTTTTCTAAAAAGAAGACTCAAAAATCTACAACTTTTCCTCTAATGAATCTTTTCGAATTTGAACCATATCATGGCTAAAAACCAGCTACAACAGAATTAATCTGCTAGAGTCAAATTCATTTAAATTTTGTAGGTGACTCCATCTTCTCAAAATTTATCCAGCTATTGTTGATTCTTCTCTTGAGACTTTATGATAAATTCTTAACATCTCAGGTCATTACAATGTTATCAATACTCTCAAGCCTCACACAATAAATAAAGATATTTTAACTCTCAATTTACATGATACAAAATGAGCTAATTTTCCTAACAATATAATCTAACACATGAAGCATGACAAAGAAATAGTTTGTAGTAATGCCTTCGGATTCTGGTTTGGTGATTTTTCAGATTGTTTCAAAACTCTCTATAAAGTAAGATGAGGTGTAAGATTGGTGTTTGCGTCTTTTTTTTTTTTTTTTTTTGTTAGAAGCATGTGTGGAATATCATAGTAGAAGTGAATTAGGATTTTCAGTTAACAAGGAACAAAACCCAAAGGGAGTTTTCTAGCCGCTGAAATAAAGTGAATTTGTTCAGAATTTTTCATACTCTCATATAGAGCAGCAAAGGACTTAGTAGTTGGCCTCTTTTTAGTTTCTTCTAGTTCTTTTCTTTTAGTTTTTTGTTTCATCCCTTTCGTTTTGAAGCTTCTCCTCTGTTGATTCATTTGTGAATAATCCTCTGTTGATTTCAATGGATTGGATATACTGATGATTACTGCAATGATAGAAAGCGCATATTCTGCTGCTTGCCTTTGCTATCCTACAATCCTAATTTGGTTGTTTCACTGATTCAAACGATTTTCAACAATTGGTTGGCCATTTACAATCTTGCCTAGCTTCAAGAAATTTTTCTTGGAGGGTCTTATAGAATTATATGTATATATATATATATATATGAAGGTTGAGAATTTGTAAAGCTTTGGATTTCAAAGGAGCCGGGCCACGTGTACCTATTGACTTTGGCGCATTATAGACTAGGCATCATCATTATTTGAAAACTTCAACGTTCGGCCTATTTACAAGTAGTTTGGCATTTCTTTGGGCTGATTTGGTGATTGGATGAAGTTTGATGGGAATGTGTATGGCCTAGTATGAATGTAAGATTGCTGTGTGTTGAAATTCTGACCCTTCGGTGATGGGTTTGGTTCCATTGGACTGCAAAATAATTGTGAGCAGACCTTAGCTAGTGTTTTGGTGTTATTAGCT
Organism: Euryodendron excelsum; assembly: GCA_033060915.1. Classification (NCBI taxonomy): domain Eukaryota; kingdom Viridiplantae; phylum Streptophyta; class Magnoliopsida; order Ericales; family Pentaphylacaceae; genus Euryodendron; species Euryodendron excelsum. Next base: position 14,134,728 of record CM065380.1, on the reverse strand, counting down.
TGTAAATGTGTACTGTAGTCTGTTTATTAGTTTGGGTTATTTAAGCTGTGTTTGAGAGCTGTGGGTTAGTTTAAGGTTATGGTACTGTTAGTTAGTTGTATTTTAAGAATTTAAATTTTCAGAATTATATTTAAAGCGACATTTTATTTGTGCAATCAGGTGGACCATTAATTTCTCGTATACATTTCTTTTAGCCTAATTTAAGGGCATCAGGTGAGTTATTTTTATCTTGCTAGTATAAAATTACAAATTTCCGTACAGAATTGATTTCAAAGACATGTTTTATAAATTATGTGATATATTTCATTTGAAGAACAAAGCTTATTTTGAATTATGAGAAATGCTACATCTTTTTCTGTTATATTACATTGAGAATTTTTCAATTATTTTGAAAAATTACATGAGCATGGTTTAAGAGTTATCTATTATTTTTACTTTTACTGTCTTTAGAGTTAAATTTAGATTCAAGGATTTATGTGATTGATTTACTATTTATTTAATAGTTAATTTGTTTTGCGATCATATAATCTCTAACTTGATAATTATTTTGTTAGAGTTGTTAATCTTAAATAAAATTAATTCATTAATGATTAATTCAAATTATCTTTAAAATATTGACTTTAATATTTATTATTTAAATAAAATATTAATATTTATCACGTGATCAACCTTTCGTGGTCTATGAGTCAAGCCTCGTGGCTCACGGCGGATCTCATCTCTGGTACTTTACTTGGTGAACAACCACAACATACCCAATAAATCGTTTCTCCTGTACCAATTCATTCTCAAAATATAAATATCCCACCATTACACACGATTTTCAAAGCATATACAAAAGACCAATTACCACAATGAGTGTGCTCTTACCTTTGCTTCAGATGACGAAGTCAGACTATTTTTACCGGTTTAACCTCCTACGAGCCCTTGCGTTCTTTCTGATTCTCTCCTTCCTCTTCTCTCTCTCTCTCTCTCTCTCTCTCTCTCAGTCTTATTACGGCAGCTTTTGATATCACTCACTCAAAGTGTATAGTAAACCCTAATACAATATACTCTAAAGACATAATAACCCAACTGACTCCAACAAATTTGCTTAATAAATTTTATATTTTACACTAAAGCTCAAGAGCCCTCAATTAATAAATCAATAACAAAAGACTGGTGACATTTAACCCAATCGACTCTAACAAATTTGCTTAATAAATTTTATATTCTACACTCAAGTCCGCGAGCCCTCAATTAATAAATCAGTAACAAAAAACTGGTAACATGTGGCATACTAGTGTCCTCGAAATTCACAATATTATTATGAATATTACCAAAGAAGATATCCAACTCAAGTTCATGTATGATTTCTATCACATTTAATCAAATTACACCATCCAAGGCTAGAATTAACTTCCAAATAATTGTGTGGCCCAAAACATTCTAATTTAATTAACTAAATCCAACTAACTAAATAATTCATATTTATTGCTAAAATTTACTAAATAACATTCATAATTGTAAACAAATGTAGAAAAATAATAGAAATTGAATTGTAGGTCATAACACCACGGCCTCGCATACCCTTCCTAACCTTTTCTAAAGGGAGAAAATACAATCTTGTACTTATGCTTTGATTGGCTATTTCCTCAATTCATAATAAAAACATAGAATAGCAAGAAATAAATTCATGAATTGCAAGTATTACAAGGTTGTAGCCGTGAAGGAAATTGGTACGAAATTTTTTTTGGTTGTATTCAAATTATAGCGGGCCATGCACATGCAAGGCTCGAGCAAGATCCACAATAATATATTAAAACTAACACAACAATGATGAAAAAAGTTATATTGTTTAATAGTTTTGTTTTATTTTATTCCTCAACATATTTCCTTTTTTGTAATTTTTATTACTTTAATCCTATTTTCTTTCTTTTTCTTTTTCTTTTTTTGTTTGGTCCATGGGAGGCTGAAGTCGAACAGGGGTGAGACTGAAAGCCGGATGATGAACTAGATGCATATGGCGGTAGTCTCGATTCTTATTTTCTAGTTTTGTTTCCTAGAAACTGTGGAGACTATGATTAGTAATTGATTTGGAAAACTATTTTTTGGAAATCTTTCTAAAAACAACCCGTTTAGGAACCCAAAAAAAATTGTTTTCTAAATTTTTGAAACCATTTTTATATGGAGATAAAAACTACAATATTTTCAAATTTTTCATTGTTTCGTTATGAAAGCAAGAAAAATAAAAACGAAAATTTTGAAACTATTATATTAATGTTATACAAATAAAAAAATTCATATAAAGCTTTTCATTTCTAAACAAAATATCTCTCAACTCTAAAAGAGGCACAGTCACATCACTTTGATTAGAATTTTTATATAAATTTTATGAAAGGATAATATTTTTCTTACCAAACAAGACTTTAAGTGCTCGACCATTAATTGGGCTGTACCTAAGCTCATCGACTTATTTTTTACACAAAAGAAAAGAAGATAAGCTTTAATTTTTAGGGTACAAATTAGAAATTCGCTCAGCGCATCAACATATAACCAATCTGGCGGTTAATTTAATCTCTCTCTGTCACTCTCTAAAAGTATTTCAGAAGGTCTGGCACTGGTATTCCTAGCTGTCTACAAATGTACATATATATGCATGAATATGAAGTCTTCTGCGTTACAAACCAAGAACACAAACTTGGACACTCTCTTCAAGAAGGTAAATATCTCTGTCCTCTCTCTCTCTCTCATAGATCCAGTTTCAACTTTCTTGAACTTGAATATCCTGTCGTACATCTCCATTTTTCTCGAGTAAGCATCATTAACCATCTCACTTTAGTCCAATTCATGCTCTGTTTCTTGGTTCGATTTACATTGAATCATTAGTTCATAGATCCAATAATTTTCTTGAAGTTCCTAATTGCTCTCTCACAATAGTTCGTACTATTTTCAGAGCTGTTTGATTGATCGAAATGGCAACAACGGGGAGGCGCTTACTCATTGGATACAGCCGAACTCCAGATGTTAATTTCTTCCACTGTCGTCAATGCAGAATCGGCATTGCCTTGACCGAAGAGCTTGTTTACAGAGTAAGATCTCTCTCTCTCTCTCTCTCTCTCTCTCTCTCTCTCTCTCTCTTCTGCGTTGCATATTTTGTTGCTTAGTACCATGCGTTGATTTCTATATCAAATTCTTTTTATGCTATAAGCCTATAATATCACAATGCTTTCTAAACTTCTTAGAGTTAATATAAGTTATATTATATATAATTACATTCTTGATGCTTTCTTGGTACTTTTCTTGGGATCTTGATATTTTTTAGAACTCCGTGGTCCACGTGTGTTTATATTTTGAACGAATACAATTTCTTGAAGTCCTTGAGGAAGGAAATCAACAACTAAACATGATTTGAAGTTAGATATATATATACATATATATATATATATATATTGATACAAACCCAGCTATGAAAGAAGAACCCTCTATAGTTCTCTTAAAGGAGAATACTGATTTTACTAAAAGAATAGATTTTCAACATACATTCTTGTTCACCCTTCTCTCCCTTTTATAACTCTCTACATCCCCTTCCATTCTTTAACTGTTTTGATAACAGAAAACTGCCCAAGAACTAAACCCCAAGACCTGCCCTGCCGTTGATACAACAATAGAGAAAGAACAGAGAAACTAATTAACCAATCACTAACTAACTAACTAACTGTCAATTAACTGATGATTCTCCAGGTTCGTATCATATATATATTTACGTGTGTGTACCAGTTTATATGAGTGTGAAGTGTATATTTCCTTTGATCACTTGTTATAGATCCTGTTAAGCAGAAAGCAATCTGATTCTCACTTTCGTTTTCAATTTGTTTTTCAGAGCAGAAGGCTTGAACTAGGAATCTTCGGAGACATGTAAGCTTTCACCATTGGCCTGCCGTGAAACCTATTTTAATGCCAGAAGTAGCATCTAATTTTAATAGATAATTAGCCAATTGTCAATTTGATTTTGATTAGCATGCCATTCTTACTGGAAAATTATGATCTGTGCAGCACTACAAGCTCATTTCTGAGTGCGCAAATGCTGCTTTGCCTGCAGCAATCTAAGAATAAATCTCAAACTTTACACGCGCAGACACTTTAATTTGATCAAGACACTATAACTTGAATTTGAAGTTATAATTCATTCAATTTACATACCGTTCAACTGAAAGAAACTTGTGTCTCCAAATTAAATTTTTTTTATTGTAACCCACAGTCAAATGCAGAACAATTTCAACTCTTCAACCTGTGCCTATTGGTGTCTCTGACTTGAATATGAGAGCCATTTTAGTAAATTTACGATGAATATGAGAGCCATTTTAGTAAAAATATTTCAAAGTCATTCTCTGGTTTAGATTCTTTTCTTAGCATTCTGAATCACACTGAAAAATCCAACAAAGAAAAAGGACAGGAAAGATTCTAATCAGCCTTGCATTTAGCATTCTAATGCAAGTCCCTCATGCAGTGCCAATGTGCATGTTGAAGGCCCAGAAGATCACCAAAGGTGGGGCATCTTCACTTTAGCACCTGTTTTCTGTACCCTGTGCGACAGCCATTTGGGGTGGAAATTGGTAAGACAATTTTCAATGATCTCTTTGTCCTTAACACACTTACAAAATGTTCTATTAATTCATAGTACATTGTTTCAGATTGAAATGATTATTCGCATCGATGTACTAATCCCAGGAAGATTCATACTGTTTCTGTAAGTCTTTGAGATCAACACAGTCGAATTGTGGTTGAATGCAGCTCTCGTTATTGGTTTACTGATATGGATTTCATTCAAAAATTTGTGAGCAGAAACAAGCTCCTGAAGTGGGAGGGTGGCCGGATGCTGTATGCAGATACGAATGAACCAGTTGGAAACGCGTAAATTTGGCCACGGGAAAGCCGGTACAAGGACATGTAATATGGAGAATGGATCCTTTCTGAAATTCATTGCACTTGCAATTTTTACATTCACAAATATCACTTCCACCCAATTTCCTTTTCTTTCAATTTCTGGTTCGGTGATTTTTTCGGATTTTCTCAATACTCTCTCTGTAAAATGAGATGAGGTGTAAAGATTGTTGTCTGCATTGTTATTAGAATCATGTATGGAACCTTATAGCGGAACGGAAGGGAATAATTTTGGGATATGGATGTCGATAGTTTAGGATTTTTTTTTCAGTTATCGATTGTGGAACAGAACCCAAATGGAGTTTTCTAGCTGCTGAGCTAAAAGTCTGATCTGGTTATGATTCTTGTATTTTTAAGGTTTTCCTGAATTTTGCATCCTGCAAATAGAGCTGTAAAAGGCACAGTAGTTGGCCTCTTTGTTTCTTCTTTTTATTTTTTCATTTTTCGGTTCTTTTCCTCTCTATGAATAGATAGACTATAATCTTCTCCTCTGTTGATTTCATTTGTCAATAATGCTGTGATTGAATTGGTTATAAACTTATACTGATTACTGCTACAAGGTTGTGATTGAATTGCTATAAGGCTGCTATAAGTTTCACAGTTTTCCCTCCAAGACTTTGTAAATACCCTCCTCAAATAGTTTTTGAAAACCTCTTTGTATAACATATATATAATTACATGTTTTATACATAAATGTAAAATCTTACTAGTGTAAAAGTCAAACAAGGTTAACTAGAAAAATTACTTATAGGAGAAGTATTGCTAACTATTAGAAAATATTAGATGCCATAAAAATCAATCCAAAAAAGTTAAATAAGGTAACAATTCTAGCCAAGTCAAGTACATATCCTCGACGCATTGGGATGTTAAGGTTTGTGTGAGTGTTTTAAGGGTTTTGGTATACCCATAAAGGTTTAATCCTTTTATAGTTATATCTAGATTGCTGTTAAAAAAAAAAATGTACATATCCTCGACACACAAATTGCATATCGTGAAAATATAGGTGTGCATATCTTAAAAATATGACTAATGTTATAAGACCCACATGTCTCTTGTAGCATGTGGCTAAAAAAATAGATTAAAAAATTAATCTATATATAGTATTTTGATAAAAAAAAAAAATTATTATATATATATAGCTATGTTCTTCTCCAACAAGTTTATATCACTAGTCGATCCAATGCATGGACACCCTGTAATAGAAAAAAAAAAAAAATGCATGTCACTAACATACAAAGTTCATATCTTCAATATATTTGGAAAATGTTATATGTAATATGATTTCTCACCCTTAGATATAACTCCTGCATAAATTTATTATTATGGGTCATACTGTCTTGCGTCTAAAAGTGATAAAAACAATTGTACTCACATTTTTTTGAATAATGTTATTCTTACAAAAAAAAATTCATATAAAATTTGCATGCAAAATGATATGGCAGTGACAATGACAGTTTTGTAATTAAAGGTCATTATGGTGGGTGTTTATTTTGAAGTGAAAGGTTCTTATTAAGTTACATCATTTTGTATAGCATTACCTTTTCTTTCTTCTTTTTTTTTGTGTGTGTATTCTTCTCCAAAAACTCTTGAAATTTTCCTTCCGAATTGGAAACTTAATTATATGTTCTTTACAAATTCATAGTATGCAGATGTGTGTATTCTTATCACAGGCGTAGGCACTAGATTAAGTGGTGTGACCGTGTGAGTTGATACTTGGGACCTTATTCGACATTTTTTTGGTTGATTTGGAACTCAATATGATATTTTTGATAGCGACGTAACTTTTTTCTGGTTACACTCATTTTAAGGTTGTGGGAATATAATTGGAAAATAAAAATTTGGCTGCCACATGCATGCAATTAGAGTCGTGTAAGATTCACAATCTATGATATAATCTAACACAACAATCATGAAAAAAATAAATTAGTTTGTAGTAATGCTTTTATTTTATTTCTCAAAATACTCTTTTTCCTAAGTTTGAAACATATTTTGCACACGAAAGAAAAAAAAAAAAAAGACAAGCTTAGTTTTGACAGTACAAACTACAAATATGCTCAGCGCATCAGCATATAACCACTCTGGACGTCAAGCCTCTCTCTCTCTCTCTCTCTCTCTCTCTCACAGAAACCACTTCAGGAGTCCTGGCACTGCTATTCCTAGCAGTCTATAAATATACATACATATGCATGCATGAATATGAAGTCTTCTGCTCGTATAACCGGTACATGCAAAACTTAGACGCTCTCTTCTACAATCAAGATCACTTAAATACCTTGTTTACTCTCTCTCTCTCTCTCTCTCTCTCTTCTCTCTCTCTCTCTCTCTTTGCTTCATAGACCCAGTTCAAACCTTCTTGAACTTCCATCTTAGCGTTCAAGAACTTGAATCCATCGTCCGCCTCCATTTTTATCTGGGTAAGCATAGTTCACCTTCTCTCACTTTGGTCTCATTCATTCCCCTTCCAAATCAATCTCACTCTTCTTTTCCTTCACTTTTCTTCACAAATTCAAACAGAAAAATGATAGTTAGCAGTACTTTTTGATGCGGATCGCATAACAGAAGATTACTTGAAGACCTGGAGGCATCGTTATGCTCAGACCGGTGGTCGGTAAACTTCAATCGGCCATAACTTTTGATCCGTAACTCCGTTTTTCTATTATAATATGTTTTCAAAAAGCTAGCGATCAGTTGGAGAAATGAAAAAATTATAAAATGATTTTCCGACCTAGAAAAACATGAAAAACGCCTCTAAGTATATTTTTGGCCCATTTTGTGTTTTGGGCTTACTTTTTTTGGGCTTTCGTCATTTTTTTTAATTAACCCGGTTTGTCTCGGGCCCTAGGGTTTCGTGCTGCGTATTTATACTCATGTTAAGATATTTTTCAGTAGCTTTTGAAGATTAATACAATTTGTGTGCGATTTTGCACTTTTCCAATCGTTCGGTATTTTCTACGAAAATTAACAAGTGTTTGATGTCCTAAAACCTAGCATTCATGGTGAATCAACAGGTTGCAGGACGACTCTTAATCCAGTATTCATGGTGAATCAACGGACTAGGGTTGGTTACTTCGTTCTTGCGAACCCGCTGCATCACTTTCCCTTCCTTTCTTTTCATTTCCCCAAGTTTCAAACAAGCTATTAAGGAATAATAATATAATGATGAAAAGTTCGAGTTAAAATTAGGATTCACGTCAGATTTTAGTAAAAATAGATTTGAAATTCATTTTAAATATAGTTTTTATTTTAAAAAATTTTAAAACAAACTTGTGTGGGTCCATTCGTATTTTCAACAATTCTGGTTTAATGAAAACCTGTTTAGAACCTGTTTTAAAAAAAATATCAAGTCTCCAAAACATCCAAACTCTAATTCAAACTACAAGAAAAACTAAGTCATATTATTCTACCAACATAAAATAAAACTCTGAATGCAACAAAATAATAATAATAATACAGTCATCCAATTAAAATTCCAACTAAAATGAGTCAAATAATAAAAGTTTAGTTCAACAATTAAGAAAAATAACTAAAATCTACAGATACAATAATATAAGGTCAAACTATGACTCAGGACTTTAATGTCCTAATCCACGTTTTCAAGTCTGATGTCCGATGGCTCACCTGCAATTGTTGTAGGGTGAGTATTTCCACGACTCAAGTAGGAAGTTATGTTATTGAGCTAATAAAAATGAGGTGATATGTGTAAGTGTACAGATAAGGATGCAACAGAGTAAAGAAATGCAATTTCTTTATCATAACTATCAACCCGATGACAAATGATATGTTCCAAGCACACACATGAACTAACTAAATAAAAATCAAACACTTATAACATCAACACAAAAACAATCCAGTCACCAACAGCAATAAAGTCAAGTTGACTCTATAAGATCAAAACTAAAATGATAAATACATAAATAAATAAATAAATAAAAATATCTAGACTCATCCAAGTTCAACCTAATGTAAAGGATAGTACGGTGTGTACCAAGACGTACTTATTGGTACGGTTTAAGATTAAATACTATGGCCGAACCATGGCTAAGAAATTATCAAATTATTCAATCTTTTTGAAGCATCATGCCATACTTCCTCCTCTACAATATAAAATAATACGGGAGTCTAAACACTCAAATTTTTTTTTTGCCATGACCTCACATGCCCCTCGGCCCCTTCTAAATAGAGAAAATGCAAACTTGTGCTTTGATTGACTATTCCCACTATTAATGTGAATATAATATGAACATATATACATCCTCCATTTTCAAAAAATGTTAGGTTTGTTAGGTTTAGTTCATTGTCAAGAAAGGTTATGTTTATTAGGTTAATGTTAGGTTGATGTTAGATTGTTGTCTTCCATCCTCTCCTATATATAGCTCATAATCTTCCTTGTAAAATTATCTCATCTTTTACAAGTATTGTATCAATAAGATCTCTTTTCACTTACTACTTCTCTCTTGTAATCATTTTTTACTTTATAATGCATTATAATTACACATGAGTTTTGTTTATTCTAATATGGTATCAGAGCCAAGGGAAAGTAGGCTCTGTGGTTGCCTTTCGAGGAATCTTCCACATCAGAACTCCTAAGGTTTTCTTCCTTCTCTTTCGCCACCCTTCGATCTTTTTTGTTTACTTTTACTCATTCTTTATCTCCACCTCCACTATCATCCTCTTGGACCACCGCCGGCGTCTACACTGCCACTGTCCTCTTCTTGGACCGCTCCCAACATCTCCACCGCCACCGTCCTCCTCTTGGGCCACCGCCAGCATCTCAACCACCACCGTCTACCCCTTGGACCACTCAGCTCATGCTCTCGCTGTAACTGAAGTCCATCGCTGCCGGCATCGTTATCTCAACATCCTCCTTTTTTGTCAACGTCTGCTCTACGGACCTCACCCATAATTCAACAGCCACAACCACACATGGTGGTTGGGGTCGAGTCATCTCTGACCGATTCAACCTGATTCCTTCCATTCTCAGACCTTCTAAGCCAACATTTCCTGACTATCTCAAATGCCGACATTTCCTGACTATCTCAGACCTTCTGAGCCGATATTTCTTGACTATACCGGGCCTTTTGACCCGAACCTACCACTCTGGCCATACCTCTTTGACGTTTCTCTAGCCATTTTCTGGCCTCTGTCTGTATTTATCTTAAGGAGTCCTCATCTACTGATCCTACTCCTCCTACTAGCTCTTTCTTATCTGATCTTCTTTGTCATCTTCTTCTAATGCGCCCACTGTTTATCATTCTACTCAGTCTATCTTAAGGAGTCCCCATCTGCTGATCCTACTCCTCCTGCTGAGTCTAATTATGGCCTCTGTTTTCACTGGTTTTGCTCTGTTTCTGTTGATTTTGCTCCTCCTACTAAGTTTGATTCTAGCCTCTGTTTTCGCTGGTTCTGCTTTGTTATCTTCTCCAAACTCAAGTAGCTCTCTGTTTTTCCTACTTGAGTTTGAGGGGGGATAATAGAGAACTAGACTCCTCTTCCATTCTATAAATAATCTGGCATCCCTCTGGCTAACCCGGCCGACCTGATCTAGCATCCCTCTGGCCATCCTCCAGCCGACTTGATCTGTCATCCCTTTGGCCATCTTCTGACGTCCCTCTAGCCATCATCCAGTTGACCTGATCTAGCGCCCCTCTGACCATCTTCTATTCAACCTCTGACGTCCCTCTGACTATCTTCCAGTTGATCTCTGGAGTCCATTTGGCCATTCTTCGGCCAACCTGATTTCTTTCACTCCTTTTTCTGCTACTACTACTGTTCCTTCAGCCATCCTTCGACCGACCTCTAGTGTCTCTCCGGTTATCCTGTGGCGTCCCTCCGACCACCCTCGGCCGATCTCAGGCGTCATTCAGCAATCCTGCGGCCGACCTCCAGCGTCTCTTTGGCCATTCTTTGGCATCCCTCCAACGTTTCTATCATATCTTCTCCAAACTCCAGTAGCTCTCTGTTGTTTCTACTTGAGTTTGAGAGAGGCTGTTAATGTGAATATAATGTGAACATATATACATCCTCCATTGTCAAGAAAAGTTAAGTTTGTTAGGTTTAATCTATTGTCAAGAAAAATTAGATTTGTTAGGTTAATATTAGGTTGTTGTCTTTCATCCTTTCCTATATATAGCTCTTAATCTTCCTTGTAAAATTATCTCATCTTGTATAAGTATTGAATCAATAAGATCTCTCTTCACTTACTACTTTCTTTTGCAATCATTCTTTGCTTTATAATGTATTATGATTACACATGAGTCTTATCTTTTCTAATGCCCACAATTTAGAAAAGAAACGTAGAATAGCTCCAAAGTAATTCTGGTTCATAATATGTCTAATGCCCACAATTGGGTAAATTACAATTGGTAGAAAACACAGAAGGACCGAATTGGTAAAAAAAAAATTATTTAAAAAAGGACAAGCTTAGAGCTTTGAGGTACAAATTAGCAATATGCTCAGCACATCAGTATATAACAACTCTGACGGTTAATCTAAATCTCTCTCTGGAAGCAAAAAAAAAAAACACACACACACAAGTTCTGGCACTGCTACTTCCTTCTGTCTATAGATATACATATGCATGCATGAATATGAAGTCTTCTGCAATATAAACCCAGTTCAGAAACAATCAAGAACTTAATACCTCGCCAATTCTTTCTCTCTCTCTCTCTCTCTCTCTCTCTCAGCTTCATAGACCCAATTCAAACCTTCTTGAACTTAAATCTTTTGCGAGATCAAGAACTTAATTAATTCATTATCCACCTTCATTTTTCATTGGTTCCTTTAACTTCCTTGCTCTCTCAAAATAATTCCTACTATTACAGAGCTGTTTCTTTGGTCGAACTGACAACAAAGGGAACGCGCTTTCTCATCGAATACAGCCATACTCCAGATGTTCATTTCTTCCTTTGTTGTCGATGCAGAGCCCACGTTACCTTGACCCATAAGGTTTTTTACATAGTAAGAACTCTCTCTCTCTCTCTCTCTCTCTCTCTCTCTCTCTCTCTCTCTCTCTCTCTCTCTCTCCTGTGTTGTATATTTGGTTGCTTAGAAGAACCCTGAATTGATTTCTATACAAAATTTTTTTTATCTTTTATAACATGGGAATGTTCTCTAAACTTAAAGACTCAATGTGGCTTTCTGTGAAATTGTTACATTCTTGATGCTTTCTTGGGAGAAAATATTGTGGCTTATTGATTCTAGCACTTACACGTTTTCATTCATTAGAATTACATTAGACTGGCCACATAGTAATTAAGTCTACCTAGTTGCAGTAATATAAAAACCATGGTTCTGGGTATTTTTTTTTTATAAAAAAACTTGTAGTTTACATTTGAACGAATACAATTCTTGAGGTACTTGAAGAAGGAAATCAACTGCTAAACATGATCTTGAACTAAACATACATATACATATATATACATATGAGCGTTTATATGGGTGCAAATAGGTTTGGTTTGATCTTGATTCAGTGGGAACATGATCTTGAATCAGCTTTTGAGATTATTGGTGCTCTAATAATTTTCGTTCACTATCTCATCTTCTTCTTGTTAACTTTTGAGTTATTGTTGAATCAGCTTTGGAGTTATACTTCCTGTTAAGCAGAAATAAATCTATTCTCACTGTTGTTTTTTCAAAAAAAAAAAAAAAACATTTGAGGGGCACACAGTATCAGATAGGAGTCTTCAGGAACCTGCAAGATTTCAACAATACCCTGATGATTAGACCTGCTGTCAATTTTAATTTTGGTTCGCCTGGTATTCTTAGCAGCAGAAAATTATGATCTCTGCAGCTCTGGAATCTCATTAAAAAGAAAAAAAAAAACTGATAAATGATGACAACTTAATATATGCAACATAGATCATAGTTTAATATTTTTTTCACCAGAGTTGTCAGGACAACATTTGAATGTGAATTCTTGGTGAGATGAACTTATAATTGTTAGTGCAAAAATCTGTAAAAGGAAGAAGAAGATGAATGAACACGTCCAAGGCACGATTAATATCGCTTTCCTTAAGACGATATTCGCCCCCACCAATTCTCAGAATCTGGTGTGCACCGGGTTAATGACGAATCGCCTCCAGGATACAATGGAGCCCAGAAAATCTGTAATTCTGACTGCGTGTTGCACACACGAAATCAGACCCGAATACCCTTTGATTATCAAGTCTGCCAAGAATCTGAATGTCTATTTCTGCAGAAACAGACTTCAGAGATGATGAACAATAAAAACTAGAAAGAATCAAGAATTTTAATGCCTTTTAATATAGAAAGAAGTTGCAGAAAAAAATATATATATTATTTTTTGCGAATTTGCCATATTTTTATAGACATTTTGGTGTCTTTTTGGACCAGACATGACTGTTAGAATTCAAATAATAACTGATTTCTAACAGTCACTTGCAGGTTTAAATACAGCCGTCGGATCGCCCATTTTCTAATCTAACGGTGTAGATCGCACATATTCATTGTTTGATCAAATCATTCATCACACCTTTATGATCAGGTGTGATTCTCACCATACGATCCTTTTTGCTTATGTATTAGCCATCAGATCGTTGATTATCATGATTGACAAAAATCAATGGTCTTGATCACACGCCACACGCGCACGTGTCCAAGTGCCAAGTGCGAAGTGCGCCACTAAAGCGCCACATTGCGCCACGCGACTCGCACGTGAGACGTACACGTGGCGCACATGTGGCTTGATGCACATGCTCACACTTGTGTGCTACACCCAATCATTGCTCTAAAGCAATTCATAGAAAGTTGTTGGCATTTATAAATGCCTTACCAAACTTCTCACTTTCCAATGTGGGATTCATTTAATAAGGCAATAAAGATTTTCTTCAAAGCTAGTCAAAACTATTTTGGAAAACCCCAAAACTACTATATATATTATATAATTTGAAAATCATTTCAACAATCCCCCACCATTTTCAAAATAATTTAAAAAAACATATCTTGGCCAGACAGGGAAAACTAATGCATAAATGAAGGTGTCTTATGAACTTGAACCTTCACTTAGTGATAACACATCAAGGTTAACGAGGATGGCATAGTAGGGAAGCTTTGAACTAGCAATCCTATATAGCTAACCGGACATGTCTCACACATCAATATTCTCTTCTTTAGGTAAATTCATAAAAGCCGACACGTGGATTGGTCTTGTGTCTATATCCTGTTTCATGAGTGCTCTAGAGACTGCCCAAGTCATCATAGAAGGCGGCACCACCTTCGACACTCATATAGCTGGACTTATCTGAAGTGTTCCAGTAACTTAAACACTTCAACACAATATGTTATAAGTATATTAAGAGCTTATTGCCCAACCTTCCCCATTTACATTACTGGTACCAAGCACTTTTTCCTTGGGATGAAAATTTTGTATAGTACTTGCAGTCACTACATCTGATGTACTTTGGCTCATTGAACTCAAGACTTGATGTTTCAAGCGTTGAATCGAGTTTCCACCAGTGATGACTAATCATATGGGCCGAAGACCCATCCCTATTGATGTTTTCTTCACCAAGTCCCTTGCAAGTCCTTTAGTAAGCGGATCTGCCAAGTTTTGGCATGATCTCACAAAAAATCTATGGTGATAACTCCATCAATGAGCATTTGTCTCACACTGCTATGTCTCAGGCCAATGTGCCTAGATTTGCCATTATAAATGTGGCTATATGCTCGTGACAGTGTAGCCTCACTATCACAATGCAAAGATATAGGTGACATTGGTTTAGACCAAAGAGGAATTTCCAACAACAAATTCCTAAGCCACTCAGCCTCTTTGCTACAAGAAGCCAAAGCTACAAACTCTGCAGCCATAGTAGAGTCTGTAATTAAAGTCTGCTTCTTAGAACCCCAGGAGATAGCTCCTCCACCAAGGAGAAATATCCACCCACTGGTTGATGTATGATCATCTCGGTCAGATATCCAACTAGCATCAATGTATCCTTCCAAAACCGTAGGATACCCACTGTAACACAAACCATAATCCATGGTTCCTTTTAGATATTTTAAAACTCTTGTTACAGCATTCCAATGACTAGTGCCAGGATTACTAGTAAATCTACTAAGTTTACCAACTGCATAAGCAATGTCAGGTCGTGTGCATGTCATAGCATACATCAAACAACCAATTACCCTAGCATACTTCAATTGATCAATAGCTCTACCAGTATTAGGATACAATTTTAGATTTGAATCAAACGGTGTACTCACAGGTTTGCAATCAAATAAATCAAATCTCCTGAGTATTTTTTCTATATAATGTGATTGAGAAAGGACAATCTCATTAGTATTCCTTTTAATTTGAATACCCAAAATGACATCAGCAATTCCCATGTCTTTCATTTCAAAATTAGATGACAAAAAATTCTTAACTTTCATAATGCTATCATAATCAGTACCAAAAATCAACATGTCATCTACATATAAACAGATAATCACACCTTTATCGTTATTGAACTTACTATAAACACACTTATCAGATTCATGTATTTTGAAGCCATTAGTAACCACAACTTGATCAAATTTCTCATGCCACTGTTTAGGTGCTTGTTTAAGTCCGTAAAGAGACTTAACCAACTTACAAACTTTATGTTCTTGTCCAGGCATGATAAAACCCTCAGGTTGGTCCATGTAAACTTCTTCATCCAATTCACCATTTAGAAATGCAGTTTTAACATCCATTTGATGAATTTCGAAGTTATAGATAGAAGCTAAGACAATAAGCAGCCGGATAGTACTAATTCTAGCAACAGGTGCATAAGTATCAAAATAGTCTATACCTTCTTGTTGCTTAAAACCTTTAGCAACTAATCTGGCCTTAAACTTGTCTATAGTTCCATCTACCTTCATTTTCTTTTTGAAAATCCATTTACATCCCACAGGAACAGAACCAGGTGGTAGATCAACTAATTTCCAAGTTTTATTACCCATAATAGAGTCCATTTCATCTTTAATAGCCTCTTTCCAAAAAGCTGAATCTTGAGACTTCATAGCCTCATCGAATGAAAGAGGGTCAGGTTCTATAGAAGGAGAAACCGAAGTTTGCTTAGAGATAGAATCTCTAGTACCTTCAACCAAATAAACTATGAAATCTGGCCCAAAAGACTTTTCAGTCCTTATCCTTTTACTCCTTCTAGGTTCAGAAAGATACAATGACATCTTTCTGTGGTTCCAAAGGTGGTTCCACATGTTTTCTAGTCTCATTTATATTGGGAATAGATGTGAATCTATTTTCATAAAAGACTGCATCTCTAGATTCAAAAACGGTATTGATCTCAACTGAATCATTAGTCTCAATAACAAGAAATCTATATCCTTTACTATGTTCTGCATATCCTAAGAAAATGCATTCAATAGCTTTTTTGTCCTAACTTCTTGATCTTAGGTTCAGGTAATCTAACAATGACTCTGCAGCCCCAAATTTTTTAAAATAAGACAAATTAGGCTTTCTTTTATTCCATAACTCATATGGAGACACTTTAGACATCTTGTGAGGAACACGATTTAAAATATAACATGCAGTTAACATAGCTTCACCCCAAAAACCATTAGAAAGACCAGAATTAAAAAGCATAGCATTAGTCATTTCTACTAATGTTCTGTTTTTTTCCTTTCAGCAACTCCATTTTGTTGTGGAGTGTAAAGCCATAGAGGTTTCATGGACAATTCCAACAGATTCACAAAATGCAGGAAAATGATATTCACCTCCCCTATCTGATCTAAGGCATTTAATCTTAGCATTACATTGACATTCAACTTCTGTTTTATAAACTTTAAACTTATCTAAAACTTCATCTTTAGCATGTAGTAAATAAATATAACAGAATCTTGTATAATCATCAATGAAAGTCACAAAGTACTTTTTGCCTCCTCTAGTAGGGGTGCTATGCATATCACACACACACACATCACTATGAATTAATTCCAACAAAGTAGAATTTCTATCAACCTTCGAGAATGGTTTTCTAGTGATTTTAGTATGCATACATATTCTGCATTTATCATTCATGTCATTTGCACATTTAGGAATTAATTCTAACTTAACCATATCATGCATTCTTCTTGAATTAACATGTCCTAAACGAAAATGCCATAAAGAAAGAGTATCAACCATATAAGCAGAAATATTCACTTTATTAATATTAAGCTTGAACATGCCCTCATACAAATATCCTTTTCCAACAAACATCCCTCCCTTAGTCAAGATAAATTTGTCCGACTCAAATACAAGTTTAAACCCAAACTTATTAAGAAGACTCCCAGACACCAGATTCTTTCTAACTTCTGGTACATGATACACATCAGTAAGGGTAAGGCTTTTTCCAGAAGTAAACTCTAGATTCACAGATCCTTTTCCCTTAACTGCTGTTGTGGACGAGTTGCCCATGTAAAGAACATTGCCGTCCTCCATGGGTTCATAGGTCTTGAAAGAACTTTTGTCTTTACAAACATGTCTCGTCGCACCAGAGTCAATCCACCATGCTTCATTATCTTCAAGGATATTAACCTCGGATATCATGGCCACAAATTTCTCCTTAGAGTCTTTAGCATCGTTCCCTTTTTGTTTCTTAAAGAGACGACACTCTTTCTTGTAGTGGCCTTCCTTTTTGCAGTAGAAACATGCCCCCTTCTTTTTCTTCTTATTGTGATTCTGGTTATTTCTAGTATTATTGCCATTGTTACCAGCATTTCTGCCTCTCTTACGATTATCTTATCCAGATTGGGAGGGCTGTTTTGACCCTTGTCCATCCTCCATCATATGAACCTTGGAGGCATGAGAGCTATGCTCGTCATTATTGTCTCTTTTCCGAAATTCCTCCTCAATCCGAAGATGACGGCCCAATTCTTCAAGAGACAAGTCCTCCTTTTTGTGTTTAAGACTCTTTTTGTAGTCTTTCCATGATGATGGAAGTTTGTCCAAAATGGCAGAAACCGTAATGGATTCATCCATTTTCATGTCATACTGATTGAATTGGTTTAGGATATGCATGATTTCATGAAACTGCTCAATAACAGGACGAGTATCAGACATCTTATAATTGAAAAATTTAGAAGCCAGAAATTTCTTACTGGTGGCGTCCTCCATTAAGTACTTGGCTTCAAGTGCATCCCACAATTCTTTAGCAGTCCCCTTATTCTGGTACATATCGAACAGAGTGTCAGACATTGCATTGCAGATGTGTCCTTTGCAAATGTAGTCATCTTGCTCCCATTTCATCCTTGTCCTTGTTTCAGCCACAGTCTCATCTTCATTTGCAACAGGCTTAGGGGGTGGTGAGAACATACACCACTTTGAGACTGGCAAGTAGGAAGTGCATCTTCTTCTGCCATCTTTTGAAGTTTGCTCCATCAAAACGATCCAGTTTCATAAAGTCTGCAGAAAACTCTCGTAATGATGCAGCCATGATCGATAATATCGTCTTAAGATTGTTAGTGCAAAAATCTGTAAAAGGAAGAAGAAGATGAATGAACACGTCCAAGGCACGATTAATATCGCTTTCCTTAAGACGATATTCGCCCCCACCAATTCTCAGAATCTGGTGTGCACCGGGTTAATGACGAATAGCCTCCAGGATACAATGGAGCCCAGAAAATCTGTAATTCTGACTGCGTGTTGCACACACGAAATCAGACCCGAATACCCTCTGATTATCAAGTCTGCCAAGAATCTGAATGTCTATTTCTGCAGAAACAGACTTCAGAGATGATGAACAATAAAAACTAGAAAGAATCAAGAATTTTAATGCCTTTTAATATAGAAAGAAGTTGCAGAAAAAAATATATATATTATTTTCTGCGAATTTGCCATATTTTTATAGACATTTTGGTGTCTTTTTGGACCAGACATGACTGTTAGAATTCAAATAATAACTGATTTCTAACAGTCACTTGCAGGTTTAAATACAGCCGTCGGATCGCCCATTTTCTAATCTAACGGTGTAGATCGCACATATTCATTGTTTGATCAGATCATTCATCACACCTTTATGATCAGGTGTGATTCTCACCATACGATCATTTTTGCTTATGTATTAGTCATCCGATCGTTGATTATCATGATTGACAAAAATCAATGGTCTTGATCACACGCCACACGCGCACGTGTCCAAGTGCCAAGTGCGAAGTGCGCCACTAAAGCGCCACATTGCGCCACGCGACTCGCACGCGAGACGTACGCGTGGCGCACATGTGGCTTGATGCACATGCTCACACTTGTGTGCTACACCCAATCATTGCTCTAAAGCAATTCATAGAAAGTTGTTGGCATTTATAAATGTCTTACCAAACTTCTCACTTTCCAATGTGGGATTCATTTAATAAGGCAATAAAGACTTTCTTCAAAGCTAGTCAAAACCATTTTGGAAAACCCCAAAACTACTATATATATTATATAATTTGAAAATCATTTCAACAATAATCTACACAATTTTCCAATCATTTTGGGTTTCCCAATTTAAAAGAGAAGAGAAAGAAGGTAAAAGGGAAATTTTCAGAGGCATTTCTCTGTTTAAGACAATTTTCTATAGCATGATAAGAAGGGTACAACTCCTCTCATGCAGTGTAAAGGTGCAAGTTGATGGCTCAGCGCATTACCACATGGGGGCTGATCACACCGGAGCCGATTTTCACTGTCAAACATGTGACAGCCATTTGGGTTGGAAAATTGTAAGACAATTTCTCACAAAATTTCTCTATTTGTTCTTAAACTGTTATAAAAATTTCTAATTCATAGTACATTGTTCAGATTGAATTGGCATACGATGGTGGTACACTCAATCTAGGAAGGTTCATACTGCTTTTGTACGTCTTCGAAATCAGTATAGTCCACTACAGTTAAATGCTGCACTTGCTGTTGTTGAGTTAATTGTGGATTTCATTCAAAAAATTGTGAGCAGGAACAAGCTGCTGTTTTGGGATAGTAGCCTATTGCTGTATTTAATTAGATACAAATAAGTAAATTGGCCACAGCAAAGGTGTTGCAAGGACATATAGATGGAGAATGGCTCTTCTGAAAATTCACTGAACTTGCAATTTACATGCACTGGTTTCACTTCCATTCAATTTCCTTTTCTTTCAGATTCTAGTTTGTTGATTTTTCAGATTGGCTCAATGCTACTGTATAAAGTGAGATGAGTTGTAGGATTGTTGTTTGAAGCATGTCTGGAATATTATAGTAGAATAGGAAGGATATGTAATATTCACAATAAACATGTATATGAATATAAGAACATTAGGGGTAACTCATAACTTTCTCAATGCTACTTATTGTCCTTCAAACAAGGAAGATAGAAGGGACAGGGAGTCTCACTGCAAGTGGTCTCCTCCCCCAGCTCCTTCGATTAAGATAAACTGCGATGGGGCTTTTCATAAGTCATCCAGCTTGGGTGCATTTGCGGTTGCGGCTAGAGACGCTAAAGGGAAGGTGCTCGATGTTCATTTTGGTCTTGCTCGAGTCTTATCAACTCTAGCAGCAGAAGCATGGGCTGCCCGTATCACTTGTGTTATGGCCCAGAGATATTGCTGGTAGCAAGTTTATATCGAGTCAGACTTAGCCATTTTGATTAACTTGTTAAATACCAATATTGCTAAGAAACGATGGGAGATTCAGCCGATGATAGATGATATCCGTCATATGGTTGATAAAACTTCATGCTCGTTTGTCTGGTGCCGACGCCAAGCTAATGGATGCACTCATTGATTAGCCTCTCAAGCATTGGCAGGTTCCCTAAGCCCCCTTTTATCTTCTATGCCGGAAAATTTTTGTAATCTGATCCAGCTGGATCTTTTGTAGCTTGTTGCTTATATAATATTGTCAACAAAAAAAAAAATATAGGAACATCAATACATATATTAGAAAGTGCGGAAGTGTATCCGTTTGGTCCATGATCCCAAATGCAAAGAGAAGCAATCCCAATCCAGTAATCAAAACTCTATATTGGCTATATGTCTTCATCTCTGACTTCAAACTCCTTACGACGAATCTTAATGGATAGAATATTGTCAGTCATGAGAAGAGAGGGAATTTAGTCTATATCTAATGAACCACATTGGGCCCTCCCATAAAGGGCTCCCAAATAAGTTCCATAAGCGTACACTAACCGTCCAACCACATAAAATAACTAATAGGTGTACACAAGCCGAGTCCATATGGATCACTTTTTTATTAAGCCTTTTCTAAATGTCTCAACTTTATTTGGGTTTAATCCGTTTTATTAAAACTAAAATCAATTAATGAGTGTGCTCAATTCAGAAAATTCAAATAGGATAATTTTGGGATATGGATGTTGTTTGTTAAAGACAAGGAACAAAACCCAAATGGAGTTTTCTAATTGTTGTATTAAAAAAATTTAATGTGCTTATGATCTGATCATCAGTCATCACTCTTGTATTTGTTGTGTAATTGATTCCAAATCTTCAAATAGGAAACAATACTTCTTGGCTTTGTGAAAATTTTTCATCAAAGTTCCATGTTCCACAGAAATCCTTCACTGGCCTAGACCTTAAGAAGCTTGCACATGTCCCATAAAAATGAAAAAATAAAAAATAAAGATTTCAAATAAATCCAATATATAGTATTAGAGATCTTCAGATAAAATTTAGAACCATTGCTACAACTTACATGGACCATATGCAGTGTCAATGTGACAAAGTCCTATGTTACCCAACTGTTTTTTGAAATGCATGAAGCACCCGTAAGACACTCGATACTTAGAATACGACACTTAGTTAAGAATATTGAGTATAGACATAGTTTGACCTCTATTGCTGGATATTAACATAATAAAAATTGTAATTCGAGTTTACTATATATATACATAGAACTCCTATTTATACATGAAATGCTTTATAGTACTTTCTAAATATTATTTTAGTTTAAAAAATAAAATAAGAATTGTAACAAAATAGAAATATATTGCCCTGTGTCCCCGTGCCATTAGAAGCGAAAATTAGATGAATTTAATATTTGAAAACATACTAAATAAGGGTTTTAATGTAACACAACAATGATGAAAAAGAACAACACTGTAATAATGGTTTTATATAAATCCTCAATATACTCTCATTACTGTAATTTTTAAAAAGATGTTTTGTACGTGAAAAAAAGAAAAAAAGCCAAGCTTAGAGTTTTGAGGCTACAAAGTAGCAGTATGCTCATCACATCAGCGTATAACCACTCTGGCGGTAAATTAAATCTCTTTCTTTCTTTCTCAGAAACCACTTGAGAAGTTCTAACAGTCTATAAATATAGATGTGCATGCATGAACATGAAGTCCTCAGCCTCATAAACCCAGTACAGAAAGTTAGACGCTCTCTACAATCAACATCACTTAAACACATCGTCCTCTCTCTCTCTCTCTCTCTCTCTCTCTCTCTCTCTCTCTCTCTCTCTCTCTCTCTCTCTTGCATATTTGGTTGCTTATAAGCTAAAACCATGCATTAATTCTTATAAGAAATTTATTTTATGTTATAAGACTGAATGTATATATGTTTCACAACAATATTACTGTCATATTTTTTGGTGAAATTTTTTATACAAATTTTTTAAAAGAATAGCATTTTTCGATATTTTGATAGTTTTTTGGTGCTTTTCGCGGGAGTAAATATAGGGTAAAAGCACGTATGAGGTTTTATTGATTTTAGCACTTCCACGTTTTCATTCATTAGAATTGCATTGATCAGGACCGGTCATATGGTCATTATGTCTACCAACTTGATGCTGTATAGCAGTCATGGTTTCTCGTGGAATGAGGGGAAATTCATATATTTGTATGTCAGTTTAAGCAGAAATAATTCTCACTCTTGTTCTCAAAAGAAAAAAAAAAATTCCCAGTTCAGAAGGATTCAAACTGGATTCTGTATGTTAGAAAAGAGAGAGATATGCAAAAGAGAATGTATTGCATTGAGTGATTTGTTATGCATACATTGAGTCTATTTATATTACAAAAGAGGAGAGGAGGAAGTCTATTCTAACCGATGTGGGATAGACAAACCTAACATTAACAATAGGAAGATAAATATATACACTAACATCCCCCCTCAAACTCAAGGTGGTTGAGTAGAAATTAGATTGAGTTTGGAAACTACATCATGAAGCTGTCCTGGATTATGGGATTTGGTAAAGATATCAGCATATTGGTCAGCAGAAGTCACAGAGAAAAGACGAACAGTACCACAAACAACATGCTGCGGAATAAAGTGACAATTAATCTAGATGTGCTTAGTGCAATCATGAA
Source organism: Euryodendron excelsum (assembly GCA_033060915.1). Classification (NCBI taxonomy): domain Eukaryota; kingdom Viridiplantae; phylum Streptophyta; class Magnoliopsida; order Ericales; family Pentaphylacaceae; genus Euryodendron; species Euryodendron excelsum. Next base: position 14,111,563 of record CM065380.1, on the reverse strand, counting down.
ATACATCATTATAAGCAATCATAATAGTATTGTGATTGTCATAATGAAGAATAGTAGCACCAGAATTAGAGACGCTCATGTCTTGAAATAACCATCGAAGCCAGAGAAGTTCTTCAGTGGTGTCAGCTAGGGCACGATATTTGGCCTCAATGCTAGAGTGAACAATAAGGGTTTGTTTCTTACTATGCCAAGAAATGAGAGAATCGCCAAGAAAGAAGCAGAACCCGGTGGTAGAACGATGATCAGTAAGATCACTTGCCCAATCAGCATCAGAATAGGCATAGAGCTGTAGAAAGGAGTCACGAGAGTAGTGTAGACTATGAAATAGAGTTCCCTTAACATAACGAATAATGCGAAGAATTGTAGCATAGTGAGTAGAGCGAGGCAAGTACAAGAACTGACTGACAAGGTGAACAGCATGGGCAATGTCAGGACGAGTAACAGTTAGGTAGACAAGACTACTAACAAGCTGTCAGTAGAAAGGAGCATCAGACAAAGGCTCACCATCTAGAGGAGTAAGACGTACATTAGCTTCCAAATGTGTGGAAGCAGTCTTACTATCAGTCAAACCAGCACAAGTAAGAAAATCTGAGGCATGTTTGGCCTGAGTAAGAGATTAACCAATAAAGCCAAAAGAAATCCCAAAGCCAAGAAAGTAATTAAGAGGTCCAAGATCTTTCATCTCAAAATAGCTACTAAGAAATTTCTTAAGCTCAGAAATGCCATGAACATCATTACTAGTGAGGATCATACCATCCACATAAAGTAGAAGGAGAACAGTGTCGTGTGGAGACTTGCAAACAAAGATAGCATAATCATAATCACTAAAAGAGAAGCCAAAATCACTGATGGTGGAACTAAATTTGGCATACCACACACAAGGAACACGATGAAGCTTGCAGACTTGACAGGAAAAATGAGAAGAATTAGGAGAGGGCTGCATATAGACTTCCTCAAAAAGATCACCATTGAGGAAGGCATTCTTGACATCCAACTGATATAAGGGCCATTAGAAGACAGTAACCAAGGCAATAAGAACGGAAAACAAGAGCAAAGATCTCATCATAGTCAATGACATACTCCTTAGTGAAGCCCTTGGCAACTAGACGAGCTTTGTAACGTTCCACAAACCCATCAGAACAGATCTTGATCTTATAGACCCAATGACACCCGATCACAGATTTACCAGGAGAAAGATCAACCAAGTCCCAAGTATGAGTTTTGGCAAGAGCCTACAATTCATCATTCATTGCTTTCTGCCAAAGAGGATTAGAACTAGCCTCGGGATAATTGCGAGGCTCATGTTAAGCAAGAATAGTGGAGAAATGGTGATAATTACCAAGGTGAGGAGGAATATGCCTTACCCGAGTAGAATGTCAAATAAGAGGCTCATCAGAACAAGAAGACTGAGAAGGATCAGAGACCGGAGAGCCAACAAAAGGCGCAAGACCAACTGACGGGGACTCCACGAGATAGACTATAACAGGAGACACAACAGGTGCGATGGTAGTAGGGAAATGGACATCCTCAGAAAAGAGCTCAATAGTAGGATCAGTGAAATAA